>BCLF01000001.1:4227197-4313906 GCA_001602275.1 Zoysia japonica | reverse complement strand
GGCCGCGCGCGCGGCAGGGGGCGTCGGCTAGCGTGCGCGTCGCGCCGCAGCACTGGGCAAGCGGTGGCGTGCGCGGCCCTGCAGGCTCTCACTTCCCCACAGCACGAGCAGGTTCCAGGCCAATCTGATTTCCTTTTTTAAAATTCCCGTTCTAAGATTTCTAGCAAGTTGAAAGAGCACTTCTATGAATTTTGTAAAAAAAATTAAAAAATAAGATGAGTGACAGTCTTCTACATAATTATAATTATATGCTTACTTACATTGAACGAAATATTTTCGTGAATACGAAGGAAGAAGATATTGTCAATTCCCAATTAGAAGGCGTAGTTCTGATAAAAACATGAAAAAATAGTTTCTTATCTTATTTTATTACATTTGTAAGGTACTTTTATTTAACTTGAACTTATGTTACAAATTTGGCACTCTTTTCAGTACATTCTCTGTTTTTAAATTGTTGTCACTATTAACTTTTAATTTCAATTTGACTTTTCGGTTTATTCAAAAAATTAGTTCAAATATTTAAAATTTTAAGTTGTGATTCAAATAACTCTAATGATTAAACCAAATTATAACAAAATATATAGCTTTTATAAAAAAATTTAATAAGACAAATGATAAAATTAATATTAAAAATCAACGACGACATCAATTTAATAACGGAGAGAGTATGGTTGTAAGATATTTTATTCGGGACATTTTAAATTTGTTGTGCAGTCAAAAAGAAAAATTCGGCCCACCTAGGTTTGAATCCTAGCTCCGCCACTGTCCCATGGCAGCGGAGCTGCCTGTGCAGATATTCATGTAGATGCCTCGCTTGGGAGGAAGGAGGAGAGTGGATGGAAGGGCAGGGAAGGTGACGCTGCTGCGGAGCTTGAGCAGACAAGCATGCTCGACGGGGTGGAGCACGTCGCAGGAAGCGGCTTCTGTGCCAGAGAGCGAGCACGCGCAGCGGCTTCGGCGGTAGTGGGGACAGAGGGCGTGGTGGCAATGGGTGGCGGCTTCGGCGGCCTCAGACAGTGGGCGCGGCGGGGGCTGCACGCGGCGTGGGGCAGGGTCGTGCCGGTGGTCGAGACGCGAGGCCGCGCCGGGGGTGAGGCAGCGTCGAGGCAAGGAGCGTAGGGGGTGAATGTTTCTGAGTACATGTACGGCGATTCTAATACATTGCAAGAGAACGAGGAACATGTTATTGACGATGAACAGAACAAATTAAGCAAAGGATGTCAGCATATGCTGCTGAGATCTACCGCAAATAGAGTTCCAACGATAGCATTATGTACACTCAACTATACATTGCGTCAAAGATAGAGTATCTCTTCCTTTTTTGCACCGGTTGTAGATCAAACGGAGCTAAGGTATTGCGACACATAAGCGGATTTTTTCACTCCACCCGGATGTCCGGATGTGGCTCCGCTCCGTCCGCGCGCGGCAGTGGTCATGATCCCCCACCACCCCCCACCCCCCACGTCGATGAGAGGGCCCCTTTGGCAGGGGGAGCTCGGGGCGCGTTCGGATGTGCGATTGGTCCGGATTTTTTATTATCCGCTTGCGACACTTGGTTTTGCCACTGCAAAAGTGGCGGCGACTCATTCTTAGTTAGGACTAGACCTCAAAAAAGCAAGAAGAGTAGCTGTGACCAACCTCGTAAGAAGGAACCTCGCTACGGGCGTAAGAGTAGGGTTTTTGAAAAAAAAAACTCATAAAATTTTTATTAAAATTAATTTTATTTCACAGAAAAAAAAGGCAGAAATTTTATTAAAATGTGTTCGAAAGGAAGCCTTACAGTTGGAGTTGCCAACGGCGGCGTGTCGGCTGTTTTTTTGTTGCATACTGGTCCCAAGGGAGGATCAAATTTGTTAGAGAAAACTGAAGCCAAGATGTCGAAGTCCTTGCAACGAGGAATCCTTTGAGCTGCTTGGGAGGGGTATCTGAATCAATAAGCTGACAAAATGCAAAAGTAGAAAAACAAAGGTCAAGGATCGAAGTGTTTGGTTCAACAATTTGTAACGTATTAGCATTGCAATGTAATATGATTACGTTAAAACTTGTTTGTTTAAACTTACTCTGTAATCCAATGCGGCGTAATCAGATTCCAACCAATTCAACACCGAAACATCTGCACCCTCACCGCAATCACATCCATTACCGGCCGTAATCAACTCTCGATCTCGTCTATGGCTCTTCCCAATCTCCGGTCGCCTGTCTGCCTTCGGCTCGGCGCACCCTCTGCTTGGCGGCCGGGCTCCAGCTTCCATGGCGACAGCCCCGCCCTTCCTCGGTTCCTCCGCGCCCACGCCGCAGCGACCCCGCAGTGCAGCGACTTCCTGGTCGCGTGGTTGGAGAAGGGCGACTTCCATGACCATGGGTCGTGGGAGCGTGGCCGCAGGAGATCGATTTCCATGGCTGCGGGAAGTCGCGGGATGGCGCGGCTACGATGGATGCAGCGCCCCACCTGTGCGCGCGGCGCAGCCATCGTCAATCCCCTCCCTGCATCGCTCACGTCCGGCGATGTGACTGAAGATGGTCAAAGCGGCGTGGTGGGCCAGGCACCGGGACTGTGGTGGAGTCCAAGGAGACGCGCAACCGGAGCTTGCTCCACGGACTTGCTCCCGGTCTTCTGCTTCGTTCTTGCCTTACGTCTGCTTCGTGCTCTTGGTCTCTCTCTCGCGCGCGGTCTGCTGCTTCGTTCTTGCTTTTCTTTTGCTTTGGGCTCCTGGTTTCTCGTCTGCCTTTTTTTAAGAGGGTGTTCTCTCTGTCTGCCTTTTGATTCCATTACCGGGTTGGGAACCAAACAAAATCAGGTTTCTGTTACTTTGATTGTGATTACACTGTAGTTTGTTACCGTTTCCGATTGCGTTACAATTTTCTAACCAAACACTACCATAGATCAATGGCCATACCTTCCAAGCCGGTGTGGCAATCTTCCAATCAATACCAAGTCATGGCGTTGTCCAGCTTAGTTACAGAATTCCTGTATTAGATCACATAAACAAGCATCAACCACCGTTACGGTCAGTTGCCGTTGCCTGCTTCTCTGATAGGCAGGCGTGCAGCGATGGTGTCATTGCGGACTAGCACCGCACGTCGGGCCAGGCGGAGCAGTCATCGGCGCCAGGGAGATAGGCAGCCTTGGCGAGGTTGCCGAGCGTGCCTTCGATCTTTCTGCGGACACTGGCGGATGTAGTGGTCGACGAGCGGGATACTACTGCGGCACAAGGACGATGAGTGGTACCCTATGGCCATCTCCGTCGAGGCGGTGCGGCGGCAGGGTTTTTGATTTGTTTAAACCGCGAAACAGGTCGACACTGATTTGTCTGATTTTCATGAAATTTTAGAGCGAAAGCGATTTGATTTTTCTGTTTACCGTTCAATTTTTCTAGTTTATACTAGTTCGATTTTTTCGTTTATCGACTGATTTAACTATAAAAAAAAACATAATTACGCTTTCGATTAAGCATGCTTAAGCGCTGAGCGTAGAACTCCCGCCTCACTTAGGGATCTACGCGTACGCTAGACGAGTTCTGCTGAGGTCGCGCTGTGCGCTGCCGTCTCTCTCCATCCCCAAGATCCACGCCGCTCAGATCTGGGCAGGAGGATGCTCGTGTTGCCTTGGTCAGTTACTTTTGTGTCAGCCATTGGCGAGTGGCATCCTTGTGGAGCTGCATAGAGAGAGAAAGAGGCGACTGGTGCTTGGTGGGTCGTGGTGGCCTGGTTGAGCTGCGCAGAGAGAGAGGGGAGGAGGGAGTTGCGGCTGCTGGCTGGAGGTGGCTGATGGCAGGTGCCTGTGAGAATCATGAGCTTTTAGCTTCGCAATAGAGTATTGGACATCTTTTGTTACATAAAAAGATAAATTATTTTATCTGTTTATTTAGCATGGCATTTTTAAGTAATTTAAAAAATTGAAAATCTGAGAATTGAAAAAATCAGTCAATAAATCCAAAAAACTCAAGGAAAAATCGATCAAACCGATTTGATTTCAAATATAAAATTTCAAAATAGAAAAAAAAAAATCTGTCGATAAACCGAAATAACTAATCAATTTTCATTGCAAATATTATTTTTACATTTGTAACCGTTTATATTTTTACATTTGTAACAGTTTATACCATTTTTTGACCGGTTCTCACTAAAACCGACTGTTCTGGTGACAGACCAGTTTATACGAGAAGACGAGCACGCACCTAGATCGCCGGCAAAGCGATCCGATGTTCACGGGCTTTCATCCGAATGTAGGCGGGCATCCAGCGCGAGATGCAAGCCGTTGAGTTTCCGCCCGCTCGGTGTTCGTGTTCGGATTCTCAATCCGAGTCGAACTTGGCGCAACCGCTCTATTAAAACCGCGCGCCGTCCTTCCCCACGTCAAACGCCCTCGCCTCCGCGAACATCCTCCTCTGCTCTCGCCTGCCTCGCTCTCCTCGTCCCGCAATCCTCTCCTCCGCCGATCCGATCCGATCGATCCAAGCCTCCGCTCCGCCGCCAGCCATGGTGGTTCCATCTGGCGGCCGTCCTTCCGCCGGCAAGCGGAGCAAGCCGCTGGCGCCGTCGAGGCCCGCCGCGAAGAAACCCTCGGCGCCGCCGTTGCTCCAGTCCTTGAGCTCATCGTCATCGAGCGGACGACCCACGTTGCGCGTGTCCGCTTCCGTCCACGGCGCCTCCGACAGTTTGAAGCCCGGCTCCGAGGTCCGTGTTCGCACGCGGACCAAGCTGCGGATGGCGACGAAGACCGTCGAACGCTACTTCTGGTTCCGCGCGACGGTGGTGTCCGCCGCCGCCGATGGAACGTACGAGGTCGTCTACAAAGGCAAGCCGTCGCAGCCTGGGCGCCCCTTCGCTACCGTCCACGTTGCGCGTGACCAGATCGTGCCGGAGAAGCCGTCGCTGCTGACGCCTCTGCCGTCCCACGCCGACACCTCGAACGCCTCAGCCGCCACATCCTACGGTTCGGAGATTACGCTTGCAGCGAGTGCGAGGCCAACTGCAGCGGGCAAGTCGCTGCGCCTCGTACGCAAGCTCTTGTCGGAGATGGAGGCCCGCCCTACTACGCCGGGATCCTAGTTATTAGCTGCTGCTGATGCTAGTTGATGTATGCACGGCAAAGTTCATGAGTAGTATCTCTTTTTTTTTTGTGCCATGGGATTAGTTCTGTGAAATAATAATTTGTACGGCCAAAGGCGTTCTTGTAAACATCCTGCTGAGAAAATTAATGGATCTTTTCCATTTGTTGGTGTGAATTGTGATCCGTTTGTTTTTTTGTTTGCATGTTCAACGTAGAACTTCAAAGATTATCTTAAACAAGTTCATATTGTGCGGAATCGAGGAGCCATGAAACTCAAAAAGAACATCTGAAATTCTGAATTCTGAGAGAAAGGAACCAATCTAACGGTGGACAAAGGCATTGTTGACTAATTGTTAGAGTTGGTTGCATTAGATAAGTATCTCGTTTGTTATAGTAGGTTAAATTAGTTTCAATATTTATCTTTTTGGTTTACTTTGGATCCAAATCATGTACTATATATATACCAGCCCTCAATCCTCAATACTATCATCAATCCATTATCCCTCTTTCATTCTCTCACATGATAACAGAACCAGAGTCTCGAATTCGAATTCTGACAGACACGATTTATTAAATAAATTGCAGCATACTCATATTCTATGTTTGTGCCTACATGAGCTGTATGTGAAGGAGAATGTTAAAGTATAAATAAATTGCACACATTTCTCCATCAGCTTGGATTACTTTAGATCCAATTCATGTACTCTTATATATACTATCCCCCAATCCTTAATATAATCATCAATCCAATATCCCTCTCTCATTCTCTCACGCTAATGTTCCAAAGTGGAGTTACGAGTTAGAAACCATAATCTTGCGGCTTGATGTTCAAAGAAAATGCCTAATTTTACATGATTTTTGCATCTTTCACAGGAAATGAATGGTTGAAAATGGGGGCTCTTCATCATTCTTCTTCAAATGGAAGATGCAGTATGAAACCACCATCTTCTTCCTGCCCTTTGAATAATGGCCGTGCATGGCATCATTTCAAGCTTCTAAAGGAAAAGATTGACCCCCCGGGGGGGGTGGGAACCTAATTAGGGCTTGTTTATGAAACCTGGATAGCCTTCTGGAGGCGCTGGGCCTGTTTTTGAAGAAAGATGAGGAAGAAGTTGTAAGAATTTTCAAATTAATCGAAGTAAAGATTATCTCAAATTTCGTTACGCTCCAAATTCAAATTTCTTTTTTTGATTTTCTGGCGCCGGAATAATTGGTTCACGGGCTTTTGTTGGGCCGAGATTAATTTTCAAAGCCTTATATTAATTCTCAAACTTTCCTAATTAATCTCTCCTATAAATTCTCCCTCTATCTTATCCCTTCCCACCAACCTCTCTTTTTTCTCATTTTCTTTCCTCCTTTCTAAGTTTCAGCAGAGGAGTGGGTGAGGCGCCTTCCTCGGCCTGCGTGTGCGCCTGCGTCACTGCCTGCTACGCCGCGCCCAGCCCCGTCACGACCCGCGCTGACCCCCGTGCACTGTCCGTCGCTCGTCACCCCATCATCGCCGCGCCGTTCCCGTCTCTGATCCGTTCCACACCGACCCCCTCACGCCGTCCCCGACCGGCCCCTGCACTGTCTCCGTAACCACGCCGGTTCCGTCCGCACCGGTCTGCGCTGCCTTCGATCCGGTTCCGTCCCCGGTCCGCGCGCCTCTGCTTCAACCCGGTCAAGACTGGTCCCTGCGCTGGTTCCGAGTCGACGCCGTCACCGCCTGATCCGCAGCTGCTCGATTCGCATGCGCCGTCTCCGCCTCTTTGATTCAAGCTGTGGTGAGCTGTTCTGCTTTTCCAGATCGGAGTCCTAGTTTGTTTGAGGTCATCGCCTGCTGTGCTAGTGCAGTTGAAGTTGAGTTTGAGTAGTGTCTGTTCTGTTGTAGATCAGCGCGTTGTGAAGTTTCCCCGCTGGTTGCTCTGGTTGGAATCGGTGTGTGTGGCAGTTGAAGTTTTGGTCTAAGTTGAGCTGTATGGTGTTTTTGGGTTGTTGGAGAGGGTTGCCTGCGATCCTGTGACCGAGCTTTGCGGTTAGTTTAGTTTCTCGTAGTCTAAATCTTCAGAGATTTTTGAGGAACTTCGTCTGCTCTCTAGAGATTCTCAAAATTGTTTCGTTAAATTCGTCTCGTCGAGAACGTCGTGTAGAATTTTTCGAGGAACGTTTTGAGCATGTTTAACCTAAAAATTTAAATTTAAATTTAATTATTCAAATTTGAATTATCTCCTATCTAGTCTTACCCTGTTGGTGTTGTGTTTAGCTGGTGATCTCGAGGAGAAGTACCGCGAGCCCGCTCAGTTCGTCGACGTGGATTCCGATTTCGATCTCGAGTTATCAGACAAGCTGCATTCCTTGATCATTTTTGTACATAATATTTTAAACTACATGTTTTGTTTGCAATCATAATTTGCATGCCAACTGTTCAAAATATGCTAGCAACATTCTCGCCGTTCCTATTTATCGTCCACATATTATGAGCTCTAAGATTGCTTTGAATAATTATTTTACTTTATGCTTAGCCATGCTTAGTCGCATTTATTTTACCTCACGCCTATCAATATAAAAATAGAATTTGTATTAAATATTTTGAACTGTGATTCAAATGTGTGAGTTTTATAAATAACTATACAAAACTATTTAACGGAGGCATGCTGGAGTATGAAGAGCTTGTGGACTTTTGATAAGTCTCTGTGGGCGTAACTGTGGCGGGTACAACGGAAAGATTCGGGCTGAGATCTTTCTGTGAGACTTGTTGGTTATTGGCGTTGAGGATGGAGAATGTCTGCCCCAGCATATAAAGACCGGTTCGTCGTGTCACATGTTTTCGATGCTTTTTCATGCACATCACATTACCTTATACGGGCAGAGGCTTGATCTTGAAGCTTGCTGAGACTGAATGTTTACCCGTAGGTTGGCGGTGTTGTGTTAGTGTAGTGTAAAGCTATGACTCTCCACATAAAATCGAGATACCCCACCTAATCAATGGTAGACTCTTCACAGCTTGAGGACCCGATTGCGTAGGCAATAAGGATCCCTATCCTGAAGGACGGGTGATGCTAGTTAGAGTTTGTGAACGGGTCTTGTGTGTTCGTTGAGACTATGACAGTAATTTTCGATGGCACTTTTTGTGGGTCCAAGTACATAAACTCTGCAGTCTCGAAGAGGGACACTGCCTGAGAGATTACACGATGATCAGTGTTGTTTTCTTCCCTCCTCTTGTATTTTAAAATATTTTAGACTCCGGCCGTTGAGCTATGGCCGAGTGTGAAGGTTACACCGGCATTTAAAATGAACTCCCGTCCAGGATAACGAAGATATAAAATATTTTAAACTTGTATTTAGCATTTGAGCTAACCTCTACCCTTGAAACTATTTACATGCATACATTGTTTATAGGTATTACGCGATTTGCTGAGTATTCGTACTCACGGCTTTCTAATTTGTTGTTTTCAGAGGATACCCACAGCTTCGACTACGTCTCCGACGGACCGTGAAGTCAGCTCGTACGCTCAAGCGTGTATGTGTGGAGAAGGTTCGCTGCTGCTGCCACGATGATGCTTCCGTTACTGTTTTTTTATATATTTCTCGATAGTGATTGTTCTGCTCTGAGATGATTTCAGCCTACGTGTCGATGAACCTCTTTGAAGGATTCCATTCTAATAAATTTGCATTCACTTGCTAATTTCTATTCTCATTTCTTATTTAATTCTTTTGTTATGGTTTATTGATTATCGCTTGTGATGTCGTGCTTGCCAACCTCTTGAGATTGGTAAGGTCACAAAAGATCAAGACTTATCAAAAGTATAAAAAAAAACCGGTCGTTACCCAAGTCGAACATGAAGTGGATTACAGCAGATCATCCTCCCTTAATGCCAATGCTGAGTAGGAGGGATCAACTGCTATCAAAAGATGACCTCTAAAAACCCGTCAGGAGTCAGGACTCGAAGAACAATTGTTGCTGGGACAGTAACATTAGAGTATACTTGTGTTTGTGCTATGTAATCTGTTATGCCACGAGGTAACCTTGTATGTCGAGCAAAACCAGTTCCTGTGGTCGCCGGAATGCCCTATACCGATTACTGGAAGTACGGGCTTTGCTGCCACTGATCATATACCAATGTATATATATTGTTCTTGTTCTAAGTGTAGTTACTTAGAGTGAGATCTTAACTGCATTCTGTTAAAGAAAAAATGATAAAAAGGCGTACTGAACTACTACTATTAGTTTGTGTATGGCATTGGAGCCAGGGATCTATATTTATCGTAGTGTTACTTTGTTGAGCTATTTTAGGGGAAGCAGTGAGTGGAGGTTCCCCTGCAGAGAGCTGGACTATATCATTTATTAATCAAAATCATTCCCTAACAGACACAAATGTGGCTGTAGTTTAGTGGTGAGAATTCCACGTTGTGGCCGTGGAGACCTGGGCTCGAATCCCAGCAGCCACAAAATATTTTTTCCCCAGTATTTTGAGGTTTTAGTTGCTACGCAGTTCTAGTCAACATTTTGCCAGAACTCTGGATTTAGTCTGGGGTGTAAACCAATCTCACTTAGGTTACCCTCAAAACCTTTTTAGTTTAAAAAATAAATTAAGTTTCAAAATTCTCTCCCACTTTTAGAAAATTAGTTTGTTTTGTTGAACTAAAAAAGTTTTAAGGTTAACTTTAGTTGCACCTATTTACACCCATAGATTTAATTAAATCGTAGGCAGAATTCAAAAAATCTAAAAAAAAAATCTAAGCAGAACTCAAAACTGCTCACACAGAAGCGCACCTGGAATTTTACAACTTGGTGACAAAAGTTTGCAGCTTTTTCCTTTCTGCTCAGTTCTTACGTCCACAATAAAAAAAACTAAGGTAGTGTTTGGTTAGGTGGGATTGGGATTGAAAAATGAATAAATGGTCAGGATTTAACATAAGGAATGAAGGTTTCAGATTTCTTTTTTTAATTTCCCAATCCATATCCCATTGTCATATCCCTATATCCAAACACCACCTAAAGGTAATGGTAACGAAAAAGGGCAAGAGGAAAAATATGCGTTGTACAAACTATTGTTGTCACATGCAAGATATTTGTACAAATTTTCGTAGGAAAAAACATGCGCTACTCAGATAAACTTATGAATTTAGAGTTTTTATTTAGCTTTTCTTCGGTTTATTACACGATGACCATTTCATATGAATGTACTTCCTCCGTTCTAGAACAAATATCACTTTTGATTTTAGATATCATATATGACCATTCACCTTATATAATTTTTTTATACAAATATAAAAAACAAACATGTTACTTTTAAAGTACCTCCAATGATAAACCAATTCACCAATAAATTAAAAAATATTTTTATATTTTTCTAATAAGACGGACAGTCAAGCATAATGTTAAAAAGTCAAAAGCAATCATTATTCTTGTAAGGAGGAAGTTTTTAGTTGTAGAATAATGTCGGCGTTTTGACCACCGGCACAGTAAATATACGATCGTGGGGGGGGTGTGCCTTCGGATTCGATGTGGTCTAGTCTAAGGAAGACTCAAGGAGATTTTTATCTGGTTCGGATCACCTCGAGCGGTGTAATACCCTACGTCCAGGGGGCGAATTATCTCGATTATAATATTACAAAGACGGGATCCTCTCTTCGCGGGAGGATCCGTAATGCGGGCAAGTGGGGGTGCTTGCTCGGAAGGGTGCAAGGACCCTGGGCTCTAATGGAGCTCGTGGATTTGTCTTTCGTGTGTTTATGGCTGTTCTGGGTTGTTGTCTCTTGGTTGTTTCTATCGCTCCCCGGGTCTCCCTTTATATAGGAGGGGGCCTTGGGGTTACAAGTAGTGGGCTCTACGCGACCCTGCCGTCTCGTCGACAGGTGGGCCCTTCCGTCGTTGTCGCCATCATTTCGCTTCGTCCAGACATGGTTGTGACCCGTCGCATCGTGCGCAGCGGCGGGTACTGTGATGCTCATCCGGGGCTACTGTGCCGGCTACAGTGCTGTCATGTCTTGTCCAGCAGCCGTCGCAGCTTTCTGCTGGAGTGTCGCCGTGGTGAATCTTGTCCCGTCCCGTCAGGACGGATGACAGTTGGCCATCAGAGTAAATGTACCATAACGCGGTACCTACCCCTCAGGGGTCGCTCTCTGGGGGTCGAACTTCGGAGGCCGGAGTCTCCGCGTGCCCGCGCGGCTAAGGCGTGACTGCCGTAGATCACCGCTAGGGGTCGGATCCCGTGGTCGTCCGACCCCTGACTCGGGGCCTCGTGCGTTCGAGCACGATCCGTCAGGTACCCGGGGTACGTAATCCCGACAAATAATTCCATCTATACTAACACTATACACTTCTATGTAAATCACTACATTGTACCAATTACATTTGCAACCAACTTCACATGTTATTTACTATCTTAATTAATGCTATAGAAAAAAAGGTACTCTCAAAGTGATACTACAATGTAATAGCCCTCTAACTATACTACTACTATCTATTCAGTTCTTTTCTTGTCATCTCAAGGCCCAGTCAACTACTCCCTCATCCTCAAAAAATTGGATTTTTTTTACTTTTACAAATCAACATCTGACCATTCATCTTATACAAAAAAAATTCTTGAAAATATAAAATCAAACAAGTTAAGCTTAAAGTATTTTAAGGATAACGTCCAATTTATTCCCCTCAAGTATAGCCAAAGTTCTAATAACCTCTCTAAACTATGTTTTAGTTTATATTACCCCACCAATACTTGATTTTAGGTCGATTTCTCTCCTCATACAATTTGTTTTTTCTGTTTCTCAATACACAAGAATAATTTTAAAATCAAACTTTACAAGATGATAAAGCACATCATAACACATATTAAAAAATGATCATAGTTTTTATAATTATTTTCATAGGGAAAGTACTTGAATAGTACATTAATCTTTAAAATACAAAACTATATGCAAAATAGTGGTAAAAAATCAAGACCTTTTTTTAAGTATGTGTTATGATATGCTTTATCATCTCATAAAGTTTCCTCTTTAGATTACCTTTGAATTACATTTGTATACGGAGAATTAAAAAAGATAAATTGCATGAGAGGGTAAATTAGCTCAAAATCATATTTTGGTGTGATAAAATAAACCAAAACATAGTTTAGGAGGTTATTTAGACTTTGGCTATACATGAGGGAGTAAATTAGACTTTTTCTATTTTTAATAATAAATTATTTTATAATAAAATAAATAACATTTTCATAAAAATTTTAAATAAGATATATAGTCAAACGTAAATGTCTAAAACTTTAGAATGACACTAATTTTGGGTTTTGGGACAGAGAGAGTTGTTTTTTTAAAGCCTGTAGTGTCGAGGGCTTGTCCGATGAATTGCTACTATCTTTCTTCCACTTTCTGCCATGTTCGATTTAATAATACGATGTTTGGAACGCATAAATTTCACAAAAATCTTACAGAAATTTCACAAGAATCGGTTCAATTTCACAGAAAAAATACATGCCACATTCCAAACGGGACTAAGTATTTAAGCCTCCTTTGAAAAGGAGGAAAATTTCCTATTTCCTATATTTTTCCTATGAAATTGAAATAATTACTATAAAATTTGTGTACAATTTTTATGAAACCCTACATTCCAAAGGAGCACTTATTTTCTCATATTATATTTATATAACTCTCTATCCGGGCCTGAATGACAATGCCTGTAGTGTCGAGGGCATTTCAGATGAATTGCTTTTATATTTCTTCTATTTTCTGTCATGTTCGATTTAGTAATAAGCTATTTTTGGATTGTAAAAATTTCACAGCAATTTCACAGTAATTTCAGAATAATCAGTTCAATTTCACAAGGAAAAAACGTAGGGTTTGAAAAAAATGTCATGTTCCAAAGGGGGTTAGGTATTTAGGCCTCCTCTGGAACAGAAGAGTAAAATTTCTTGTTTACTTTCTCGTATTATATTTATCTAACACCCTATTGGAGCCCGAGTGTCAGTGCCTGTCGAGGGCATGTAAGATGAATTGCTTCTATCTTTGTTCTACTTTCTGTCATGTTCAATTTAATAAGATGCCATTTGGAAAGTAAAAATTTCACAAGAATCAGTTTAATTTCACAAAAAAAAACATAAGAAAAAATACCATGTTCCAAACAAGGCTAAGTATTAAGGCCTTCTTTGGAATAGAGGAAATTTTTCTATTTTCTATGTTTTTCCTATGACATTGACCTGATTACTATAAAATTTGTATTTGAGTACTATGAAAATCTCACATTCCAAGAGTGCATCTTTTTCATAATATATGTATATGATATTTTATAGTTTCTCGGAGGTTGCATTGCATCGGTTTGAGATCACCTGCCTTCACCCTAAGGTGGCGTTTGGATAGCAATTAGGTTTGGCTTAGGGAAATATATTGGGATATGCTAGCTTGGGTTGAGATTAAAGATAAGTAGTTTCATTTCCAAAACTATGTTTGGCTATTTAATTTGGGATGTGGAAAAGAATGTGGGATCCGCATAATAGCAAGAGACTCAAATCTATTTCCCACTATAAACCTAAACCTACCCTTCTTTAGGTTATCATTTTCAAAGAGTAAGGGTCACATAATTTTTTCCCTATCCAACTTATTTCCAAATCCAAATTTGACAAACAATAAAAATGAATATCCAACTTCACTCATTTTCCTAACCCACCTTTCATTTCCATTTCCAGGAAAACAAACCGGCAATGAGGATATGGAGGGAGGGATTGAGATTGGGAAATAAAAGAGAAAATCTCCGCTCTCCATTTTTTCATCTCTTTAAATCTCAACTATTCATCTAATTCCTAATCCAAACCCACCTACCATTTACCAATTACCAAACGCCACCCTAATGTATAGTTTGGTGATTTCATACGGATTCGTGCCGTTGGATTTGACAGGGACGGATGAGATTTTATGTTCCCTCACTCAAGAGTAGGAACCCGGCGACTCCTAAAACAGTACCTCCTCCGTCTCATCCGTAGGGTTCCGGCGACTCCTCATGGCCGGCCGCCACCGTAATCCGCCGCCCCACTCCTTCCCGCGGGGCGGCGGCGGCAGCAACCAACCTACACCTCCTCCGCTTCACCACCCCCACCTCCCGCCCCACCACCACCACCACCAACACCTCGACGACTATCGTGAGCCGCCGCGCCTTCCCCCGCGCCACCACCTGGATGACTTCCGCGAGCCGCCACGCCTGCCGCCCGGACACCCCGACAGCTTTCACGAGCAGCCGCCGCCGCCACATCTCCATCGTTTTGCAGGGCACGGGGGCCCCCTGCCGGCCCAGCCGCACCTGGTGGCGGCGCTTGAGGAGCGGCTCGGCGCCGAGATCGAGGAGGCGCATGCACTGCTCGGACAGAACCAGCGGCTGGCTGCGACGCACGTCGCTCTCGTGCAGGAGGTCGCGTCCGCGCGGCACGAGCTCGGTCGCACTGCGCGCGCCCTAGCTGCCGCACGTGAGGAGGGCGACCTTCGTCTTCGCGAGGTGCAGATGCCTTTTCCTCGTGATTCATTGTGCTGCATGCATAGTTCTTGTAGGTAATTGTGTTGCTCAAGTATGCATTCTCTGTTTCAAATGGCTTGTCACTATTCACTATTGAACCTGGGCCTGGAAGATCGGTAGAGCCTTGAGGCTTCTGGATGTTAGTTTGGTATCTGTTGAGCCTTAAATTATTCCTGGTTTCACAAATTTATGGTTGAATTTAATAATTTTTATATATGGTATGTATAGCAGTGGCTTCTCTGCTGTTCTGAAAATATTCTGTGTAGATCCTAGGTTTATGGCACTCCTTGCACAGAGAAATAGGAAACTGGCTTATTATTGCCACAAGTTTTGTACCTGGCACCTTAGTAGGTACTGTACTAGGTAGTAACCCAAATTTGTTCAGATGTTGATATCATGTTGAACTATCCTTGCCTTGTTTTGAACCATGAAGAAAACGACCATGAACAGGGAAAAGGTGAAAAAGAGGCAATTTCGTTTCACTCGGCGAATTCCCCTTTGGGTTTTGGTTGCCTTAGATAGTCAGGTGATACTAGGATAATGGTGCCTACCACCCCAAACGGGTAGCTTTGTTTTAGAACTGCGGAGTAAGAACTGAGAAGCTATAAGACTAACATCCTGTATGTGTATTTATCTTCAGATTCGCACTGAGATTGAGGATGTGTTGACTCGCATTGTATTGGGCCTTGAACACATATTCATCTTAGAATCATGTATATAACAGTGGTTAAAGCTATTGCCTTGTGGCCATGAGGTCATGGGTTTGAGTCTTAGAAACAACCTCTTGTAGAAATCAAGGAAAGGCTGTGTAGAAAAGATTCAAAATGGTTCGATCCTTCCCAGATCCTGCGCGAGCAAGAGCTACATGTACCGAGCTGCCCCTTTTTTATAGTGCAAAATACATGGCATTACATGCTTAATGTACTTGGGTCATTTTCCTTCGATTTTGTTGGTTAGAGTGTCTGCAGATCCTTGTCATGTGAATCCACCTCTGGGGTTCAAAGATAATATATACTGCATGCAGTTCTCTTGCAAAATTTATCTAAGATCATTTATTTTCCTTTTTTAATTATTTCTTACACTTTATTTTTATCTGCACTATACTGCCTATATTTGCATTCATTATAAGTTTGAAAGCATATAACATTATTTATTAACATTGAACTACAGATAAGCTGCCCTATTTTCAGGTTGTTATTAGTTAATTCATATCTGAGCTAAAGTTGTCTAACTTACTTGAATTCGTGAAAAAAAAGTGCCATTAGGCGCTCGCTTAGGCACAATAAAGCACGGAGCGAAAGGCTACCGCTCTGCCTTGGGGTAAAGGAGGTACCTGAGCTGTGCCGCCCGCCACGCCACGTTCCCATGGGCAGATACAACATCACAGCTGCCCAGGCTTCCATCGCCCTGCCACGGTGTGGGGCCGCGTCCTTGCAACGTCCCTCCTCTGCTATGGCCACTGCCGTCTGATGCAACGGTGGATCTGATCGAAGGGGGAGGGGGGGGGGGGGGGGGGGGGGGGGGGGGGGGGGGGGGGGGATGTTAGGAACTTGCCTGAAGAACGATGAACACGTCGCCGGCAATGTTCCCTGGCTAAAACTCACGCAAGACACAGAAGACACAAGAATTGGTGCTGCTAAACTTGGCAGCGTTTTCAGGTTCTATTCCTTTGTTTATATAGAGATTTACATGGAAAGTAATACAAATAAACTAGGAAATAAAATCAAGAGTCAAACAGGCTATCAATCACTGATCTGATTCTAAAAACAGCTACTAGCTAAACTAGGAAAGTATTTCAAACCTGGCGCACAAGGCTTATTTTTGACAATCTCCTCCTAAGCCTTGTGGCGCCCACTATTTCTTTTGCTTCAGGCCGATCTTCTGGCACATCTCTCTGAACTTGAGCTTACAAAGCGGTTTTGTCAAAACATCACCTAGCTGTTTCTCAGTTCTGATGAAAGTGACCTCGATCTGACCTCTCTGCACACATTCCCGGATGAAGTGAAATCTTATATCAATATGCTTGCTTCGGTCATGGTGCACTGGATTCTTGACCAATGATATTGCAGACTTGTTGTCCACATGAATCACTGGTCTGTCGACTGCAGCATCCAGAATTTCGCCAATCAATCAGGCTAGCCAAACACCTTGACAAGCAGCAGTGGTTGCAGCTATATATTCTGCCTCATAGCTAGATAAAGCCACCACCTTCTGTTTTGCTGAAACCCAACTTACTGGACTATCACCAAGAAAGAAAATAATTCTAGAAGTGCTCTTCCTGCTGTCAATGTCACCAGCTAGATCACTGTCACTGAAACCAACCAACCTTGGCTGCTCCTCCTTCTTCTTGCCATACTAAAGTCTCCGTTCACATGTTCCAGCAATATACCTCAGAATATGCTTCACTGCTGCAAGGTGCTCTGAGTGTGGCTCTTCCATAAACCTGCTCACATGCCCAACAGCGAAAGCTAAATCAGGTCTGGTGTGAACCAAGTATCTCAAGCTCCCAACTAGGCTTCTGTACTCAGTTGCATCAACATAGGGGTTCTGACTTTTCCTGCTCAACTTCAATTTAGCCTCCATTGGAACTTGACAGGGATTGCAATTAAGCATTCCTGCCTTCTCTAGAATCTTTCTTGCATAATTTCCTTGTGACAGAGTAATCCCTTCTTCATTTTGCTTCACCTCAATTCCCAGATAGTAACTTAGCAGGCCCAAGTCACTCATCTTGAATGTATCAGCCATTTGCTGTTTGAAAACCTTGATAATACTGCCACAAGTGCCAGTAATTACCAAATCATCCACATACACGCCTACTACCAGTCTGTCTATTTCACTACCTCGACAGTAGATAGCATGATCAGATGGACACTTAACGAAGCCCAAAGAAACTAAGCTTGCATCTAACTTCTGATTCCAAGCACGAGAGGCTTGATGTAAACCATAAAGAGCTTTGTGGAGTTTGTATACCTTGTATTCTTCTCCAGCTAGCTCAAAACCAGGGGGTTGCTGCACAAACACTTCTTCTTCAAGATCACCATTCGAGAAAGCTGATTTGACATCCATATGGTGAACTTCCCATCCTTGGTGAGCTGCCAATGCAAGAAGTGTCCTCACTGTCTCCATGGGTGCCACAGGTGCAAACACCTCATCAAAGTCCACCCCTTTCTTCTGTGCATATCCTTTGACAACCAGCCGTGCTTTATGTCGCACCACTTTGACATTTTCATCCTTCTTAACTTTGAACACCCATTTGAGCCCAATGGCTTCAGTGAGTGTCCAGGTATGATTCTCCTCAATGGCCTGTAACTCCTCCTTCGTGGCCTTGCACCAGCGTGCATCTTGTTCAGCTTCAGCCAAAGAAGATGGTTCCTCTGCACTCACCATGAACAGGCGTGCTACAACATTTCTCACAACCAGGCCTGGAGGTGAACCAGGGCCTGTAATGTCTTCCATTTCTCTAAACCGAACCGGATCACCTTCCTGATAGCTGGCATCCAGGTTCTCAGTGAACTGAGCTGGTGGAGACACAAACTCAACATCTGGAATTTCCTGTGGCTGTGGTTCTGTACTCTGCATACCAGAATTTTCAGAGTGCAACTCTTGTGTCTCCATCTTCTCTTCAGGTCCTTGCCCAATTCCAGTCACCACTGTTTCATACTCAATGGTGAATTGTTCAGTTGCAGCAACTTCTCCTCCACTCTTTGACCAGTCCCATTGATCACTCTCATCAAACACCACATCACGAGTTTTGTGCACTCGTTTTGTGATGGGATCATAGGCCCTGTAGGCCTTTGTGCCTCTCTCATAGCCCACAAATATCATCTTACGCCCACGGTCTTCAAGCTTCTGCAAGTGAGGCTTAGTGTTCCTCACATACACAATGCAACTGAAAGTCCTCAAGTGGTGTACCGCTGGCTTCTTTCCGTGCCAAGCTTCAAAAGGAGTCATCCTCTCAACACCTTTTGTGGGCAGCCGGTTCAGGACATAAACAGCTGTGTTCACAGCTTCTCCCCAAAACCATCCCGGCAGACCCTTCCCTTTCAACATGCTCCTTGCCATGGCTACAACCGTGCCATTTCGACGTTCTACAACTCCATTCTGCTGTGGACTGTAAGGTGCAGTGTGCTGCCGGTGGATTCCTTCTGTCATGCAGTGTTCAGCAAACTCTGCAGAAGTGAATTCTCCTCCCCGATCAGTGCGAAAACCCTTCAATTTCACTCCAGCGTCTCCTTCAGCCCTGAGTTGAAACTCCCTGATCGCATCCGCTGCACGATCCTTTGATGGGATCGCGGCTACCCACATATACCTGCTAAAATCATCAAGGAGCAGAAAAAACTTGTTACCACTCGGTGTTGCTGGAGTTATCTGTTCACAGAGATCGCCGTGCACCAGCTCCAGAACTCGCTGTGCCCGGAATTGAGCCTTCCCAGGGAAGGAAGTTCGCCTCTGTTTTCCTGCCATGCATGCCTCACACAGCTTCTCCACTTGGTCGATCGGTGGCAGTCCGCGAACAAGCTCCTCCCGAGCCATCTTCCTCAAGGCTGCCATGTTGACATGGCCAAGCCGTTCATGCCACCGCCAGGTCTCCTCTTTTCCATGAACACTGAGGCACACCGATGGTGATGGTGCTACATTCAGTTTCAGCACGAATAGGCGATTCTTTTGGCGCGGCACTCGAACCAGCAGCTGTCCACCAAGCTCACGGATCCGCATCACACCGGAAACGATCTTCACCTCATAGCCAATTTCATCCAATTGGCCAAGGCTGATGATGTTGGTTGTGAGCCTTGGTATGTAGTCGACGCCGGTGAAAGTCCTTCTCCGGCCATCCTTGCACATGAACGCCACCGTGCCTCGCCCTTCGATCCTTGCCACAAGATCATCCCCGAAGCGCACGGTGCCGAACACCGCCGTGTCAAGGTCTGCGAACACCGCTCGAAGCCCGATATATGGCTCGTGGCTCTAGTGTCCGCCACCCAAGTCTCGGCTTCTTGCTCCTCCTTGGCGTTGAAGTGCGCCAGCACCTTCTGCTCGTTCAGCATCACCGGCTCTCCTCCGGAACGCCTGTCCTGGCCAGCATTCTGCTGTGTTACCGCCACCACCAGCAGCAGAGAGGCTTCTTCTTCTTGGACGGTATGGATCTGCTCCTTGCCCTTCGACCAGCAGTCCCGCGCCCAGTGGCCTCGCTTCCAGCACTTGCGGCACTCATCTCGGCTCCTGTCAGGCGCCCCACTGGATGACGCGCCTTTCTCGCCTCCAAAACCGCCGCGTCCTTGGCCACGGCTTCGCCTGTCGCCACCATCACTGCTGCGTCCACGGCCACGGCTTCCACCGCCGTTCTCTGCGTCCCTCTTCTTCTAGCGGGCATCCCACTCCTCCGTCAGGTACAACTTTCCTTCGTGCACCATCGTGGTGGGCGGCTCGTCGAAAGCTTCCTCTGCTGACTTCAGCCGTCCGATAGCATCGGCCAGAGTGAGAGTGGTCACATCGAGCAGCGTTTCAATCGCTAACACGATCTGCCAGAATCTCTTAGGCACGCTCCGAAACAGCTTCTCCACCAGCTTGTCTTCGAGTATCTCCTCGCCGAGCGTTTCCAGGGTCGCCGCCATCCCGCTCAACCGAAGAGAAAAATCTTCAACGGTCTCGCCTTCCTGGAACGTCGCAGCCTTGAATTGCCGGCGCAGCTGCTGTGCACTGGACTTCTTGACACGGTCTCCGCCGACCCTCATGGTCTTGATCGCTTCCCAGGCCTCCTTCGCCGTTTCCTTGTTGGCGATCGCAGAGACCATATCTGTCGGCGCAGCACTACAGAGGATGTCGAGTGCTTGCATGTCCTACTGAGTATCAACTCCTCCTTTGTCGACGGCGGTCCAGAGTCCCCGAGCCTTGAGCTTGACCTTCATGAGCAGCGCCCAGTTGGAGTAATTGGTCTTGGTGAGAACAGGGTAGCTAGTCCCATTCCCCACCTCACGAATTACCCGCTGGATCATCGCTCCATCCCTGTCGCCGCTCCCTTCGCCCTTTCCTCCTCCCGCCATCGACGCTCCTCGCTCTGATGCCACTTGTTAGGAACTTGCCTGAAGAACAACGAACACGTCGCCGGTAATGTTCCCTTGGCAGCGTTTATTCCTTTGCTTATATAGAGATTTACATGGAAAGTAATACAAATAAACTAGGAAATAAAATCAGAGTCAATCAGGCTATCAATCATTGATCTGATTCTAAAAACAGCTACTAGCTAAACTAGGAAAGTATTTCAAACCTGGCGCACAAGGCTTATTTTTGACACGGGAGGTGGCGGCTGCCTCTGTCTGGTGGTGGCGGGGTGACTGGTGGCTGCCACTAGGGCAAAATTCATAGCCAGTCTATGCAACATGTGGGAGGGCTGATGGGCCAGAGCAACTTAATGGGCCAGCCGCAGCTTAATGAACCAGTAGATGGCAGATGTGCCTTTGTTTTTTCTTTTCAGCCTTATTTTATTAGACAATATGTAATTAATATCTACCACTTAGGAAAACGCTTAAGCACTAGCTAAGCGGTGGGTCATCGCTCGCTCGCCGCATAAGGTTTTTTTTTTCCCTGTGGACTTGAATAGTTTAATGCTGTCCATAATTGCGGCGTTTTGACTCTTGACATGCCCCCCCTCCCCTCCCCCCCCCCCAAAAAAAAGGTCTATGAGAATTCCGTGAAGATGGAAGGAGAGCTCTGGGCATTAGGTGAAATGAGAGCAGAACTTGCACAGGTTCGTCAAGACATTCAAAAGTTGGGTGCAGCGAGGCAGGAACTCAACAGCCAGGTCCAGGGCTTAACACAAGATTTGGCTCGTTCAGTGGTGGACTTGCAGCGGGTCGCTGCACTAAAAGCTGAGGTTCAAGAGATCAGGCAGGAAACACAACATTTGAGGTACATCCTTGTAAATAATTTTTCTTCTACTGCTTTTCGATATAGAAGCTCTGAAGTTGCTCACTCTTGTTGCAAACATGTTCCTTCTTGTGCATGCATGCTTTTAATTCCTGACCTGCTTTTCCCTCAACTTATGTTCCCTCTTTCTTGAGTATTATTTTCCCTTTCCCTGGTCCTACATTTTTAATCATTGTCACTCAGACTAATGTGATATGCTCAATATGGTGTTTAATATGAGCTGAGCTGCTCAGTTGATCAATGTTGTGGATTTACCCCTAGTCACCAAAGTTCTTGTCTTTTGACACAAATTTGGGTGTCCACTTATTAAAACGCTACTACCTGGTTCCACCACTGGCCTAGTTTTTTTTTCTTTTTTCAATATGGTGTTTAATTGAATTTTTACAAATGGCTTTGCCTTTCTTCTTTGATCTTGTATGGTACTTATTAATGAGACAAAATGCAGGTCTAGTATTGAGCTTGAGAAGAAAGGATATGCAGAAAGTTATGAGCAGGGGCAGGAGATGCAGAAGAATTTGATTTCAGTGGCTTCTGAAGTAGAGAAACTTCGAGCTGAGGTTGCTAATGTTGAGAAGAGGTCACATGCTGTTGTATCTTTAGGCAATCAAGGTACTACCTTATTTTGAGGTTCATTTGTGTCATTTGAACCTTTCTTGTGATGTTGTGATAGTCCTATGGAAAATTTGCATGTTACAAACCCGCTAAAAGACAAACTAACTTCTCAAATAGCCATCATCTTGTGTGAAGTAAGAGCCTTAGGGCATGCACAGTGGGTGACATTATCTGTCTGGGAGAGGTGGCACCTAAGAATATTGGCTGATGTGGACGAGAGAGAAAGAGGAGATAAGGCATGGACAGTGGGGTGACATCATCTGTGGGAGAGGTGCCACCTAAGATATTGGCTGATGTGGATGAGAGAGAAAGAGAAGAGAATAAACAAGACGGCTCATTGTTGTATTAGAATATTTTGTTTCTGTAGCATTATGGATAATCCTCCCAGACAACCTTTTAATAGACGATGCATTGTAAAAATTGATAATTAGACATGTCTGCAAACTAACAGTAAATCAGTTGGTTGAAGTCTCTAGGTGTGAGGCCTCCCATCAGGGCTCAAATCTTGTCATGCACAATTTGTGGATAAAAAAAAAATCTACTCACGGCGCCCCATTTACTTGATCTGATCTGACCTGTGTTGGGCGGGCCCTTGTGTATGCGGTGGCTCAAAGCATAAGTCCCAAACCATAGGACAGTCCCTGAGAATGGGACACGGGTTTGTGGATTTTTTTTTTTTGGATCCTTTGCAGGTGTGGTCTTACCCCAAGGGATGAGTTTTTTTTTTATACCAAAACATGTCTTTCAGATGGCTGCCATCTGTACCACTGTACATGCGCTTAGTGTTTTGAAGTTTAAGATTATGGTCAGTAAGATGACATTATATTGGAACTCATTACCCATCTATTTCAGTGTTTGTGTGTTTGGCGGCATGTATGCCATACTGAAATACTGAATGTGGCAACCATTGTGCAGGTAATGTTGGAAGCTATGGGAATAACAAGGCTAATTACGCCCCAATTCCTTATAATGCTGGATACAGCATGAATCAAGTACGTATTCTTGCTTCCTTACTTTTGTGATGCCACTTTTGATCTCTTAAATTTCCTAAACTTCATTTGAAGCATCTTCTTAAATTACATCTTATATCACAGACAAACACTGCTGATACGGGTTCCCAGTATGGTCCTGGTGCGACACGTGCAGCCTGGAGTGCCTATGACATTCAAAGAGCCTCTGGACGGAGATAAACACCGATTTACTTGCTGGTCCTGTCAGTGAAGGTGAAATTTAAACACAGTTTTTGCAGAAACTGGGTGACTTCTGATGAGTGGTGATTGATTGGGTATGCAATATGACATTGAATATATGCGCGCAGCTAGAAGGGTGTCACACAGATTTACTGGTAGCATTGCCAATCCCAATCTACCTTGCTGTCTATAAGAAACATAGTTTCTGCTGCAGCTAGGCGGCTTGCTCAAGAGGAATGTTGATTAATAGGTTACAAGTCGTGTATATTGAATCTTGATCTGAATGGTGTGATCTACTCCTACATGCAACCATAAACATAGCCTGATGTTGCAATTTGCAACAGCCATGGTAAACATTGATAGATTCAAATTGTGCAGGGGGACTTGGAGGCTCAGACCAGAGCAGCTTGTGAGCCACCTGCGCTTCGTACCCCAGGCTGAGTTAACTGTGGCACACGAAGGGGATGTGAAATTGGGTACATTATTTCCTAGCTGAATTATAACTATATTTTTTTCTTGAGACCTCAAGAAATCAGATCGAGCAAAGTCTACATAATTTACGATTGCATGGCCATGTATCATTCGTTTGTTAGACACTACTTATTCGTTTGTTAGACATTACTTATTACTCTCTCTGTTTTTTTTTATAAATTATTTTAAGTTTGGGTACGAGAATTAAAAAAAGTAAAAAAGTTGTGATATTCTAAAAATAAAGAGAAGAGAGATAGAGAGAAGAGAGAGAGAGAGAGTGCAAATCTACTGAGAAGAGAAAGTTATCTTGAGAAGTAAAAATAATTTATAATTTAAAAAAATTTAAAGAGTCTATGATTGTATTCATGTTGAAAAAGCAGCTCAACATTTCAACACCGACCGGTGAATAACTACCTAAACTCGTACCTTCTACTGGCGATCCCACTGTCTCAAATACAGAACAATTATTGTTCCCTGAATCAGCCTAATGCACTGACGGCAAACAACAGGGCGATCGATGATTACAGTCAAATAGATTTAGTAAAAAACATTGAAGATGTTTATACAAATACGAACCAATACGTTCGGCATGCCCACGAGCACGAGCAAATAGGTTTATCTAAATACCAGGTCACTATGAGATTACAAGATGCACAAGTAATAAAGGATCATAAGTTACAGACGTACAACTACCCTAGTGAGAAATGCCAGTCAAGCTGTGCATCCACAACATAGAATGATATATTTGCAATCAAGATGCGATGCATTCCACAATGGAGATAGATAAATCTCTATAACTTTAAGCTTGAGGGAAAACTTTATTCGGGGGGATATTTTCACGCCTCTCAACATAAGCAGCAGGAAACCATCCTGCCTTCCCTCTACATTCTCCTTCAGCCCAGCCGTTAGGAGCAATCTGTTGCAGAAAGAAAGAAAATAAGCGACTGTACACTGAAATAGTATTGACAATAGTTTCAGTGTTTTCAATGTTGAGCACAGTAACCTGACGAACAACAACATAATCTCCAACAATTAAGCTCAGTTCCTTCTCAGCGGTGCCATTGAAGTTATGCACAGCCTGTAGCAACAAAAAAGATTGGCAAATATAATATAAAAATATGATGTAATTGCTATTTATTGCCAGTTACTCATTTTCACCTCAGCAAGGAAGTACTGGGCTTTCTCAGCACGCTTATGAGAAGGAATAGTAGGTGGTGCAGAGTCTCTCTTTTGCTTCTCAGAGGACATCTACAAAAAATACACCAAAGAACTAGAAATGTAGGTAATTTTGACAAGTTAACATAACCGTCGGAGCAAAAAAGTGAAAACTCTACCTCAGCTTCAACATCATCAAGTATAGCAGCTAACCTCAAATGAAATAACTTTTCTGCTTCTACCTTCAACATCAAAGAAAACAAATAACAGAAAGTTCAGAAACCAATGCAAATAAATGACCATACATTATAGACAGGCAATCTTACCATGCCAACCAGCCGCTGAAGCGTTACCCGTTGCTGCTGAGACTCAACAGCAGCAAGTGCAGCAGCTGCTTCCTTTCCTAACACAGCCATGCTAGCTTTGTGCTCTATCATTTTAGCTTCGGACTGCTGAAGTTTTGTAGTGTTTTCAGCAATGGGAGCTTCTCTTACCCGTGCCTTTCTTCTAGCAATTTCAGCAGACTATTAAACAAACAAGAGCAATCAGGGTGCATGGAAGTAGCAATAACTGGAGAGCACTTGCAACAAGGATCAAAAGCTGCAAGTACGTACGAGGATCTCAGCTTCATGCCTCATCCGACTATAACGTTGTGCAAGACCACGAGCATCTTCAAGGGGTGCACCCATAGACATTGTTCTCAATGGGTCTATAGTCTGAGATGACAACAAATGGAATTATTTATCAAAATTTAATCAAGGTACCGTACACTACATATACTAGTGCAATTCTTTTCAGTCATAACAGTATATATTTCAGAATGTGAGCTCAACCTTGCACTATATCAGTTTAACAAATACAAAAGCATATGGCATTTCATTAATGCTTGTATCATTATAAGGATATAAACTCCACGAAATATTCAACATTTAAGGAAGTAAAGATTTAAACTAATATTTTATTATGACCTAAACATGCTAGAAACAAGTCATGCTTAAGCGGTTGAGATGTATTCATCTTCCATTAAAAGATCTATTTCATTCCATTCCAATCAGTGCCCTCCCCATGGGTTTGAAATTGTTGAAATTAAACCTTCCAAAACATGTTTCAAATCCCACCTAAATAATCATGCCCATCAAGTAGGCAACCAAATGAGAATAAAGAACTCCTACAATTAAATCCCCACTAGATTACCCACAATCAAACAGGGCTTACATGAGAAACAAACTCAAAGATCAATCAATATTTACCTGAGAAGATAAAATTCTATTGAATTCTTCATACTCTTTCTCAACATTTCTCAAAGCGCCTCCGTAAAGTGATGCTGCTTTTGCAAGAGCTTCAGCGCTTGCATTATTTTCACCTCCATATCTGAAGCAGTCCTCTGAAAATTTTGTTCCTGTGATCAAAACAAAGAACAGATACATCTGTTTCACTCCCCATTTTACCAGATGTCGTATTTGCGGTATTTGCATACAAGTAAAATAACATGTTGTACCAAACAAAGAAAGAAATGAATACAGGAATAATTAGGCCTTGTTTGGAGCTCACGAGCTTTGAAGGTACTATACAGAAATTAACTGCAATTTTTTTATTTATCAGATTAGTTTGGAAAAATTGCCATGCTTCGTATGAGGTTCTAACGTGGTCCCATCACTACGTGCCAGGACAAAAAGGCATCATATGAAGACACTTAATCTTAATGATACATTAGACAATTATATCTTCATTGCTGGATCTTGGAATCTGCGATAATACTGTGATAGGCAGAACTGTATGAACTGGATTAGTCATTATCGGTTGGAAACTTGGAATGGTGTTTGTTTGAGGCATAAGACACCTAAAATGGGGATGCGAGGTGGCTGGAACCTAAGAGCCGGATCCTTATTTCAAGAAAATAAGCGCTTCTCTCGCTGTTTTCACCGTATAATTTTGAACATGTGTCAATGCACCACAACCAACCATTGGCAGGGCCATGAAAGATTTTTCCTAGCTGTAACACTCAGGCACAAGTTTGATTGGATTATCATTGATTTTTGAGTTCCATGTCTAATCCAATAGAAAAACAGGACCAAACAAGGAATCAAGATCAATTCTAGACTTCTAGTTTTAATAGGTAAATGAACTAGTATGTAAATAAGACAACTAAAAATCACAACAGAGGTTGTCCCATCCCGTGCGGGAATCTCATCCTGACAGGACAATTCTATCAAAAATGAAACACATACCCACTTCAACATGTTTGGTTCCAATGGATACCAAGCCTTCAGCTGCTCTGACTATGTCCTTCTGGAAATCCTGTGAGCATGAATACGTGATATGAATTTAGTAGTCACCATTGTGGAACTCAGCAAATAATATACTGAAATTCAATCTTCACTTCTGCATTCAGTATATTAGAAAGAATAACTGTCTAATGCATCAACCATGGAGAACAAAACAATATGATGCGCATTCTACTGCTGATGATTGAAGTTTACTAATTCAATGTTAAAGAACGGTATTTCATTCAACTAAGGATTATGCAACAAAGGGGATGAGCATTGTTATTGCAACAATAAATTTTGGCTAGGTGTACACATCACATAGGTACCACTTATTGTTATATGTAGTTCTTCTACCCTTACCCTTCCGGAACGAGTAGAAGTATATAGTTTCTCAAGCTGTTGATGCCTCTGTAGTTCAACTTCATCAATGACGATAGAATCTGAGTGCTCATAGCCAGTAGTACTGAACTGCTTTATAACAGCCTGAAAATTCAAAACCACAAACATTTAAGCAAGAAAAATATACAACATTAATGCACTACTGGACATTAAATCCGCAAAATTATAATATCAAAATAGCAGCATGGGCTGATAAGGATATAAGATATGTACGCTATATTAGGATAAATCATAGATGTGGCTAACAATATGGACTAGGAAGAAAAATGGAATAATGCAAAAGGTTTGTAAGCAGTCACTTCTTCCATTTAGTTGCAGAGAACTTTTCCGTTGACATCAGTATTAGAAAAAAATTATCACACAACCAAGTCGTCCAAGTACAAGCAAGAACTAAAGTGCAAGCATTTCACTATATAAAAAGACTAAACTAAGAATGCAATTGAAACATGTAACTTGGGTGGAGCGTTCTACCAAATTGCAAGAACGTAAATTATAATTACTTGCAGGAGTTGAATCAGTGCATCATGTATACCTCAACAAACTAACTACATAATCACATGGTTTCTATCAGCCCACATCAAGTAAAAGAGGCCTTTTAGTACATATAGTACCCACAATTATTACTATGCCTCAGGCCCTAAGCCAAAGCTAGAGCTGCAAGTGTCGGATTGAATGTCTCTACTCCAAATACAAAACCTTATCATATATAGAGTACCTTTTTCACAGCTGTTTAATTCAACCAAACATCAAATAATTGCTCGCACAGCATCAGTCTAGGGCTATAATGAAGAATTGACTGTCCAAATTCGTAAGCTACTGTACAACAGAATACAAATATTTTCACTCTCTTAACTGTCCAAATTTGTAAGCAGCCTTGGCTCCACATTTGTGCATCTCGCAGATACACGCAGTCCAAGGGAAACACAAATTGACAAAGAAATCCCGGGATCCAGCGAGAGGACAACCGAGAACAATAAACTGGACGGCAATTTCGCCGCACCCTGGCGGTATCGCCATCACAATGTGCAGCTAAATTACCGCAAAATCACGACCATTTTCTCGCACACATAGCAGGAACGCGGAACCGCAGCGAAGCAATAGAAGGGATGAAACGGGCGTGGGATCTGGACCTGCTGCTGCTTGGCGACCTGTTCCTTGAACCTGCTCGCCTGCTTCCTCAGCGCCTCCATCTCTCCTGCCCTCGCTCTCTCTCTCTCTCTCTCTGTCCCAACTGCCAACGACGGCGGCACGAACACGCTGCCGTTCCAAAAGGTCAGGGCCGTCCGTCGGCCCGCCTCTAGAGTCTAAACATCGCGAAGGCCATGGCCAGCCCATCAGAGCCCAGCCCAAGTCCACGCTCCTTTCCAACAGAAACTGAGGTGGCGTTTGGTAATTGGGAAATGAGGGGTGGGTTTAGGATTAAGAAATAAATAGAAGGATGAGATTGAATGAGGTGAAGAAATGAAGAGTCCGAATCTCTTCCTTGTTTCTTTTTTCCAAATCTTATCTCAAACCCGCTTCTTACCAAACGGCACCTGACAAGTTGGTCATTAGAGCCCACTTTAGAGCAATTCCAACAGCTTAGGATAAAAAAAATTCAAAATTTTCTGATTTTAGCTAGTATGTAAATTTATAAGTCCCCACAAAAACTAGGGTAAACCAAGACTCTCTTAATAGTAAGTCTCTATTCAAAATTGTCATTTTTTTCCTTCTGTGGATCTAGGTCGAGTTGCGCTTCCTCACATGAGTTCACGACGAGTAAAGGATATGCGTTGACGACAATCCAAGACATGAACTCACATCAAGGAGTGCAAGGATGGTGTTGTTGCAGGTTAGGTGGCGCGTCAGGGGCGGCGTGGCATGCAAGTGTGGCAGTGTTGTTGCAGGGGAGGGGCTGCGATGCATGCAGGGTTGGCGTTGTTACACCCTTGCAAGGTTGCGCAATGGGGAGGGGCAGCATCTAGCACAGGCTTATATTGAAAGTGCATCTAGGATTTTTTGTGGATTTTGAGATAAATTGTGATAAATAATAAAAGTATTTGATGTTATTTTGTGAGTATGTGTGAAGAACATAAGCAAGGGAACTTTATTGACCTCCAAAAAGAAAAAGAGCATTGTTAGTTATTTGGCTCCGAAGTTTTTAGTTTTATATTTATTGAGTCATAGGACCACCGTACTATCGAGAGAGTTCAGCATTTTCTGTTTTAAAATTGGTTTAAGTGCTCTATCATTTTACACTCTATCTTAATCTTAATATCTTGTTTCCTGTTGCTGGCACCAGACTTGTCCGCGAACGGATTCACCTCAAACTTATCCGGGTGTTCGGACTTGTCCGACATCGGACATGTCCGAGTCAAGCTGCGGACTCCAAAGAGCTGCTCTATTGGCAGAGCCAGACTTGTCCACCATGGCAAGCAGACTCCAGAGAAGTGGCACCTCGTTATTCTCAGACATGTCTGAACCTTCGGACTTGTACGAGCGAACTTCAGAATGGATGCACCTTGGCAGGACCAGACTTGTCTGCTCGGCCGGATTAGTCCATTAGCAGACTTGTTCGTGCCTTCTGCAGACTCTAGAGAGATGACCATATTACCGTTGAGCCCGATGCCCAGACTTGTCTGGACCTCTAGACTAGTCCACTCCTGACATTTTTAGAAGGTCATCCCTGATTGATCTGTGTAATCTCCCGCCCCCGCCCCCAACATCTTAGGGTTACAAAATAGCTGGGCCTCATTTCAAATCACGCTTTGAGACTCTCTGGGATCGACCTCTACTCTTCTCCTCTTTTTCATTGAATCCCATAGGGTTTGGTTGAAGAAAAAGGATATCCTGAATGTTTTCACCTCTTGTTTCGCATTGAACACTTGATCTTTTTTATTGCAGTTTTGGCAGGACCTATTACTCTTGAAGATTCATCTCTTAGACGGTTAGGTATCGTCTGGAATCCATCAAGATCGCTGTGGTGAGATCCAGAAAGTTTGTATCACTCCCATTGATCTAGTGAAAACTAAGTTGATCTTTGTGGTCGTTTGGAGAGGTTTAGGGTTGAGTAAAACCCGGTTCTATGTGGACTCCTCAACGGAGACGTAGACTTCTATGTGGAGCTGAACTTTGATCAAAAATTGTTGTGCCTCTTGTCTCCTTTTTGTTTTGTGTTTGATCTATTTTCGCCGCAATTAGTGGACTTATCCGTAAAGGACTGGAGTCCACCTGATCGAACTAGTTCGTGTTTTGCTTTAACTGATCAAATTATTTTTGAGACACAAATTTTTAGGTTGTTGCCTATTCAAACCTCCTCCCCCCTCTAGGCAACCTTCACCTGTGATCTAGGTGTATCTATCTCCGACAAGGTGTAAAAAACTCAAAATCTCTGATTTCCAATTTGGGAGTCGCTACATGGGTCCTATTTGGAATAGCTTAGGGAAGCTTTCATTGAAATGAAGCAAAGAGCATCGCGGAACGCATCGATTCGTCCTCAACTTGAATGGATATGATTTTCTCCAATGCCACTGTAAGCCTATACCGCTGAATCGGTCCTCAGGGGTGCTTCCACCAAAAGCACCTCCGTAGCTACCTCGCCCTCATCCTCCTCGCTCGCCTGCCCCCCATCCTCCACCTCTTCACCCATCCTCCATGTCTGTCATCAGAAGCGGTCTCGTCTCCCCCAATGTTGGTGGCATCCGACCACTACGCAGCCGGTGATGAACACGGCAGCTGGATTTGGCTCGCTCCCGCCCGTCGACGCTTCCCCATCAGTCAAATCGGTCATGTTCATCAGGAGGTGGGCACCCCCCATCTCTACCCCAATCCTCACCTCCGTCATGGTCTATCTCCAATAGCAATGATCAAGCTCCGCTAGCTCCACAGCTTGAGCCCTGTGTCCTTGTTGCCTCAAGCCCCATGGGCTCTACCGCCCCAAGCTTCGTCACCCCGCCTCTAATAGTCAGGCGGCCTCTGTCCCCCACGCCTTGAGCATCGTTCAGCACCCACCAACACAACGAGCGCCGGCCACAAGATACAAGCCCCATCCTTCACCACACATTGTCCTCCACCTCCAGTCCGTTCTCCGTGCCTGCCTCTGTCACCGTGGCGAAATAAGTTGTCAAACGCTTCAATTCTTTTCGCAGCAAATTCGTGTAAAGTTGGGATCGAAGGAAAGCGAGTTGGATGGAAGGGGTTTCAAACGCATAGTGGAAGACATGGAAGAAGCAGGTGGGGAGTTGCTAGTATGAGTCGATTCGTGGGATCGGATGCGGGGACACTTGTCCGTGCTGTCGCTTTTCCCGCGTACAAATCGTGTCTGGCTGGATCCTCTTCGTGGCCGGTTCACTGGCGCGCGCGAGGTTGACGTACGACGGGGCAAAGCGATCGCCAAAAGCAGCCTTGCTGGCTTCGACGGCTACGTGGGACAATCATGTCCGGCCCTGCCACGACTTCTTTGCACTAGAAATCAGATCAAGCTTCTATGTGCCGTTCATTTGGGCGGGTATGTGCCATGCCGTTTCCATCTATGGCTGATTCATTAGCTAATGTGCATCGTTAGAAGGAGCAATGCAGATAACTGAGAGAACTACGGGATCATGTCGATCAAATCCTATAAATAATAAGAACCAGGCAGAGCCTGGGTGACTAGCATCGCTGCTGTGCCAACATATATTAGGTATTCCTCTCCCCGCGTGGTGCAAAAAAAGAGTGTGACGTCCTCATCGCGCATTGAGCTCTAGAGAGTTCCAGTGATCTCAATATTACAGTAGATGGTTAGAGAGCGCAATACACCTAGGGTCCTATTTGAATCCATAAGGATTATAGAATTCTGAATGATCTTTAGCTCCGATGAATATCGGACTCTAAAGATTTGACATTTAAAATTTTTCTGACACCTTTTTAAATCTCATCACTAATCCATCTGTATATTTTTACTCTATTTTTAAAATATAAGTTGATTCAAACGGGAGTAGGTCCTCGGTCCCTTGGACCGGGCGAGCTCTACGTCTACGCCTTGATTGCACAGCTCGAGTCCTGCCATACCACACCCGCATCTGACAAGAAACCAGTACAGCACTAGGAGTACAAATCTGCAGTTCCCAGTTCTGGAACACAACGCTCTCCTCTCCAGGCCTGGACGGTGACCACCGGGCCAGCGTAGAGCCTCCATGTGACACACACATCGTCGTCGCTGCGTGGCCTGGCGTGGGCAGGTAACTGACCGAGTTGACCGGCGTCCAAAGCCGTCCAAACGCAGTCGTAACTCGAACGGCAGGTGGGACAGGCTATATGTACAGATAGACAGACACACGTCAGATTCCCGACCAGGTCACCGGCTCACCACTGTCGAGTTGACTCGTAGCACTAGCGTTCGTTCGGTGGCCCGGAAACTGGAACAGTCCAAGGCAACTGCAACGTCTGAGCTGTGCTGCTCCGACATGTACAGGCTAGTAGTAAGTACTACTAGTCCGTAGACTGTGTGGAACAGGAGCGTAACCGGACCGACCTGAACAACTGAACGAACATGTGGAGGGTAAAAAGTCGCCGTTGGATTCTAGCCAAGCCACCGGTAGTACTCCTACCCGCTCGTTTACGCGCGCGTGGTGGAAGGAGCGGCGGTAGGCCCACCAGCCACCGGCCGGCCGGCCGGCCCAGGCCACCAACCTGCCGGATGGGCCACGCTAGGGCGGGCCTGCTCGCATCCACGCAGCAGGAGCCGCGACCAACGGCCCCCCTCCCCCCGCTCTGCTAGCGATCAAGCAGATCTGCTGCGTCTCTTTAATTTCCGGCAGGCCGTACGGTGCCCCGCGCGCCTGGTCGCCAAACCCTCGCGGCCGGCCGATCGCCCGGAGCCGAGGCCCCTGACTGCTGCCAGGACGGCCGGGCATCACGTGGCCGGACGGCCCGGACCCGTGGCCTGCCTCGTACGGGTATGGCTTCGATCGGGTTCGGGCCATGCTGCACGGCGCTACCTACCTTGCAGTTTGCAGCTGCAGGCTGAGGCCGGCCGGGGCCATCTCGGTCGGCTGTATTCGTTGACATGGCGAGCGGTTGAGACGTCGTGCATGTCCGTTCGCCGTCGGGGACTCGATGGGACCGCCTGGTGTCTGACGGCGTGGCCCGGGCTGTGGACAATTGAGTGCGTGGTTCTGGCGGTCGGCGACGGCCGCGACGTCGACGATCGAAATAGTTATCCGATCGATCCATCCGTCTATCGTCTCCGGCCGCCGGTTGGAGCGCGGTCCGCTGTCAGGTTTGGCGTGCCCGCGTCGGCTGCGCGCGGCACCGGTCCGTCTGATCGGCGCTGTCGTTGGAGCATCGCCGTTGCGTCATACTGCCCGGACAAGAAGGTTTACTTACCGACTTGGTCAAGATGGCGCTGGAAACAACCGATCCTTTGCTTACAGCTCAAGATATGCATATATAGCCGTACTTCTGAAATCCAGAATAAGTTTAGTTTATCGGGCTGTCAATTTAGAAGTTGTATTTCGTGTTCACTCTTTTTCTAAAACCTTTTACTGACATCTGTTTTTTTACGCACTCACACCAAAACACACAACAACATTTCGTGTTCACTCTTGGAACGCTCCTCTCTGAGCTCTCTCTTTTTTTTTTCTTGGAGCCTTGAACAGTTTATATTATCTCTGAATATAGCCGCAAGCTCCATGCAGATTCGCACTTCTCGAAATGCAAGGTAGCGGCCGGACGAGACAGGGATTAAAGTTAAACGGAGCACTGCCGAATGCTTCAAAGGAAGCATCAGAAACCTTGGTTCCCGCGTTACTAGGAGCGAGTTGCTGTAGTACTAATTCTAGACAGCGATGGTACTAGTAGCCACCACGCCATGGCGAAGCACGCACGCGTACTGGAAGTCTGGAACTCGCTTGAACGCCGCGCCAGGGGGAGAGACTGACTGACACCGAAGGAGGAGGATGGCCGCTCGGTGTGTGACAGGGCAGCGGGATGCCTGCCGCGGCGTCGCGCCGACCGCGCGCTGCCGACATTCCTTTCTCGAGTTCCCAACCGACGGAGATCGGATCGGATCGGAATCGGATGCTGCCTTCCCTTCTTTCCAGCACCACCACTAGCTCGCCTCCCTCCACAAGCCACGAATCATATTGATACTGCTACTCACCTGCAGGTTGCAGCGGCTACCTGCACTGTCAAGTGCGTCCGTCTTTTAAGGTCACGCTAATTGCTTGGTAATTGGGCACTGATCGCTCGGATCTCGAAGCTAATGGTACCAGAAAAGAGATATTGCGCCCACCAGGTCATCTTCAATCTCGATGCATGCCAAATAAAGCAGAGATTAACTGCCCTGATATGCAACTAACAGCGCTGTTCACTGATCCACGCACAGAGAATAATTAACCCTTCCAGATCTCACTGGGCACCATATCAGCTGATAGCTTCCGCCATCCAGAGAAAAATATCTGAAGTGGGGAAATGAACATGATTTTATTTGCATCGTCGCAAAATATCTGTGAAATGAATTGAGATCATATATATATATAATTGCAAATCGATGAGAGATCATTATCAAGCCAAGTTGCGTCTATACTAGTATGACTTTGGACGACAGCTAAACGACAAAGTCAACCTTTCTTAATCTGAGAGGTCACCACCTAATTACTAAATGCACTTTCTTCTTTTCTGTTTTTGTATGTGCCGTCACATTTGACCATAAGGGGTTATGGAGAGTCGTTGATAGCACATGTATCCATAATAGAATCCCATAACAAAAGCTGCACAAATTTACCCTGCAGATTCAGTTATTTCTAAGTATACAACAATACACATGTACTTGCTGGGAGGTAAACCTAAAAGTTTACACATATTCAATTTCTTCTTCATGAATAAAGACCGTCCATAGTACACAACAATGATATAGAGCAGAAAGACCAAACAGACAAGAATAGAATGTTTAACACAATGCACACAACTCAATGCTGCAAAGGCCATGCAAGTGCAACTCTAGAGCGTTGAGCTACTACCCATAATTGACAGATCATAGAGTATCCTTCTCCATGAAGCAAAGCCAGGCAAGGACAGCGTCCAAAATCAAAATTCTAAGATGAGGGCCCTTTAATAAAAGGCTGGTGAGGTAGCTATTCTCTCTGTCCGGAGACTGGACACTCCTAGAACATAACCAGTCACCACACACTAGATAGATGATCATTGATCTTACATAGCCTCTCTCTCTCTCTCTCTCTCTCTCTCTCTCTCTCTCTCTCTCTCTCTCTCTCCAATTTCAGAGCTCAATTTGCCCATACTTTTTCATAGATCTGGTGCCCACTGAGTGTCCCAGTTAATTTTTTTCGCCATATATTATTCACGCCCCGTCCATTCTAGGGCATCTTTGCTAGCGGCCGGCATCATTAGGCCATGGAGTTGGCATTCCATGTGACGCATGTAAGCATCCAATTATATAAGTGTGGCTTGCATGAGGGGCTGCATGCGTAGGGATGCGTGTGAGATTCTTGGCAGCAGGAACCAATCCTTTGTTGGGGCCGGTCACCCATTCCCTTTGCTTCTTCTGCTTGCAAGTTGAGGATGACGCATCGCTAGCTCCTCCCATTTTAAAGGTAGCTCTTGTCAAGCAAGCAGAGTTGGCCGCCCTTTAACCAGTGAACCGTTGGAATTTAAAAATACTAGCAACATGGATGGATGATTTGTAAGATCCATTTTCCACACCGATCTATTATTCTATATCAAAGGCATTATATTATGCCAAAGTGAAAATTAAACTATTGTTAACAATGCAATGTAAAGCTCTGTGTTTTGATGTATATGTTATAGTTTGATGAGCCATTATTCAAACCTTGACTAATTCTACTTGCCTGTCAAATTGATATTGTACTCATATAAAAAATTTCAACTTCTAATTTCGAAGTATCAGAAACAAGTTTTAACCTAGTTGCTCCATTGTATGTGCTGGTGAAAATAAAGAACCTTTAAATCTAGAAGCAGTCCACAAGTTCACGGTATCATGTGTGTGCCAAATAATAATTGAGGAAGAAGGAGCTACTACAGAAATGTGTGCCCCTGCTCCGCTCCAAAGGACAGCACAAACGATTTTATAAACCTGGTTTTAAAAATCAGCCAGTCTCGATCAGGTGATGAATGGCTCCAAAACTGATTGCGATTTCCAACAAACACACACAATATTCCACCGAAAGAAAACGAAAGGGAACAAACAAACATTCCCCTCGCCGACCGAGCCGGAACAGCAAGAGAACAAAGAACAAGTGACCGACATTCCCCTTGGAATCTGTGCCGCTCGTATTTTACGCCGCGTTTGAGTAAACAAACGGGGTCCGTGCATGCAATTTGCAAACCTAAACAATCTCATCCGCGCGTAAACAAATGGCACGCGTATGTGGGCGCCTGCCCTACCCCGCCCTCGATCATGTGGCAGCGTACCTAATCTTTTCGCCGTATTTTGGCTGTCCATTAGTACTGGCCGGTTTATATATTGCTTCGCACAGCTAACCACGCACAGGGGCCAAGCTCTGATCTCTCTCTCTCTCTCTCGTATGTGTGTGAGCGAGAAACGAGTTAGAGAATTATTTTCATCGATCGAGTTGGATTGAAGAGAGAGATTTAGTAAAGAAATACAAGTTTAGTTTGATGAGGTAATGTTTCTTATGATTTGAGTGCAAGAACGGCTAGTTGCGAGGAAGATGCACCTGTTCTTCACCTACACGCCATTGCTGGGATCCATTGCTACCTCCAACACCCTGCCGCGCCGTGTAGAGAGGGCGAGACAAGGGCTGTCCTGTTGTATATTCATGCAGAGCTGCACTAGGTCACATTGCCCCCTACTGGCCCACCCGTAGATGGATGATTGTCCAACTGATGAGCGTCAGCCGAACTGGTACCCTCGGAGTCGACCATATGTTTAGGATCAGATACTTGGAGCATTGCGTATGTGATTCTGTTTTTGGTGACAGTTTCTTTTCTTAATTACCGACTACAAAAAATCTATTTTTTTATCTAAGAAAATGCAAAACCCTATTTTCTAATACTCCTGCATTGCAATTTAAAATATTACTTGCTAGTATCTCCCTCCCAAAAAGCATGTCAGTCCAAAAACTGGGCATAAGAATTAAAAAAAAAGATAAAAATATAGAGAGCATACAGAAAATAAGGAGTTATAGTGAATGAGAAATATAGAGATAAATGCGCGTTGTTAATCGAGAATGGTATATATTTTGTGGGGCATATTTTGAATCATAAAGCAACTTTCTTTTTGGAACAGAGGAAGTACTAACCAGCACGTAAAAAAAATCTGATTCTTACAAGAATGGTGAATGACACATTTGGTTTCTAGAAACTCCAGTGGCGTAGTCAACCATGTTTATGAGTGGTCAAGCTTTCAAAGTTGTACTATATATGATTATAATATGCGAACTTCACTTCACATTTCATTTCACGAGGCATGACATTGTTTTGACATTGATAACTCCTCAAATCACTGCAAGAAAAATATTTTTTTAGTCACCAATATATTTGTCACTATATGTGTAATATTAATCATTATAATTATTTTTTCACAAAAAATTTTGGTCGCATTTTAGTCATTAAAACCTTATCACTATACGTATATAGTAACCGACAATTCGACATGATGCTCAATAAAACTAAATAGCAACTAAGGAATCCTTGGTAATTAAGTAAAATTATCAACCAATGAGCATGTACCTTGGTCACTAAAAATGTATATCTACAATAAAAACTAAATTTTTGTCACTATTTGTCAATTTTTAGTAACCAAATTAATTGATCACTAAAACTTAGTACCTAAAGACTCATTTTCTTGTAGTGAATATATCATGGGCAATGTGATTCACGAGATATGACATTGTTTTGGCATTTCGTTTTACCCCCACCTAAATCTTCCATTTTACCGCATCGTTTACATCCTACCAAACGGATGTCGACAGGATCAAGTACCTTGCTTCACTTGAAGGTATTAACATACTCTCTCCGTTCTTTAATTGATGTCGCCGTTGACTTTTAAATTCAACTTTGACCATTCATCTTATTTAAATTTTTTAATAAATTTTATATATTTTGATATAATTTGATTTATCATTAGAGTTATTTGAATCACAACTTAAAATTTTACACATTCAAACATTTTTTTTTGAATAAGACGAACAGTCAAAGTTAAATTTAAAAATCAACAGCGAGATCAATTAAAGGACGGAGAGAGTACATGTCAAATTAATTATCTCTTCTGTCAAAGTTACAGAGCTATGTAAATGCACTCAAACTCATCAAGCACTATGATATAGAGTTGCTAGTGATGCACAAACATTTTGGACCTTGTTAAGTTGCACGTGACAAGAGCTAATTTGTAATTGCAATTTTTATGATTATTCAAAGATTATACTAGTACAAATTTAACAACAATCTAAACAGTGAAATAGTTTTTTATTCTTGAATATTGTTGTTTTCTGTACAAAATACGCCATTGATATTGAGCATAGGCATCTAAGAATTTCAAATATTTAAGAATGCTGCTGAGTACCTCCAAACACATAAGTACTATACTATAGGTTCTCTAGACATGTTTACATACACGTACTTGTGTCCGCCCTCTTGCCACTTCCATGTATGCTTTCGGCACCATATAGGCGCTGCATGATGCTAGGTAACAGTAGTAGTTCGGACACCATATAGGCCTGCATGATGCTACTACTACTCGTAACAGTAGCAGTACCTCTCTTCAGACTTCAGTCCTTGCATGGCTGCCTGCCATTAGCAGATTGGCCTCGCCCGGGGTGGACCAATGAGCATGTGCCCCGGCTCCCGTCCCAACTGATTAGGACACAGAGATTCCAAGGAAACAAGCGTGGCAGGGGCGGGCCACGGGCAAAGGTTCCGTGATGTGAGAGCTGAGTGAGAGGAGGTGGTCCGTTCTGGCCGCAGCACTTTGGGAGGTGGGGGGTGGTGGTGGTGGTGGGTGACCTAGTAGGCCACCTAGCTCCTCCATCCAGTCCAGTCCATCGCTGCAGCAGCAGTGTTGAAAATCACTGGACACTGTCGAGCTCATCCCCCCCGCAGCAAGGCTAGCTAGGCAGCACTGTACGTACCTCCACTGGCTGTCAGTTTGGGGCTGCCTGCCGGCCGGCCGGCCGTGGATGGTCCATCCAATTGGGACGTGGGGCAGGAGGTGCTATAGGCTGCTGCTTGCTGCGCTGTGGGCATGCACCGTTAAAAATCACGCGAGGGAGAGAAGTGTCATGATGGCTGCTAATGCGAATCATTAGGGTGCTTGACTATGATGGCCATGGAGGAACTAACCCACATGCGGCTCCTTGGGCAGGGCATCATGTCCTGTGGCAGGGGAAGAGCGCAGAGCGGGGCGCGCAGGCCATTTAGTCCAAGAAAGAGGCGGCTGCTGCTGCTGCTGTTGCTGAGTTAAGCGTGATTAGCAGCCTGACCTAATCAATTATTAAGTAATTGGTGAGCCAGTTAGCCGGCCTGGTGAGTGATGATGACCAGTGAGTTGAGTGCAGGTTAACTAGCTTGTTACCGTTTGAACAATGATACTTCTCTTTGAATTGAGAGGAGTACCTAGTTATAGCCAATCACTTCATATCGTAGAGGTATGGACATCTTTCACAACTACACTTTCCATTTTTTAACTAGGAACGTTAGAATAAACTTCTTAACTCAAGGTCAGTGGATCTTCCATTTTTAACAATGCGATTGCCAACGGTGACTTCGTGGAATCACAATGTGAGTGGACCAGTATCTCGCTGGAGCTCTTACAGATAAGGATGAGTATATACTTGTATGCACATATGAAAATTTCTAATGTTGTTCTAGTAACTGTAAAAATCGGAGAGATAGATTAGCAAATATGCAGGCATCCTATAGACAGACCCCTAGGCACACACAGACACATAGTACAAGCTAGGAGCAAAAGAAGCCACATGTATAATACGTCGAACGTACACGGTGACCCTGATCCATATAGCCTGTGCTAGCTGGTACTACTAGAGCAAACAACAAAGAGATCGAGGCTTGGCTCATCGTCACTATATGCTGAAACTGTTGCCAACGACGTCTCGGCCGTGCACGCTTGTCTGCTGGTGCGTCCACTCTAGATGCTACTCCGTCTCCTACAGAAAAATACCTACAATCGGTACGTACACTGCGCTAACGGGCTACCAGCGACCGGGGAAGGCAGGCTGAACAGTGCTGGCTCATCAGCTCATCGACTCGAGCGGTTCGTCGCGTGGCGACGCACCGTCGCTGCGAGACAAACGCGATCGACACGGGAGGGTCGTTTCACCACGGCGATCGACGAGTCCTCAGGATGGTGTCTCTCTGTCCGTCCGTCCGTCATGTGACTGTACCACCAGACCGTATTATATATTTATTTTGTTATTAAATTGATGTCGTCGTTAATTTTTCACATCAATTTTAACTATTCTTTTTATTTAAAAATTAGTTCAAATATGTAAAATTTTAAATTGTAATTTAAATAAATCTAATCATAAATTAAATTATAATAAAAATATATAATTTTTATCAAAATTTTGTGAAGTTAAAGTTAATATTGAAAATAAGCAACGAAATCAATTTAAAGATGAAGAGAGTATATTCTTATATATAAAAGAGGGTGATATGTTAACTAAACATGCAAGTTGATGGACCTGATCCGTTGTCTCGCTTCGCGTGGCCGTAGATGCGTGCGTGACGAGGGAGGGCGTGTATGGAGGGAACTCCGTGCGAGGAATGGAAAGGGATGGAAGGAATTTGTGGGGGAATGGAGGGAAATAGAATATGGCTGGCGGCGGCGCTAGCTCTCCGGTTGGGACGGCCGGACTGAGATAGTTGTCGTTTGGGACAGCTCGCTGTTGCTTTCCTCCAGCCGGCCGTCCAATGCGGTCCCCTGATTATATTCCTCTCTCTCTCTCTCTCTCTCTCTCTCTCTCCCCGGGGGATGACCGGATGAGGTTGAGGTGAGTGGGTAGAGGTGGGTGGCATGGCGCCGTGGAGGCCACTAGCTAGCTAGCGGACGAGCGACGCGCCCCCATGCCCCATCCACACGGTTTCGCATTGACCGGCCGGGCTGCCGATGGAATATCGGATGGCACGGCGAGGCGCGACGATGTGAGGGAACCGCACGGGCATGTCAGCGCAGTTTCGTCGTTGGCGCCCGGCGAGTGACCTCTCTCGCTTCCGGAGTCGTCGACTCGTCGTCGTGTCACCGCCGCGCGGATTCGTTTCTTCGGAGCAACGACACGGCAGGTTCCGCCATAGTAGGTCGCTCGCGTCGTCGCAGCAGTCCACGATTCGGTCCCGTAGTACCGCTGGTGGTGTCACACCACGCCCGGACCCAGAGCGCACGGCTCGGAGATCGCGGGCATCGTCGTTGGTGCGCGCGCGCGCGTGTCCGTTTCCAGCCGGGACAGACGGACGGATGGCTCGGCGATGCCCAGCGATGGACCGGTCGTGTCGCGTGAACGCGCGTCAACGGAGGCAAGGATGCCGAGGCTACGGCAGTCGTCGATCGCATCATCGTGAGCTAGACTACACCTCGCCGTCGTACTGTACCATTTTTTCTCATGCATGCGTGCAGTTCGTTCGTTCGTTCGTTCTAGTGGACTGCACGCTGACACCGGCCGGTAATGACAGCAGGTTGTTCCAGCGTGTTGGTTCTGGGTTGTCTAGTTGCCCTCTCTCCGTTCAAATTTTTTTTTATCATTTTAAGCTTAAACATAAAATTAAGAAGAAAAATAGAGAGCAAGGGGAAAAAAGGATGAAAGAGAGAGAAAATATAGTAAATTTTACAAAACTACGGATATTTTATAAAAAATTATCACAAAACTACAAATTTAAGCAATAATTTTAGAAAACTACAGATTTTGTATCGAATCTAATTAATCACAAAACTACAAATTTTATACCCAAATTATCACAAAACTACAGATTTTATGCAATATATCTCTGAAATTTACTGTAGCAAATATTTAATTTTCTGAAACTATAGTTTAAACCTATAATTTTGTGATATTATTCATAAAATACCTGTAATTTTGTGAAATTTACTCTAGAAAATATAATGTTTCAAAAGTGAGAATTACATGTTTATAAATAAATTTTAAATTTCAGAATGACAGCAATGTATGACAGCGCCCGTCCTAGGAGGGGACCTTGGAAATGACCTTGTCGGCTGCCTCTCCGGGCTCTGCTTCTCTCTCTCTCTCTCTCTCTCTCTCTCTCTCTCTCTCTCTTTGTAGTGGAACAAATGATTGCCCGCCGGTAGGTGGTAATCGATCGATGCCGCCTCCCTACACGAGCGCGCGGCTACCATCCGTTTCTCTCTCTCTCTCTCTCTCTCTCTCTCTCTCTCTCTCTCTCTCTCTCTCTCTCTCTCTCTCTACGCGGCTATGAAATTCTGATTGGTTTTCTTCTGTCAATGGATGATGGAACGTTATTATGCACGTACTAAAGGTGTTAATACATCGTTGTTAGTCATGTTGTTCTCATACTCGTACTCAAGAGAAAAGAGGCAGGTACTCAAACCTTCTTCAAATTAAAGTGGAGATTGCTGTCGGTCGTAGGTGTAAGTATACAACCGTTGGTGGAGTGAGCCAGACTGCAAGATAACGTTATACTAGTAATTGAACTCCGGTCAAGTGTCGGAATGACGACGACACGTACTAAGGTGCAATGTTAAAAACATGTCACTTTAGGATTAAAATTAAAGTTATACTAAAAGACAGAGTATCAATTCTATCTATTTCCTCACAACCTACGTCAAAATTTAATCCTCCTTATTCTCCTCTAATCCCTCTTCATCCCTGAAAACCAAACAGTATCTAAAACAATTTCTCCTGTGTAACACAGCCAGCAGTACTGTTTTACCGTTTCCGGACCCCAGCGAGACACGCTGGCCCGTGGCCGCTGCCGCTCCCGGCTCCGAATCGTAGGCCACCGACACGCATGCATGCGCCAAGCATGACGATCGAACGCGACTGCATGCATGCAGAGCAGAGCAGAAGCAGCACTGCAGCAGGGGAGAACGACGCGCGCGGGAGAGAGGCGGCAGTTGCATGGCAGGTACACGTACCGCCAGCCACAGCCCACAGCCGGATGGTCCGGATCGATTGATAGGCTAGCTAGACCGGCCGGCGTCCCCTCCCTAGCCAGCAGGGCGCGGTCGATCGCGCCGAGACTGATGAGACGAATCTTACTGTTTCGTCAGCGACGGAACCCTGACCGCGTGTCTACGCTGACGGCGCGAGCGAGCACTACCTACCGCGGAACAGTGCACGGTACCCGGTGCTCGTGCACAGTGCCACGGCAGGTGCGACGTGCGAGCGGGGTGGCGGTCGACGACACGGCTGGACCGCGCCTCGAGCACGACTTCCACGCGCCTCTCCTGCAGGTGCGGCCTGGCCGCATGATGTCCGTCAGCGACACGGCTGGTAGAGTAGTACCAAACTCAGGCTGCACGCGATCGACCCTAGCTAGTAGTATAGCTGGTCGATGGTGAACAGGCGCGTGATAGATCGATCGATCGACGCGTCATGCACGTGTGCAGTGGTGGTAGTAGCGAGTGAGGTGGTGGCAGTGCGCGCGCGCCCGCATGCGCTGTCGTGCGCGCGCGCACCCGTCGACCCACACCGTGCCCACGCGCGCGGCGTGCACCGCCGGCCACCACCCAGCGGCGCGCGCTCGTATTAGGCGTAACGGCCGGCCGTCCAGCCGCCCGGCGATCGATCTGAGATTTCTCTGCTGGAACCCCAGGGGCCACGAGGACCCGTTCCTTCCTTCGCGTACACGCCTCGAATACGGTCTAGGCCATTGCGGTAAAATTAACAAAAGATAACCGCGGTGAAACCTTCATGGCTTCATAGTTTATCCGCTGTCGCTGTCCCCGTATGACGACCGGTCGGGAGGAGACGCCGCCCGTCTGGTCAGCCGCGGCTCGGCTCGGCTCGGCTCACCCGGCCCCGCCGACACGCGGGCCCCGCGCGCGCGTCAATCTGCCGCCGACGTAGTCTTCCCCTTCTCTCTCTCTCTCTCTCTCTCTCTCTCTCTCTCCGGTGGTCGATCGGCTCGAGAACGAACGCCATTTCCACGCAGGGCGCGCGGAACTCCGGGCGCCTCCTCTGAATCATCAGGGCCCTCGCAAGGGGTAAAAAACCGAGGAAGGACGCCATGCACAGGAGAAAAAAGGGAACCGACGAGAGTGGGGGAATTGTTCTTCTCGGGAGCCGCGAAAAAACTTCGGCCGGAGCCTCGAGATTCCCAGCGCCGCGGAGCCCCACTAACGGGATTACTACTGTTTGGGGGAGGGCGTGCCTGCTAATGCAGCAGCACACTGCTCCGTCCGTTCAAAATTACAGGTGAAAAGGGTGGATGCATAAAAAAAATACTTCTTTGAGTAGTCAGTTAGATATACTCATATGACATTACAATTTTTCGAGTTTAAAAATATGACATCGCCGTGTTCTTGCAAAAAAAAAGTCCTATGAGTGGATGATATGTGAATCTAGATGATATATTTTAAATTTTAGAAATTATAATGGTAGGTACCAAATTAATCTTAAAAATAAGAGGATATATTTAGATATGTATATAAAAAAGATATAAAATTATTGTAAAGATAGGATAACAAGAAAAAAAAACCAGAACAAAAATTAAATTGCGACGGAGGAAATAACTCTGAGCGAGCGAGTGGTCCGGCGGTGTTGGGATCGCGCGCACAACACAAAGGACAATTACGCGCGAAACTTCTGAGAGCGAGTTGACAGCTTTCTAATCATCAAGATCTGCGTGTTGTATATGATCAGTAAACCACTGTAGCAGCAGTGTCCATATATACGTGTAGGACACACGTGCAGGGGATCGATCAGATGATCATTCAGATCGGTGTGGTTAGAGGTACCATGTACTGGTACGTTCAGCCTGAAACAAAGTACTATTATCGATCTGTGTGTAAAGAAGTGAGCCGGTTCATGAGCGGTAAATTTTAGTAGAACGAATGAGCATCTATTCCTCTCTCTCTCTCTCTCTCAGCTTGACCCGGCTCCATATATCAACGATTCGCTAGTCGCGTCGCTCGAACACGGTGCTATAGTTTACATTTTGTGTTGTTTCGCCCACGACTTGCGCTCCATACTTTTGAAAGGCTGGTCTCCTTTGAGATTGCTCAGCAACTCGTACCGTACTCGTTCCATTATTCGAAAATTTAAGCCGCATTTACAATGGAGGAATTTCACAGCAATCATATATAGAAGTTCCACAGAAAATAAGACTGGTTTCGAAAAATAATCATGCAATACAAAAAAGCCTCTTATAGTAGTCCTAAAATTTTGCATTCATATGCCATGCTTCAAACACATGCATATGTGTATTTGTTGTACACTTGTGTACGTGACATGGGTTGTTATGTTCTGTGTCAGTTTTAGTTTCTTGAAAGGACCCTATTTGGTATACAATTGGAACTTGTTAGAGAAATAGCTTATTTAAACAGCTGGTGAAAATCTGCTGAAAAATAAACTGATTTTTATTTTATTATAAAAAACTGCTGAACTAATAAGTTATAAAATAAGTTTATTATTTGGCATAAGTTCTGCTTATTCCTGTGAATAAGTTGTAAATAAGCCGTGCCAAACAAGGCTAAGATATGTTGTGAACTTGTGATCAAATACTACTCGTAATATAATCTTGTCATAGTCTACTGAAAAATCCTTTTATTTAATAGAAAAGAAAATTGTAAACCAGATTGAAATGAAGATATGATATTCACAAATTTGTGTATTATACTTACTTGAAACACCATCAAGAAATTTTATGAGGTGGGATCTAGTGCACCCCATAGTCCTTCAACAGGAAAAAAGACAAAATAAAATCCAACAAATATATACTCCATGATAGATATTCAAAGAGACAACTAAAATTTCTCGGATGTCATAGATAATTTTTTACTACTTGTTAACACATGATCCACATATATTCCCAGATCATACCAAATGTTTTTAGCTATTTCTGCTACTAGCTAGTAATTCACAATGCTTTATTCGGTTTTACGAATAGAAAAAAAAAAGTTAACACATGATCCAGATGATCCAGATGGTGAAGGTGGTGCGTACTACATCTTCACACATTCCCAACAATTAACAAATGAGCAGGCCAATCTCGGACATTCCTTCCTCCGAAACCCAACTAGCTAGTGCTCCAGTCAAAATACGTACACCCAAAGCATACAGCCACATCATAACACATACTCTTAAACACCCCGACATATAACCACACACATGATTAATTAAACTAGCCCGTTTAATTTATAAAATATCAGTACATGCCGCCTTATCGCTTGGGTGAGCCGTGACCGCGTGTGCTAGCTAGCTCCTCGCCGGGCCTTCTTCCTCGCGACGACGTCATCGTCGGCTATAAAACTAGGTTAAGCGGCGTGCAGCCCCTTCTCTCCCTGTTCATTCAGCTCGGCTCACGGCGTTCTGAGTGCGCTACTATCGCCATCAGCGCTCAATAATGCCCCCCACGCCCGCTTTGTTTTGTAGCTCTTGTCACCGAACCTTCCCCCTGAAAACCCCACCCACCCCTCCTCCTCCTCCTGCGATCCTCACTTCTTTCCTCTTCTTCCACACATCTCTGTCTCCCCCTCTCTCGCTCTAGCTTCTCTCTTTATTTCTCTCACTACGCATACAGATCACCGGCGGCCTAGCTTTTGCTTAGCCGGTTAGCCCCGTCGTCGACTGATCTCTGTCCCGGTCGTTTTGTAAGCCAAGCGGCGTCGATCTGTGCGTTGCGGCGGCGAGCTAGAGAGATGGCTGGCGCGGGGGGTGCGACGGCGGTGCAGCAGCCGTCGGCAGGGGCCGGGAAGAGCGGGACCGGGGCGGCGGGGGCGCCGGTGGTGGACCCGCGGGCGGAGGCGCTGCGCTGCCCGCGCTGCGACTCGGCCAACACCAAGTTCTGCTACTACAACAACTACTCGCTGTCGCAGCCGCGGCACTTCTGCAAGGCGTGCAAGCGCTACTGGACGCGCGGCGGCACGCTGCGCAACGTCCCCGTCGGCGGCGGCTGCCGCAAGAACAAGCGCTCCAGGACGAGCGCGGCCAGCGCCGCGGGGAGGACCGTCTCCTCCGCGGCCGCGGCCGGGGCCACGTCCTCCTCAGCGGCGTCGGCGCTCTCGCTGCCGCCGCCGGCGGGCGTCTCGTCGTCGATGCAGTCGCTGACGTCCGCGCTGGGCCTGTCCGGGGGCACCTCGCTTGCGTCTCTGCTCCTCGGCGGCGGCTCCGGCGCCGACCACCTCGGCCTCTTCCAGGCGGCCATGCAGTCGGTGGTCTCCGACACGACCGCCTACGAGATGCAGCAGCAGACGCAGACGCAGGTGGATCACCTGCTCGGGCTTGGCGGCTACGGCAGCGGCGCCGCGGGCGCGCAGATCCAACTCAAGCCGTGGATTCAGGACAGCGGCGCGGGCGCCGGCGGGATCATGGACACGTTCTACGCGCCGCTGCTGTCCGGCTCCGTCGTGCCGGGGCTAGAGGAGCTGCACGTCAAGGCGGAGGCCGCCGGCGCCGGGGAGCACCAGCAGGCGAAGGTGGATGCCGGTGCCGGGGACCAGAACAGCTGGGAGCTGCCGACGCCGTCGTCGACGTCCAACATCATCGCGTCGGACGCGCTCATGGCCGCCGCGGCCGCGTCCATGACGAACAACCCCGCGCCCTCCTCGTTCATGTACTGGGGCAACGGCGGCATTGGCGGTGCCGCGGCCTCGTGGCCGGACCTCGCCAACTGTGGATCCTCCATTGCCACGCTCTTCTAGCCGCGCCTGATCCAGCCTTGTTAACTTTATTTTTTTCACCTTATTTTCCGGTTAATTTTTTCTTGACTAAAATAACATGTAATTTGCGGGGGAAAGCTGAGATGAGAGAGAGAGGGAAGGAGGGAGGGAGAGCACACTGGATGAACAGCAACCGTCTCACTCTCACCTCAAAGGGCAGAGAATTAGAGAAATCATACAATGATCCAACACTTCTAGAGGATTTTTCTTCATCAATATATGGCGGATCCATGAGGAAGATGATGAACATCGCACATGACCTTAGAAGAAGGTGGAGAAGGAGGAGATCATGAGGCCAAGGAAGCAAGAAGTCCAAGAAGTGTAAGTGCAGCGTTGCCACGCTCCATGCTCCCTGAATTGCTACATTTCTTGGCAAGCTTGTGGCCTTCTTCAATTCCTTGGGTGTTTTGTACATAGGGCATATGGTATTGGGATAGTACACAACAGCTATAGAGCTGGCCCATGAGAGCTGCAGCTTACCATGGTGGTGCAAGCCATGCATGAGCTAGCCTCTCTCTCTCTCATCTCGGCATTTTTAATCGGTGTGTTTAAATTAGTCACTCTCTCTATCTCTACCATGGATTTGGGAAGAACTCTCTAGATGTACAAGTTAATACCGCTAGTACTTTCTTCTTCTACCCCTCTGCAGCTGGACTCGAGAACTGTTTTTGAGTTCTCCCATGCACTAGAGTTGTTGAAGGGCTCTTCTTCTTTTGTAATTCCTTCTTTCATCCTTCCTGCTAGAGTGAATTTCTCTGTAATTTGGGGGCTTTGTTCGAACTTTGTTTGTATGGAGACTGGAATTATGATGACTTTATGAGTTGCGAGAAGTTTAAAACATCTGCAGTTCTCTCATGATGGTACTACTGCACCATAGATACTCCTACACTTGACTGATCAGCCGAGCAGTGGTGGTACCGCCACACTACTGCGTGCTGGCATGGTGCTCTCTAGTTACTCCCAGCACTTTTAGTGCATGGTCTGGTCGACCATGGCTGGGCTGCCTCGCTTTCGTGCGACGCGCGGCAGCTTTACCGGTTCGCCCATTTTCATGCGCATGATCCTGGTCTTTGAGATCCGTGCTCTTGCTTATTTTTTTTTTCCTCACAAGATCGAGTGAGTTTGATCTACTATGTACTACTCCATCATGTTTGTGTTGTGATCGATCGCAGAATCTTTTGTGCTGGGCGTCGTTCTGCGGTGTGCATGGACAAAGTTTACATGGCTGATGCGCCTGTTCTTACGTGCGTGTCATGTAGTAGTGACGCTGAGCTGCGTTTTGATGATGGCTTCGTATCCATACATTTTTTGTACTGCTATAGTAGGTGCTACTAGCAGTGTTATGAGCATCACAGAAAAAGTACAAATGGAACCCAATTTATGACTTCGAGCCTGAAATGGGGAAAAATGAGCTGCATATATACATGTATGATGTTTTCGTTAGCTAGAAAGGATTTCGTTCTTTTCGATTTATTTATTAGCCAAATTTGCTTTTCCATAACTCGTTACAAAAAAAAATTCTTTTTGTAGCAATGTTTATATTTTCTGATTCCCTTTTAGGGTTCCTTTAATTTACCAATTCCAGCTAGTGTTCTTGGACATTGAACTTGCAAGGTAGGAGTAGTGGCATTTTGATGATGACACATTTCAACTTTTCAGAAATGAGCTAGTACATTAAAAGTAACACGTACAGAACTTTTCTTTTTGAGTGCCTAATTACACTGATGAACTGCTTTTTGTCTCGCTACTCGCTGCTTGAAATCTGGAATGTATAGTAGGATCGCTTTCGTTGATTCATTAGATAGTCTGTGTCATGGATGGGTTTTTAGCGTTTAGAACTCGAAAACGGACTTTGGTTTTTACTACTGATGTTTATCTAAGAGATTACGGGTATAGTTAGTTTCTTGAACATATACATTAGACCATTAAAATATTAGTTGTACAATAAATCCCCATGATATATGTTGCGTAGTGGAGTAGAAATTTCTGTGTGGAGTATCAGTTAAATAGAAACGGGGGCACACACTGCAATGACAGTATCTCTATAGATCTTTTTGTCGGAATCTACCTTGCTTAATTAGGCATCCAAAGAATATAATCGCGCTTTATTTATTGCGCACGGTCCGGGAATCATGAACCCATATTTATTCTAGCGTGGTATACGTTCAGTGTGCAACTGCCCAGCTTATAGAAAAATTACAGATCCTGAGAAAGTTCTGACTCGTTGGGTTACGCATGTACTCCACCAAGATGAGGCCAGATTCAGTCAGTTAACGTTCGGGCCGGTGTCCCAAATTTTCCTTTCCTTTCACATCTAAATGAAAGGCGAAAGACATTTTTGCCGTAGTGACGTGCTGTATATAGGTATAAGAGTAAGCTCCAAGCACGCAATTTCAGAGTCATGGGAGAGTCTATGACTTGTTCGAATGCATCTATATATTTTTGTCCTTCGACGAACAAGGCTACCCCAATTTTCTTAAACTATTTTCTTAATTCCTGTGTCCACGTTCAAAACAGCTTATAAAATGGCACGAAGAGAATACAACGGATGGCTCCAGTATCTATCAGTGCGTTCGCGTGGACGTATTTTGGCACACATTTAACTACTACTACGATTTTTTTTTTCTTCAAAAAAATGATTTCTGAATACCAACGGCCAAAGTTTAAATACTAGCTAGCTAGGGTGCCTTAATACAAACAGTAATTTTTTGCTTTGTGCTATTGAAATAATATTAATATCATTTTCACTCTGCGAGGCATCTTTTTCTTCTATGAGCCAGCGTAAATCCTCCTTGTCCGAGTTAATTGCGCGTTTTACATTTAAAGAGTACTAGTACTAGCAACATTCTATGCGACGATCTTGTCAGATTATGATCGACAGAATCAATAAGGATGAACAGATATTTCCACTCGACAAAATTGTACAACCATCTTTCATCTCCACTTTTAACAATCCTAATGAAAGTGTTACACTGTTTTTTTTTTCAGTACGCATACATGCACACTTGCGACTGCAATCCTTTAACTTTATTCTGACAGATGTCCTAGCTCGTCGAATCAATCACCTGACACTGTTTGAATGTCACTGAGCAATTAAACAACAATAGTGTACTCCCTGCGTCTTTAAATTATTGTTATTATTGATTTTTACATCAACTTTAACTATTTATTTTATTTAAAAAAATTCAAATAACTTTAACAATAAACTAAATTATAATAAAATATATAACATTCATAAAATTTTTTTTAATAAAATGAATAGTTTAAAATTAATATTAGAAAGCATCGAAGGAAAGTACTACACGTAACACAGTACTGAGTGGCACTGAATGTCGATCAGGAGCACATAAATACATGTGGCACATATACGCTGCGATGCCACAGCCACAGGGAACGCCATCAAAGATACTCGTACTACAAACTATCTACTTACATCGAGCAGGAGCGACGAGGGTGCAGGCGAAGCAACAACGCGATCCTCGCGGCGTACGGCGGAATGATTGTGGCTCTGAATCGGATGCCGGCGACTGACCGACTTGATTGGTCTTCTTCGTTCAGTACGAGTAGCTCTCGTTGTGCGTTGTTAGGCCGTGTCAGGCACTCAGACCACCGTGGAAACTGGAACGAAACGGAGGAGTGGCACCGGACAATTTGCGCGATTTCTGCAGTCCTCCGCCCAATGGTTGGCTGCCGAGCTAGCCTACTCGCTAGCCGCGCTGTCCGCGGAAGAAGAAAGCGATCCGTTCCCTTCCCTCCCTGCTCGCGTTTTACTGCTGCGCCGCTGACGCCGAGATTTTTTCTCGCCGCGAATGATGGGAGTTTGGGGGATGGGACGGACGCCGGCTCGGGAAATGGGCGCCGCACCAGCTTCCTCTGCCCTCTCGTGGGTGCCCTGCCCTGCAGCGCTGCGCGGCCGGCATGCATGCACCAATCTCTGTGCTGAGACAGACTGCAGGGCGCAGACGACGACGGCGACCGATGCCTTCGTACGGCGGCTACCCTGCGTGCCTGTGTTCAGGCGTGCAGGCAGCCACGGCAGCGGCTGTCTCTACAGCTCTCTCTTTCTCCATTGGCTCCATGGCAAGATAGAAGACCCAGCAGCCAGGAGGGGTGGACCAGGCCCAACGGTAAAATTGAAACTTGAATCGTCGGCCGGATCGTTCGTTCGTCCTACGTTGGCGGTTGAAACTGTCCCTGGAGCTGGGAGGGGATCGTAGCTGTTCTTCGAGATTTACTACCAGAAGGCGTAATTTAATTTAACAAGTCAAAGTCCTCTTGAGATTTTTTTTTTTACTGGGCCGGAGAAATTTTACGCCGCCTTATTATGTACTACCGGAAGTGGTGATCTTTCCGTGCAAGATTATTTCAGTGAATGTAATTTCACTGATGGATTATGCCTTTTGACTTTTGCTAATCAAAATATGCCTTCCACTGATGTTGTATACATCTCAATTGCAGCGTATATACTATACATATTGTATCTGTAATAAAAAAAAAAAAACTCAACTTGTAAGGCGTAAGACCATCTCTACAGCATTGCATTAGTAAGGAGACCTTCTTGTGCAAATAAGTGTTCCCTTTCTTTTATCACTGTACCAGGGATGAAAGAATTTTACGAGTTCCTTGTTAAATACTCTTACTACTATTGCAGAAATCCCAGCGACAAAACGGAGTCTCTTTCACCCGCCTATTCATATTTCGCGAATCGATGAGAAGTAGCCCTCGCTCATGTGGAGTAGGAGTATTTAGTGTAGCGGAGCTTCGAATTATTGATTCTGAAGAATAGATGGCAAACGTTTGTAGAAAATTTCCGTCAAAATTGAACTAATTCCTATACTACACAATTTCTACATGTCCCAAGCAGAGCAGACCTAAGCTCGACCTCAGCAAGTCCAGTAGCCCACCCTAATAACTCGGGTCAAGAATCAAGATACGGATAAAGTGGCTTGCAGGCATCTTCTTCTTCAACCACGAGGAAGCAGCAAATGTACTGATTCCATGGGGCGCCGTGCTCCCCACATGTCCATCCCTTCATTTTCGTTTCAGCAGCGGGCCACCCATGGCCTCGTCGCCTTTGAGCAAAACCGGGGCCAAAGTACTCGACTGACTGATCGATCAGCCTCCACTAATCAAAGGAGAAAACCATTAGTCACCATTAATCGCCGCTCAATCACTCCTGATTTTTTATAATTAATCGGCATCGTTCCAGGATGATCACGAGCCAGCAAGGGTCACCATCACCATCCACTTTGTTCCAAGCATAGCGAAATGGAACATGAATGAGAAGAAACGCCTGTCACCTCCATTAGATTAGAATACTCCATTAGATGAATCACAGGCATGAGCAGCCGACACATCAATCCCGGGGGGACCTCGACGGAGAGGGTCGGTCACTCTTCCACTGAAACCGGTCGCGCTCAGCTCAGGCGGGCCTCGTGTTCCCCGGAGATTCGCCTGACGCCGGCCCGGCACCCATCTCTGATCGGATTCCCGTCCGCCCGTCCGCTTCACCCGTAGTGGCGACTCGCAGCATCGCGCCGCATCAACGTATCAGCGCGCGAAACTTGACAACGCATTAGGTGCTTGATCGACCGGGGCCGCCGCGATCTCGTTCTGCACCTGCGCCGCTCGTCAACATCAGGCGCCATGATCCGGGACCTGCTCCTGCAAGAGACCAGCGCCACAGTCACAACCAGGCACATATTATATCTGCGTAAATAAACATATTTAATGTTCGATTAGCAAGCGCACTAATCGGGATTGAATAGATTGGATCCACAGCAGGTATGCGTCCCATACAGGACGCTGATGCTGACCTCTGATTGGTGCAGCTGGTGCAATTGATTTCAGTGTCTGCTCATTCGTCTCAGCACAAGCAGACAAGCAAAAAACACCAGGAGGATCGGGCAAAACGTTATATGTAAGTGCAAGCTAACAGGAGAAGGATTATCCACAAAACAGTACTTATACTGATATCTGGACAGGGACGTCTATGTTTTCATGTTAGATCATATTCCGCAAATCGGGGAGTGCTTTGATTGACTTTCAGTAACAGCAGATTTGTTTGTTAGCATTGATTCTATCAGCATATAAAAAAGACATTTTAAACATATCACATACCTCAGTATCTACCGCCATAAGTTAGTATCCCTACCGAAGCAGGAAAACGGCTGCAGAAAACTCTACAGCATGCACTGCATCAGCCTTTCATCAGTTCTTGAGGAACTCGGCCCTGGGATCAGGGCTGAGTTATTAACACTACCAGACTGCAACAAGTGGAACGCCATGGGAGTAGATGCTACCATTAGGACCAACCAGGATCCTAGATTCTGATCCAGACGCAACCTCCTATTCAGAGTCTGCATCCTCATTATGGTCGCTGTGGGAGCATTTCTGAGCTTCATGGCATATGAACGTCTCATGGCTTTCAATCAAAAGCTGTTCAAATGCTTGGGGGTTATCCTTGTGCATATCCTTGTAGTCATATCTGCAACCATGAATGACGGATATTCAAGTGACCATACAGTAGGATAACAATTGAAGTTCCCAGGTCACAGTTTGAGAGCAATGATAGTGACGAAGGCACAAGATGTACAAGGAAATAACTGAGTTTTTTTTTACTTTTTGCGGCTAGGAAATAACTGAGGTATTGAGCGTCGTTTTACCAGTGTCACAAGAGCAGCAAACACTGCAAGTTTTGACAATGGCCAAATAGTAAGCACATAAAGGACTCCCTTCTAATAAACATAAAAGCCAAACTCAACAAAAATTAATTTATGATAGACATCCTGAGGCCGCCTGAAGATAAAAAAACAAATAGAACATGAACAAAACATTTATTTGATGAATGGAACTCTAACAGCAGGATAACAGAGCAAAGCAAAAATAAAAGTGGAGTTAAAAAGTTTCAGAACATCCATGAGTCACATATGTCAGCAGTAGGAACAAAATTTTTATTCGCTACATGGACCTAAGCAACATTTCACACCTTAAAGAGGGTAGTAAAATACCAATCCCAACAGAGGAACTGTTCTGTGGCCCTGCCTTCAAAATAACAAAGCTCATAAAATAGTCCCATGAGTTACCAACAAAGTTGCTATTGAGTAGAACTAAATCCAGGTAGGCATTACAAGAAACACATGCATGGAGTGTCTTAGTATAAACTGCAAGATGATTTATTGAGATGTCTAAGTTTCAATGAAGCTCCGAGAAACTTCAAGACCAACAGGGTAACATTCTGGAAGGCAACACATTTTAATTTATTTTTAGAAACAGTTCATACCTAGTAATGCAGCAAAACATATGGTAGCTCTTTGAGCAGACCCAACGAAACAGGAATTGGGACCCATTTGATGCAGACAAAAATGATCATTGAATGAGTTGCTGGAAAATGATCATTGAATGAATTGCTGGTAATGTAGTTAGGAAGTGACCGAAGACTGCAGGGACACCCTGACCAGTTCATTGTAAAGCAATCCAATACCAGGTGCTCTAACAGTACCAAGATTGCAACCTAATTGCATCAATAAATACATCAAAAGTTTTTCCTTCACCTCAGGTTCATACTTCAATTTGGTTCCATAGTTCCATATGTACACTACCAAATATAATACAGCTGCAAGCACCAGTAGAACCCAACTTCCATTCGCTACACTTCAGACTGAGGATAAAAATAATTCCAGCCCCAAGAAGAGGGTAAGGAAGCATAGAACTATAACGATGTTGAACTGCCATATCAGAAGCATTATAATGGTCACCAGGACAATAGTCGTCATCATGACCCCAAGTTCAGTAATGCCTGTAATAAGAGGAGGCATTAGACAATTTTGTTGAGGTTGTGATTAGACTGGAGAAGTGAAGTAATTTAACATTAAATTCATCATGTTAAAAATGGGATCATACACAAGAATGCAATGCTCGAATGCAGAAGGTGGTTGTATTAGAATTAGTGAAGCTCAGGTGCAGGTTTTTAAAAGAGGGCCCATGGTCAGCAGATCTTGTCCAGGAAATATAAATATTATGTAGATTCAAAATCAATGAAAGAAGACTTTGAATAAAAAAGAAAAAAATAAAACATGAAGTGAAATAACTATGTTATCTACCATTTTATCCCTTATAAGGCTAAGTTCTCGTGAATTTATTTGAATCAACTCAAAGTCTAACCTGTAATCGTTCCTTGTACATTTAATTTAAATAATGGGGTCAACTCTATATAATGATATAGGATCATAGAATGTTATGGTTTCTCAATTAGTAGATAACATCGAAAGATGAGGTGTCGTTTACACCGGCAGAGAAACTGAACTGCAGATAAAGGATTTGTAGTCTAAGGACATATACAGAAAATAGAGCTAAAAGTATTTAAAACACAGTGCCCTGGGAATGCATTGCCAATCTCATCTACGGCTCAGATCACTTACCATATGCATTGCCAATCTCGTTTATGCTCCCAAATACCATAACAAATGCCAAACAAGAAACCATATGAGTTCACAACAGGAATGTATATTTGACCCATGAACTTTGCAGAGGTGTGAATATTTTTCAGGCGTGGCAAGCAGCCAAGAGCTGTTGCCTGCTTTATGGTTAAGAATATTGCGGTTGTCATTGCACGACTAGCAATCAGTGCCGCCAGAAGAACTATGAGTAGCACTGGCCAAAATGCCTGACCTGCAACATGGGTGGGAAATATATCAACAAGGCCCTAGCAACAACTTAATATAAAGTTCGATAAGATTATGATAGCAATTTTTGTTTCACTGCAGTGAAAAATACATAGGAATCAGAGAAACCAGTTTTCCTTACTTGCTACAGACAAAAAGAAGACTTGCTGATTTTCAGCTAAGTTTTCCATAAAGAAATGAAGCTTTTGCCCTATCCCCCAGTAGAAGACGTGGAAGAAAAAAGGTAAGCTGCAACATATGAACAATAGTAAGTTACCATCAACTATTTCGATTTTAGGAGCAACATTGAGCCATAAATGGAAGGGGAGAAATACCTGAACAGATTTAACGGAGAAGAAGCATAAATCAACAAACATTTCCTCAGATCCTAAAAAAGAACATTATGTTAAAATAGTCTGCTTAAGTATGCTCATCCTTATATTAGTACTCAGAAAATTTGGGAGAAATATAAGCTGTTAATTTGTAGTACATGGAGCTCGTTGGATGATGCATAGGGCTGTGGGTTAATCATTTGCTTCGTGATTCCAACAGTAGTAGCAGTAGAATATGCTAATGTAGTCAACCTTTTGATATACCTTGCTGAGGAGGGGCAATCTATTGAATGCATACAATCCATCCAAGAATAATACAACTACAGAGTTACAAAACACAAAAAATTCTGCTTTTCTTTCACATTCAAGAGTACAATAAAATCAGTATCAAACAATAGTCAAAAAAGCATATACTTGTTGCACATAAAAGACAGCCTCCAAGGGACATCCAAGCTTGAGTGGGATTTCTTTCAAAATAATAGATGTATACAGGATTGAAAGCATGCAATACTTCTGAACCATGTCCTAATGTTGTAAACTCTTATTCCAGCAAGACAGCAGAACTATATGAACAAGGCAGACCCATCAACAAGCCCCATTTTGCTCGTTCCAAACTGTTGTAGACTGAACGAAATAATACGAAATGCAACAGTTATCATGACCACTTAACCTGAGCAAATAACTATTCGTGACCATTGAGGATGGCTATAAATACAAACTTGTTTTTTCTTCACCATATGCTGTCAAAAACAAAGAAACTAAACAATTGGACTCACCTTCATTAACACTAGATATCCCAACCTTCAAGCCATTAACAGCCGACACCAATGCAAATTTACATGGGAAACGAAATGAAGCTATTTCTAAGAGAAAATGAAAACTGGTGTAGAATGACATTCCTAGAAAGTAGACAAAAAGATCACTAAATTAGATGAAGAGCTAAATACATTGGATAGTGCATTGGAAAGACAGAAACTAAACATTGCCGCAGCGACAACACCATCTGCTATCACCATAGAAGCACCAAATAGACCAAGTATCAAAAGCAGTTTATTTAGCATAGATGATGTCTCAAGAAGTTCCTTGATCTTCAAAGACCTCTCAAGTTCTGCCAAACGCTCCGTCAGATGCAAATTTGATATACAAGTATCAGAAGGTTAGGAAGCAGATTTGCCTTTTTGTTTCTGCATATTAGCGAGTACAAAGCAAATGCCGCACCTACCAAATGATCAGAAAAAAATGTAAGAATATTTTTCCTATCTCATTTCTAGTGCACAAGTAAATAGAGATTAGAGAGAAATACCTTCACCGTCATCATTACCCCACAAAACAATCGGGGTATACTTCAGAAATGGTATTAGGATGAGAGTGTACTCCGTATATAACAAGTGAGAGTGCTCCAAGCACATACTTCTTTTTAGTAATAGGGTATTTGTTGAACATTACATCAAAAGTATACAACAGGCTAGTACCAACATGACAACTCCTAGCACCTGAAGAGTCAGAAGAATACTCTGCCTAAGGAAAATTCCTGCAAGGAAGACAACACTTGGATATCAGAGAGATTAAGATACTTTTGCATGAAAAATTTAATCAGATTTTGCAGGAATAATATGCATGCATGATGTCTGTAGCAAACATATCAGCTGGAGTGGAAAATTCAATTCTAATTTGCTAATTAATCAATTTGCCAATGCAATCAATTTGAGTAGGGATACTATAAATGACATACTGAACTGTGGACAATGATGAATAAAATGATTCTTTTTTCCTCGTTTTGTTTAGATGTTGTAGTCCAGCTCCTGTACACTTTGCCCTCCTTGGGTTCCCTTGGAACCCTTTTTTAATATATAACACAGTAGGGGCTTCCCCTACTGTTTTTACGCCAAAAAAAAGCGATGAATAAAATGATACTTCGCGAGAAAATTGTCATAGTCCTCATTCACTGATTCTAGAACTTAATATAGATGCACATCCCACTGCAACACCGCCCCCCCCCCCCCCCCCCCAAACATCTCCTTCCACAAGTTAGTAGTTCTAAAATGGATTTGGACCTTCATCAGTCAACACCAGACTACAACAATAAACATAACCAAAACTTCTGTATCTCAATATCCTTAAATATGTCACAAGGTTCTAGCCTTGCATCAAAGGCTAGCAGTGTTTGTGGTCGGTGCTCGTATGCCTCAGCCTATGTAGATAAGTATTTCAAGGACTAACCTTGTGCAGCATATAAGTATGCCATACAAAAGGCTATTAATTTTGGGTCTAAAACATTTCAGGGAGATATTGAGGTGGACATAAACTGTACATTGAACAGCCAAAAATCTGAACAAATCACCCAACAATATAATGCGTTGACATTCTAGCAAGGCACCCAACTCAAATAACATAAGTCAATATAACCAAACATCCCCATAACTACAAGAGTTCAAATAATCTGATGCGAGCCTAGATCCTAGAAGCTCACAAATATGAGAGAAACCATGCATTGCTACCCATGCTATCACCTAAAACATTGATCTTTGCCGAATGCGTAGATATTAGCACGTGCCAACACTGTTCTTATAACTTGGGTAATATATACAAGTCCAACCACTAGCTGAAAAAAATAAAATAGCAAAATGTACTTTACAAGAACAAAACATGCATCCAACCAGGCACTAATGAAACCAAACATAAGAAAAAAGAACAAGGTTATTTTGACATGGCATTTCGGAGCTTGCTTAAAATACAACATGAAAAAGCATATCGCAAGTATCATACATATCTCCATACAAAATAATGTGGTTCGCAATGTGGGCACGTCAAGCAAAAACACCATGTATGTTATGAGGGTAATGGATCAATCTGTTCCAACTGTTATTGGATGAATGGAGACTCTGGAACAGCCATTGCACTTTACAAGAGCCTAAATCAAACCCATGCATCTAAGCAGCACAACTGCAACAGGAAATCAGGGGCTACACAAACCCCAGCAATACTCCAAGCATCAAGGTTCATGCATTGATATTACAGAGACTAGAAACTTGAACAGCTAAGAGGGAGCATTAGGCTAGGCTGGCTAGCTTACATCAACACCCAAAGGTGGCCACGCTAACTAGCTCATGCAGCTTATGGAGTACCTATCTGCCAAAGTTAATGGCAGGACCCCGCACCAGATAGGATCGTCGGACTAATACTGCCAACACCTAGCGCACGCACACAGACCAAAACAACCCAAGTTACCCAACTGAGGTGGACAGCCCAAATTAGCTAGCAGCCCAAATCCTGCAGCACACCCTTCAATTTTCAGTCCCAACGAACCAAGGTAGTGTTTGGTTCAGCTCTAGTAATGGTATCGTAATCGTAATCAGATACGGGTATAATCGGAATCAATGTATGCTATTACGATCTTTGTTTGGTTTGGTTTTGTAACGGGTTTTTATTACAATATAGCGTTTGGGTGAGAAAAATGTAACGTAATAGAGTCAGTAGCACAAAAAAACCGTAATATTTCCCAAGAAAAATTCAAACAAATTCAGAAGTTCTCTTATAACATGCACATTTACAAAATATTGATCATGTAATCCACTAAAAATTCAAAAAATTTCTTAACATTTCAAAAGTGATTGAACTCTTTTGAACTCCAGCCTAAATCGACCCTTTGTAGTTTGTACCAGACAAGGTTTTCCGATGACTGATGCTACTCCCAGAACAAACAAGAATCAAACGAATCAGACCAAACCACACAAACCAACTCTTTCACAGTGTCTTCCTGCAAATTGGTACCGCATCGAAGCGAATTTGTTTTGCATCTCCTAGGAATCAGAGCAATTCTTAGGAAGCTCAAAATCAAATAAACCTCCTTGTGATTCCCCAAATCAAGGCAGCTTCCACTGTGGTGCTTCACCCGCCGACGGTGAAATCTCCTACAGTATCACCTCACCGGGACGAGGAACGAGGGATGGGACGTGCGTGGGCCATGAAGAAGCCCCGCACGCCGCACTCGGGTGATGCCAGCGGGCTCTCCGGGGGCAGCAGAGTACAGCGCAAGTGCTGATGGGGGTGGGGGCAGGGGCATAGGAAGGCGCCCTCGCGCGCCGCATCGACGGAGACCATCCAGGAGCTGCTGCCGCTCGCGAGGAAGAAGCTGAGGGTGCGGATAGACGATGGGAATCGATTTGATTGCGGAGGGGAGACAGGTGTGTATCGACTTTGCATAGGGCCGGATTCGCTTACCGCAGTATCCGATTACATCCAAGGTTAAACAAACGTAAACTAACGTAATCACAAACTTCTGTAATTAGAATACGTTACAATTAGATGAACCAAACACCTCCCAAGTCGCTGTTAGCACCTGCAGGCCATAGGGAGTATGCAATAGGATCCGATCATATATAGTTCACGCAAGACAGGGCTTGACAGCGCGGCCTCGCGTAGGCAGTACAACAAACACCTCGCGCGCGACGAAAGCCGAAATAAGATTGCGGCCGGGCCGGTAAAAGGAGTCCCAATGGTGCCACATAAACAGTTTTTATCTCAATTAATTAGTATGACACATCAGTAATTTATTTATGTTGCGGTATAATTAAAGAAGAAAGAGAGTAAGAAAGGAAGAAACGATTTCTCCACTAGGACACGATATCCTCGCGAGGACCGAGGAAGAAGGAAACCGTGAAAACACCGATGGGAAGACACTGCGTCGTTTCCATGGCGGAGGGTCGGATCCGGTGCGCGGCCGCTGCTTTCCCGCGCGGTACGCCTCCATCCTGCCCGCGCCGAACACTGCTCTACGCCGCGTCGCCGCGCGGCCCGTGTCCCTACGTTTCCGCGTCGTCTTGCCTTCCCAGCACGCGCGTGGGCATCGCCCTCCGTCCGGGCCTGCGCTGAGCTTTGCCTTCAGCGGCGCGGCCCGCATCCGTCCCTGCCCGTGTTGTCCCGCCTCTCGACCACACTCGTGGGCGAGCGGCGGCCTTGTCCACTGCGCCCTGTGCCCCGTCGGTTCTCCACGTCCAGCCTACCCCAGTGCGTGCGTCCCGCCTCCGTCCACTGCCCCACTCTGTTCACTACACGCCCCACCTCCTCTCTCTCAATTTTTCTGTTCTCGACAAGGTTTACTGTTTAAAACTATCGGTTTTATGGTTTTTAGTGAAACCAGTCCGGTTCGGTCTCATTCAACGATCTGTTTTCATTTTAAAATTTAAAAAATTTGAAAATTTGAAAAATTTCGAAATACCGAAAACGGACCGATAAACCGGTGAAACGGTGGGTTTCAAATTTTAAAATCTGAGACCGTAAAAACCGATCGGTAAACCGATAAAACTGCTCGATAAATCAGAAAAACCGATCGGTTTAATGTAGCAATTCGTTCAAATTTTGAATTTTTTATTTGAAGTAAATTTCGTGAAACCGGTCTCAACCGATTTTAACGGTTAAAATCTCGATCTGAAGAGTACTGTTCATGCAGTAGACTCAAAAAATTTGGTTTAAGGTCATCCTGGTTCGAATGTATTTAAAGTCAAAGCAACACCTCTTTTTGTTATGGTTATGATAGCACAGTACTCATCTTTTTTATTGCCTGTTTCGTAAGGGTGAACTCCTTATTTACTGCTATCTCTGTCTAAAATAAGTGTTCATTTAAGTTTAGTTTCTATAAATTTGGTTAACTTTAAAAACCTAATATTTGTACTTTTAAATTTTTTATAGAAAATACTTTTATAATATGTATTTTATATATATTAAAAATAATTTATATTTACATAAATCATTGTTCAAACACAAATTTGATTAAATCCAGATGAATACTTATTTTGAAACGGAGAGAGTAGCTTACTTGAGTTCTTTTTTTAATAAGTTTTCACTTGCTTGAGTATACATCTCCATATTCATTTTATTTGAGTTGAACCTGACTCATTACCTTTTCTTTCTTTAAAGAATAAGCATGATTGGACATGTCTGTTTCGTTGGAGTAACTCAACCATAAGCCTGGAAGATATATTGTTAACCATGTTATTTGCTACGCTATCGGACATGCGCATGTATACCAGAATATTAGAAAGGGCAACAAAATAACTTGCCACAACTGATCAAGCAATTTTTTATAGACATGCAAAAAATCATTAAACTTTTTCTTTATATAAAAACTAATATACAACTATTCATTGAAAGAAACTAGATCTATTTATAGAAACTACTTTTAAAAATTACCATTGGTACTGCCCTTATCGTAAAAGCTCTCGATGTCGTCCTCCTCGAAGGAGCCGCCGGAGGCAACACGCGGCATCTCCGCCAACTCGGTGTCTCGGTCTTCCGCAGCCTTCCACGGCCGCGCGTAGCTACCGCTCCGGGCTTCCATCCGGATCGAGGCGGAACGGGAGAAGCGAGAGCGCGCGGCGGATCCGATGCAGTGGCTGAAGCCACGGCAAGGTTAGGACTGCACGCAACAGGAGTAAGGTTAGGACTGCACGCAACAGGAGTCATCCATTCCTGCGATGAACGGTCCAGATGGTCGGCTACAGTAATTGGCGCGGAGGAAGACAGAACGGCGCCGCTGAGGTACTGCCCTCGCATCTGACGCGTAGGCTCATGCACGGCGATGACCGTACGGGAGACTTGCCTGATTTTTTTTTTCGACGGACGAGACTTGCCTGATCTCATAGAAGAGGGTTCAAAAGAGGCAATCGGATCCACAGAAGTAATGCCCACTCTTGTTCGTTCGTTGCAAAATCAGAGGGACAAGCTTGTGTGCAGTCAGTAATGGGTTCGGGTTACCGTTTTGTTTTTTAAAATCAGTTTGATTGGTTTTCGCATAAATAAGAAAAATTGTTTAAGTAAACTATGAAAATCAAACAATTTCAAAAATGAAGAGAAACCGCTCGGCTTTTCCACTCTGTTTTTTCAATTTACCGACCGATTTTTTCAGTTTAATTTTTTGAATTTGAAATCAAATCAATTTAAGTGCTTTTCACCTGTTTTTGTAATTTACTGCTCAGTTTCACTTAGTTTTCAGATTTTCTAATTTTTTATTTTTTAGAATTTATTATTAAAAAATCGATTAGCTGATGAAACTGAGTCAGACCGATTTCACAAAAATTGTGAAAACCGACCGATTTTAAATCCTACTCGGTATGTTGCAGTCGCTTCGGAGCCTCATCCACGCCGCTTTGTTGTCTGCTCTGCTCTACAATCTAGATTCGGTGCATTGAGGAACAAAATTTAGGTAATGCATCGAATAAAATTTAGGTAATGCAGCGCTCACTACAGTAACTTATGGTAGATGCTACAATACTCTGACTTTATACTGCAGCAAAATATTATAGCATGCGTACTGTTCATAGGTTGTAGCGATCGGATCGATCTGGTGCATTAATTTTCGGAACGATTCGAAACATGTCCTAATTCACCGTGCTATTGTTCACCAGGTGAATTTGTCTCTTCAATTCAGCGGACCCCAATCCGTCTGCTCTAAGTTCTCCATTTTTCTTCTTTTTCTCCTCATAGGAATCATCAGGTTTTATATCAAAGTAAAGGTAATAAATCGTTACTCCTACATTTTTATCTTAATATTGGGACAAGAAAAAGAGATACTCCATGTTAGGAGGAATGGTCAGTTTTTAATCTATCCACGAGTCCAAATTTCTGTAGAATTTGCGTGCGTTTACCGTTCCGCAATACAAAGCTCGTTTTTTCCGCTATATTCTCGCCGCTGCTGTCTTCCGAGTTTCGAGCCAGCTGAGATAATGAAGCGAGCCGTGTCCGCTCTCTGGACCCGTCGCGCGGTCCGCTACGGCTCCTTCTGCACCACCAGCACGTCGACGTCCTCATCGGATGCGGCGGGGGCGGCGTCGGAGGCGTGGGACGGGCGGTTCCGGCTGCACAAGCCGCGGGGGCAGCACCTGCTCACCAACCCACGCGTCCTCGACGCCATCGCGCGCCGCGCCGCGCTCCAGCCCGGAGACGCCGCCCTCGAGGTCGGCCCCGGCACGGGCAACCTGACCGCGCGCCTCCTAGCGTCCCCCGCCTCCCGCGTCGCCGCCGTCGAGATCGACCCGCGCATGGTCGAAGCCGTCACCGCCCGCGCCGAGGCCCTCGGCCTGGCGGACAAGCTCACGGTCCGCGCGTTCCCCACGCTCGCCACCCGCTCGACCAAATGCCTCGCAACAAATCTGATCTTCATTCTTTGGGTTTGGCAGGTGATCACGGGCGACGCCGTGGAGGTGGAGTTCCCGGAGTTCGACGTCTGCGTGGCGAACATCCCGTACGGGATCTCTTCGCCGCTGATCGCCAAGCTGCTGTTCGGGCCCTACCGGTTCCGGACGGCGACGCTGCTGCTGCAGAAGGAGTTCGCGCGGCGGCTGGTGGCGACGCCGGGCGACGGGGAGTACAACCGCCTGGCGGCCAACGTGCGCCTGGTCGCCGACGTGAAGCTGCTCATGGACGTGAGCAAGCGGGACTTCGTGCCCATGCCCAGGGTGGACTCGTCCGTCGTTGAGATCCGGCCCAGGGAGGCCCCCGCGGGGGTCAACCTTGGCGAGTGGCTGGCGTTCACGCGCGTCTGCTTCGGGCAGAAAAACAAGACCCTCGGCGCCATCTTCAAGCAGAAGAGGATGGTCATGGAGCTGTTCAGAGGGTCTCAGAGGGGGGGAGGCCGCGGTGCCGGTGGCCTTGGCCTTGGTGCGCTCTACGACGGTAGTGATGAAGACATCAACGTCAAAGACGACGGCGCGGTTGGGTTCAGCGAGGAAGAGCTCGGGTCGTTCAAGGAGAGGATTGCCGGAGCATTGGATGCCGCTGAGCTTGCTGGCAACCGGCCGTCGAAGCTTTCCAACGACGAGCTGCTACGGTTGCTCCGGCTATTCAACGAACGGGGAGTGCGGTTTCGGTAGCCCGCGTGCCCTGTCCCCTGTGTCGCCAAGACCATGCCACCTCGCGTGGTGCACGACTGGTTCGCAGGATCGCCGTTTGTTGCTTGTCCTCCCAGACGGAGCGCCTGCCGAGTGATCGCTGTCAGCCTTATTCATGCTGTGTTCAATATACTCCGTCAGTTCGTTGTGCTGGAGAATTGAGGTCACCTGATGGCAGGCATTTTTGTGCTATCTGAAATTTTGCCCATGAACCATCTCCCACAGGCTACGGAAGATAACTGATCATTGCAAAATAGTTACATAGGGACCGTTCGTAATATATTTACCAGTAAACACTACACCAGATTATTGCTAGAGGTTACAGAGCACGGCATAAGGCAAGCCCAGGCTCCTAGGTTGGTAACAAAAAGAACTACGGAACTTTGACATTGCGAGTTTGTGCAAGATGAGTTGTTTATGTGCCAAGAAATCAAACCTTAAAGCTCTAAGAGTACATTGGCTGATGAGTAATCTAAAGTCCAAAATGAGTTTTATCTATTGGATTGAAAGATTAAAAATTGTAGCTACCCCAAAGACCAGCAAGCTCATATTGAACAAGAAATCAAAGAAAAATTTATGCTGGATTTAAGAGGAATACCATGAATCTAACATGGAGAAAAACCTTTTTACAAATTGGAATTTCAGCTGCTCTGATGCTGTCATGTCACCAAGTCATCACAGTATCACCGTACTTAATAAAATTCCAATGTACAACTTCACTGGAGGTTAAAGCACAACATAAAGTGTCTGCCTCCTCTACTGCACTTTTGCAACAGTCAAAAACATGATCAAGAAAAGTAACTTTTTCAAAATGTTGCAAAGTTGCTTCCATGACACGCCTTTGTACAAAGTGAACGCGTGTAATGGTTTAATTACTTGAATGCAAATTCCGAGCAATCTACAATGACTACTAGTACTGCTTTTGCTACAGAATTGTAGTAGTAACTTGCTAAGCTAATCTTCATAGCGGCACTAAAATTTCATAGGCATTTACCTGCAAGTGCGAATAAAGATTCAACAGAGCTCACTAATTAGTAAGAGCAGCTTCAGTTCTGCTCTAACATAGCAGCAGAAGCATCCATGTATCTCAGAAAGCAAAATTCTTATCCTTAGCACGGACCATCAGCGCAGCTCCAAATTGTTGCTGAGTCGACACATACCAGATTGGAAGATTAGACAATTTTACATGCTAAAATGCTAACCCCATGCGAGTAAAACCTAGCCATAGAAAATATAAGAGAAAGGCAGAGATAAAGAAAGCTTAATCCTATACCCTCCACAGATTCCTTATCGTCATCCTGGCTCAGGACGTCACCCCGAGGACGGCGAGGAGGGGAAGGCGTCCTTGACGGCAGAGGCGGCGGTGAGGTAGTTGAGCGTGTTGCGAAGGGTGTCTCGCTCCCTGCGCAGGCGCGCGGCGGTGTCCTCGAGCTCGAGCAGCGCCTGCTGCTCCCGGGGGGCGCCTTCGAAGGTGTTGCCGACGTAGAAGGAGAAAGGCGTAGGGAAGAGGCCCCTGCGCAGGTCGCCCACATCCTTTTCAGGCTTGCCGTTAAGGCGGTTGGCGATGCGTATGACATCGCGCATGAGCGCCTCGACGTCGGTGGCGAGCGCCTCCGCGTCCTCCCCGGGCGCCGGGGTCTCGGCGGGCGGGCGGTCCTCGAGCCACTGCACGGCGGCGACGAGGTACGGCTTGGTACGCACGACGCGGGCGACGCGGAACCGCTGCTGGCCCTTGCAGATGAGGAAGAACCGGTCGTCGGCGAGGCGCTCGTGCTTGACGACCTCGCCGACGCAGCCGACGTCGGCGGCGCCGCCGGAGCCCGAGCCAGCGAACACCACGCCGAAGCGGAGGTCGGTCTGCAGCACGGTGTGCATCATGATGCGGTAGCGGAACTCGAAGATGTGCAGCGCGTGGGTGGCGTCTGGGAAGAGCACGAGCGGCAGCGGGAACAGCGGGAGCTCTGTCAGCCCGTCGTCCGACTGCGGCGGGTAGGAGGAGGGCTCCGGCGGCCCGGACGCACCCGCCGCCGCGACGAGGCGGCGCGGGGTGGTGGGAGCGCGCAGGCGAGGCGCTCGGCGGAATGCGCGCGAGGAGGAGGAGGTGGCGGGGGACGGGGAGACGGCGGCGAGGCGGGGGTGCGGCGAGTGGAGGATCTGGGGGAGGAGAGCCATCGTGATGGGTGATTTTGGGTTTTGGAGGAGAACCAGGGGAAACTCGATACATTTTCGTTCTCCTATTTGTTTTTTAAGGTTGGGATGGATTTTTCGGTGTGGGGGACTGGTGTGGGGCCCGCAGGAAGGGAGCGCGGAGGAGTCCACGTGGGAGCTTCTTATCCACCTGCTGTTGCACGTTGGGGATGGAAGAGGCGTGGCGCCGCTTCCCTCGGCGAGAAACGGCGGTTGGGCGGGGGTTTTTTTTTTTTATTAATTTGATATATATTATTATAATTTTGTGAAATTTAAAATATGTCATTTAGATCTACGTGTCATTCACTTGTACAGTTTCATCTGTCATTGTCATATAAATAGCATATTTTAAAGTTTGTAAAATTGTAATGACATATATTAAATTCAATCTTTTTTTTAATAAGTTCTATCGAGCTTTGCGGCTTTTCAGTTTTTGTCCCTTATTAAGAATATCTTAGTTTTTGTCCTGTAAAATGTTTTAAACTTCTGCAAAGTTTTATAATTTTTTTGTAAAGTTTTATAATTTTTTGAGGTCGTTAATTATTTGTTTTTAATTTAGAATAAAACTAGACTAAATCGGATGTCTACGTCAACAAATTGTGCCACATCAGTAATCTATGTCAGCAAAAAAAATATCATGTGAATAGCCACGTGTTGTCACCGGACAGTAAGTTAGCTTCCCATTCAAGTCACGTTGTCACGTAGGACAAAACCATCCTCGAAACCACTAAAAGGAAAAACAAGCGGGTTGAAAAATTGAAAAATTGAAATTCTAGTATTTTGGATGAGGAACAAAAATCGAACGATCGCAATAATTGAAGGAGGTTAATAAGACTTTTTTTTAACAGCAGACTGGGCCTTTTCTTAGGCCAGAATGGACCCCATAATATTGGTCGCAACTAGTTAGGCTTGGTTGTGACCCAATTAGAGGGCCGTTGCATTTGGGTCTAGTTGACTGGGTTTCGTGAAAGTAAATCCGGTAACATTGCCGTTGTTTAAATATGAAATTTTATTATTATTCAATTTATCATTGAATCATAACTAATAATTTAACATATTGAAATAAATTTTAAATTAAGATGAATGATCAAAATTGATGTTAAAAATTAACTATGTCAATAATTTAAAACTTGGAAGGAGTAATAAAACCCAATTTAAATTGTGTAAGTATCCATGGGCTATGATAGAATGATTTAGTTCGTGCTATATTTTGATTCATTGACATGTTCATATCTCAATACAGATTTATGGAAATGAATACCCGGGAGAAAAGCACGGAAGGAGCCTTACAGACATGGCAACAAATGCCAGCTGATCCTATGCGTATCGCGGCTATTACGGCAAGCTGATCGTACACATGTACCGGCTATTACTGCCGCAGATTAGGTGCTGGAACAGCACCATGCACGGCTGGACAGGAGAATGCACGTGAGCGGGGGGCGCAGAAGGACGAATGTTCAGACTGAAACAAAACTCCGTAAACAATGAATTCGGGAGCCCCTTAGCGAGGATGTCGGGTATTGTGATAAAGTCAAGACCTAGAGTACATCGACTTCACCGATGACAACTCGTTCACACACGTAGTGAAGGTCGATATTCACATGTTTTTGTGTGGTGCTGGACTAGATTCCCGAAAAGGTAGACAGCATTGTCACAGTACAAAACAGTGGCTTTGCGCAAAAGACAGTGCGGCTCCATGAGTAGTTAACGTAGCTATGTAGCTTCAGCAACGCCATTTGCAACGGCCCGGTACTCCGCTTCAACGCTGGAACGAGAAACTGTAGTCTAGCGTGTAGAAGGCCACGAGATCAAATTGTCACCCAAGAAAACAGCATAGCCGGATGTGAAGCAGCGGGTGTCCTGACACCTCGCCCAATCAGTATTAGTGTACACCGTAAGGGTGTCTGGTGAGGACCGATGAAGAAGAAGCTCATAATCAAGTGTGCCCGGAACATATCGCAAGATACGCTTTATCATGGCGAGATGAGGTTCTCTGAGATCCTGCATGTGGAGACATGCTTGATTGACAGCATAAGCAATATTTGGTCTAGTGAAAGAAAGGTACTGCAATGCACCGGCTAAACTGCTATAGTGTGTTTGATCTTCAATGAGTGAACCAGAACTGGATACCTTAGCATGAGAGTCAACTGGAGTAGAGCATGGCTTGCAATCTGACATACCTGCGCGTTCAAAAATGTTCAACGCATACTGCCGCTAAGATAGGAACATGGTGCCATTCTTGTGTGTAACGAAGATGCCTAAAAATGATGGAGCGGCCCAAGATCCTTCATAGCAAATTCCCGCTGTAAATCTGAGATGATCTGGCGCCAAAGGACATCAAAAGAGGCGGTGAGGACTATGTTATCAACATACAACAAAAAGTAAGCCATGTAAGCCATGTCAGAACCTCGACAAAGAATAAATAAGCTGGTGTCTGTCTTGGCCTCCAAAAAACCAAGAGAAGAAAGATGGGATGCAAATCGATTGTACCAAGCGTGTGGTGCCTGCTTCAAACCATATAAGGACTTGTTGAGCCGGCAAAAAATCTGGATGAGGAGGATCATCAAAACTTGAGGGCTGGATGCAGTAAACTGTCTCAGAAAGAGTGCCATGTAGGAAGGCATTCTTCACATCCAACTGATGAACATGCTAGTTCTTGGAGAGAGCGAGAATCAGAACTATTCGAACGGTGGCCGGTTTGACAACCGGATTGAAAATTTCTTCATAGTCAATGCCGAGTCACTGGGTGAAACCACAAAGATCCCATCGAGCCTTATAGCGGTCGAGAGAACAATCAGTGTTGAGCTTGTGACGGTATACTTATTTTTCTGTAACAACACCGGGAGGCTGTGGAACAAGATCCCACGTGTGATTAAACTGGAGAGTATCATACTCTTCTTGCATTGCATTTCTCCAATTCAGGTCAGCGAGAGCACTTCTGTAAGTCTTGGGAATTAGAGAAAGTGCTAAGACTTGGAGGTTTAGGCGCTGTACTGGGAGACGGAGGCCCCATTTGCCGCGTGTGACCATGCTATGGTCATTGGCGACTGCTGGAGCCAGGGTCACAGAAACCGGGCCGACCCTGCTGGCAACAACCTACGGAACAGGGGCAGCAGGATCAGCGTAGGCCATGGTGGGTGCTGCAGCAGGAGAGCCCGAGCCTGGGGACGTTGTGACGTCGTGGTTTGACGGGGGCGCTGGGAAATCACCGGGTAGGGTGCCTGAGCCCGGTGACACCAGATCAGCATCAGCTGAACTCGGTGCGTGTGTCGCAGGTGCACTTGAAGCGCTACACTCAGCTGTAACAGGCTGGACAGGGACACGGCGACTGATGGGCTGCACAACATAATCATCATCTGCTAGAAAATCATAGTCAGAGTAGGACGGCGGTGCCGCTGTGTTAGCAAATGGAAACATAGACTCATTAAAAACCACATGTCAGTGCTCGGAGGGATATTAGAAAGACACACATGGTAGATTGTGGTGTGAGTTTGTGCAGTGTTGTCCCAGAAAGATTTGGGTAGCATAGGCAGCCAATGGGGTGATTGCCGAAGAGAGCAAAGTGAGATGTGTGGAGGTTAAGAGTTTTTGTTGGGTGTAGGTTAAGAAGATAGGTGGCCGTGTGGAGAGCTTCAACCCAGTAAAAGTTCGTCATGCTAGATTGGAACAGGAGAGAACCCATAATATTGTTGGAGCGAATTATGCATTTAGCCTTGCCATTTTGAGGAGAGGTGTGTGGGCAGGACATGCGGAGGGTGATGCCGTGTGTAAGGAAAAAGGAGCGAGCTGAGGAGTTATCAAATTCACGACCGTTGTCACATTGGATGCTTTTAATGGTGGTGGAAAATTGGGTGCAAGCATAAGCGAAGAAATGCGCAAGGGCAGAAAAAGTGTCAGATTTTTGACATAGTGAAAAAGTCCAGAGGTAGTGGGAGCAATCGTCAAGAATAACTAAATAATATTTGTAACCCAAGAGACTAACATCGGGGGATGTCCAAAGATCACAGTGTATTAAATCGAAGTTCTTGACAGCACGTGAGCTAGAAGAAGCAAATGGTAAACGAGTATGATGGCCGAGCTGACAAGCATGACAAAGTGTCTCAGCAGCATTTTTATTACAAGTGATGGCTGAACTAGACACCAAATTTTGCAAGGCTGGGGAGCCGAGGTGACCGAGACGCCGATGCCAGAGGGATGTGGAGGCAGCGAGGAGTGCACTTGAGTTGGAGAGGCATGGCAGCGGTGGGTAGAGATCTCTAGTACTATTGCACGTGGCGATCACGTTTCAGAAATGAAGATCCTTCACAGAGAGACCAAAGAGATCAAATTCAACAGAACAGTGATTGTCGGTAGCAAAACGACAAACGGAAATAAGATTTTTAATAATGTGTGGAGAAACAAGAACATTCTGTAGGTATAGAGGACGGTTGTGGGAGAGAGATGTGGATCCTACAGAAGTAACAGGAAGAAGAGACCCATTACCGACAACTATGTGTGTGAGAGTACTAGAGGAAGGGAGATGGGAGGTGGAGAGGTTACCGGCATTGGATGTCAAGTGGTTACTAGCACCAGAGTCCATGCACCATTCACCTGAGGGCGGCGGCTGCATCAGTGTTGTGGTACTGAAGGCATTTGCAAGACTAGCTTGATCCCAGTAGCCTGTGCTGGACATTGGAGTCCAGGGCGCCTGTGGTGCACCAGCTTGTTGAGGTGGGGCGCCAAGAGAGACAGTGTACAAGGCGTCAGGGCCGAGTGCACCGAGCTGGGGCGCCAAGAGGGACAGTGTAAGAGGCGTCAGGGCCGAGTGCACCGAGCTCAGGCGCGCCATAGCCAGTAGGAGGCACACTGAAGTCTAGCATCACTGTAACTGGGCAACGGAACACCACAGCCAGGTGTAGGTGGAGTGCTGAACTGCTGACCGACGTGCAGGGCATGAGGCGGCATCGGGCGTGGACAGGGAATGCCGGGTTAGGGGCCAAGAAGCGATGGTAATGGGCGCGCATGAGGCTAGACCTGGAAACTGCCAGACCACGGGTTGACACGAAAGGAGAGCCCTGGACCCGTGGCTGCGCTTGCTTGGTTGTTGCCGGGGTGGCCTCGGCCGCCACCCTTACCACCGCCGTTGTTGTTGTAGAAGGTCGGGCCCCGCTGTTGTGGCTGTTGGGACAGGGACCCGATGTCGGAGGTGCTGCAACGAAGGCGGATCCAGAACCACGCTTGGTCTTCAGATTGATTTCTTCAAGTTTGAGGTCGGACCGAGCCTCGATGAACGAGGGGAATGGTTTCTGCCGCTGCAAAAAGGGCGGCCATTGAGAGTACTTCTCATTCAAGCCCCGGAGAATGCTGCGGACGAGTGTCCTCTCGTGCACCGGTTCGCCGAGATCACCGAGTGCATCGGCCATGCCTTTCATTTTCCGGCAGTAATCACTGATGGAGAGATCACCCTGAACGAAGGTGCGCAACTCAGCATCGAGAAAAAGAGCCCGAGTCTCCTTATTGCCGATGAACTGTTCTTCAAGGCCGAGCCATACACGCCGGACGGTAGGGCATGACGGACACAATCTCGGGCAGGTTGGCAGAGATGGTGTTGTGGAGCCAACCAAGAACGGTGCACTCCATTCGAGCCCACTAGGGGATCGAAGGTTATGCATCGTCAGACAAGACATGATCCACGAGCGCATATTTCCCAACTACGAGGTGGAACAGATTCCGCCACTTCGAGTAGTTGGATGTCTTGAGGTCGAGGACGACCGGAATCAGAGAACGTATGTTGAGGACAGATACTGCCTGAGCGTGTAGATCAGCAACAGCGGCCGCCACAGTTTCAGCGGCAGTACGCGCAAGCGCCTCTTGGCGAAGACGTGCGTCAGCTGCCTGTTGGGAAGCGTCGGCAGCAGCGACCTTGGCCCGTACAACGCACTCGGCCTCCTTCTAGGCGAGGGCCGCAACAGTTTCTTCGGCGCGCTTGAGACGTTCAACCTCGGTAGCACGCAGGCGATTTAGTTCGGCCCGCTCATCATCATCTAGGGCCGTGGAGAGACGTGGAGGTGGATAGACGCCGAAGGCGTGGAGAAAGAGGGGAGTCGCAGCAAGCAGGAGGTGCCGGCGGCTAGGGTTTGCGGAAGAGGTCACAGGATGTGAAGGCTAATGATACCAATGATAGAATGATTTGGCTCACGCTATATTTTGATTCATTGATCAAGGTGTACATATATAGGCAGCTAGCACGTTCATATCTCAATACTTGGTTTATGGAAACAAATACCCGAGAGATAAGCACGGAAGAAGCCTTGCAGAAATGGCAACAAATGCCAGCTGATTCTGTGCGTATCGCGGTCAGGGTTTAATATTTCGTTTAAACCGCGAAAATCAAAAAAATCGGTTAAAAACCGCTCTAAATCGAAAATTCAAAATTTGAACGGTTTGCTACAGTAAACCGGTCGGTTTCACCGGTTTGCTACAATAACAGATTTCAAAATTTGAACCCCGCTGGTTTTACCGGTTAGCCGACCGGTTTTCGGTATTTCAAATTTTTAAAAAATTTTAAAACGAAAACCAACCGGTTTGTAAAACAGTCCGAACCGATTTTATCGAAAACCGTAAAAATCGACCGGTTTTGAGCGGTTTTGTGAACCGATGCGGCTATTACGGCAAGCTGATCGTACACGGCTATTACTGCCGCATATTAGGTGCTGGAACAGCACAATGCACGGCTGGACACGAGCATGCGCGTGAACTGGGGGATATGTCTAACAGACCAAGCTCTTTTACAGTTCTCCTGCCTCTGTTCGCAGCCTGTTTCTTCTGTGCTCCCGCCTCTCTCTTTTTTCCCATCGACTGCACCTACAGTCGTACCAAGGGGAGATTTCAAAATTCAGAACCAGTAATATGAACAAAAATAATTCCCAAAACTGATATTCTTATTTGATTTCCCTTACAATCTTCTGGCACCCCTAGCACACGAATAGGGCAGCACAGGTTTATCTGCAGTCTTTGCGATAACAAAGATGCATCATCTGCATCCGAAATTTCTATTTTGAACCCTCCCTTCTCACATTCAGTAGCACCCCGAATTCCATCTGCTAACACCTCCCTCTCTACATACAATTCCTAGACCGACATACCAATGCACCAAGCATACTGATTACTGACACAGAGCGATCATTGTCGCTCGCCGACGACCTCACCGGAGGCTGTTGACGAAGGCGAGGAGCGAGTCGACGTCCCTCTTCTCCGACGGGTACTTGATGGGCCTGGCGGTGCGGCTCGGGAATAGGAGCACCGTGGGGAAGCTGCTCAGCTGCAGCTCCGCCTGTGCGAACGGCTTCTGCTCACCGTCGGCGCGGAACTTGGCCACCTTCACGCCGGAGCCCGCCAGCTTCGCGGCCAGCTCCACGTAGGAGGCCTCCATCGCCTGGCAGAACGGGCACCACGGCGCGTAGAGGACCACGAGCCACGGCTCGGAGCGGTTCTCCAGCCGGAGGAGGTTCTCGATCCCGGTGCGGGTGAGGGAGACGACGGCCTGGCTCTGGAAGATGTCCGCGGAGCCAGCGCCGTTGCCGTTGCCGTTGGCACTCTTGGGCGCAGCCTGGGCGTCCTTCTCGATGTTGCCCTTGTGGAGGCCGCACTCCTTGGCCTTGGCGTCCTCCCACCACCACCGGCCTTCCCTCTCGTGCTGCCCCGGCAGGACCGGCCTGGTGCACGGCTCGCAGCCGATGGACACGTATCCCTGAAACCCACAGTTCGGTGAACAAATGTTTGTTACATGTCGGAGTCACTGTGAAGGGCGGACTGCAAGATTGCAACAGAACTTACTTGAGCGTGCAGAGAGTTCACAGGGACGTCCATGGTCCTCAGGAAGGTCCAGATGTCCTTGCCATCGACATTGGCCACGGGGTTCCACTTGATCAAGCTACCAGCTCCGCCATCCAGCCCTTCGAAAGAAGGATCAACCTGCACATTTCCACCAATTGCACGATCAGGATCAGGTGAAAACCGTGAAATACTAAAAAAATCGCAGAACTTTAAGTGCAAGGCAGACGATGAACTCACCTGAACGACAGGGATGCTGGCCCTGGTTCCGGGCGACTGGTCCTTCCTCTGCCCGGTGATCCAGGCCCTGAGCCCCTTGAGGGCGCGGCGCAGGGGCCGCACCTTGCGCACCCGGCAGCACTCCTGGTGGCCGTCCTCGTAGAAGGAGAAAAGACCCTTGGTCCGCACAAGCTCCTGCACCTCCCCGGCGTCCGGGAACATGTACTCAATGCGGATGCCGTAGTGCTTCTCCACCTTGTCGAAGAACTGGTACGTCTCCGGGTTGAGCCGCCCCGTGTCCAGGCTGAACACGCGGAACGGGCGCCCCGTCAGCTTCGCGTACTCGATCAGCGCCACGTCCTCAGCGCCACTGCACGACACGAGCGGTTGACATCAGCGACACATCATTTAGAAAATGCAAACTGATCCGTCTACATCATGACCGCCTGATTAACACACACTAAATTAAAGAGGACAAATTATGCTTGTTGTCTGCAGCTATTGTGATTTTTGGACGCATCGCCATGGTTCTGATTTCGTATGACAGTCAAAAACAACTACGCCGCCCGCTTGTGCCGCCGCGTGGTCGGCCACGAATCTAGGTCCTTTCAGCAAAAACAAAATTGGCCACCAGGTTCAATGAACCTGGACGCCTCTCAAGCTTGCCAACTGGTCTAGATATACACTATGGAGCTAACGGGTTTGATTATATATAGCAATAACATAACCCGCCTTAAATACAAAATTAGTAAAGACTATTAACAACTTAAATACAGCTAAAATGACAAAATATGATCTCTAATTAGCACTATTAGGACTCATTTGGATCTAAGGAATTTCATATGAATAGCAGCAAGTACGTAATATTCGAAAAATTTTCCGGTAATAAAAAGGGAACTTATCATAAGACACCGACAAGAAGGGCCCGTTGTGAAAATGGACTAGGAATCTCCCTAGCCACACGCTTGGGAGATACCGCGATGCCACGAGCATCAGGGAGCGGCGCGGCGCGCGTGAACCCAGTCCACTACGAACCAACCGGTAACTGACGCAAACGGGCGCGTGCAACAGGGACCCGGACCGGGCGAGGAGTGTGTAATAACGCACCTGAAGGCGATGGCGATGTCGGAGCCGAACATGGCAAGCGCCCGATCCATGACCTGCAGCGGCGACGCGCCCTCCAGCTCACGCGCCAGGGCCTCGTAGTCCACGGCCGCCGGGATGGCAGCAGCCTCCTCCGCCACAGGCGCGACCGGAGCCGCCGCGGCCGCGGAAGCCGACACCGGCTGCCTCCCCGGCTCCGCCGCGCGGAGAGGGCGCATCGCCCGAGTGCGCCGGCCCCGCGCCGGGGTCGCGGCCACCTGCTGCCTCACGGCGCCAATCCTCGCGGCTGCACCGACAAAGTGGAGAGGAAATTTCAGACCGATTCGTTCTCAACTGAAATTCGAACGGGCATTTCTCAGCGACGAAACACACACACCCGAAGCCCCCACCCCCAAATTCGAAAGGGGAGCAATGGGTAATTTTCACTAAACCCTCAAATTCGCGGGATTTTCTTCACGAACCCCACGGAATCGAGCGCAACCAGAGCAAGGCTCTCGAGATTGAAATCTTACCTTTGGCGTCGCGGAGGACGGCGGCGTGCGACGAGATGGAGGCGGTGGCGGAGGCCATTGATTTAGCTCAGGATTCTCGCCGGTTTGCAAATTCGCAGTGAGTTGTTGCCAGCAAAAGCGTTTCACTTCTGGCTTTTGTTTCTGTGGTGTACGGTGGGGGTGGAAATGAGCGGGTGGTTTACTTATAGTCGGGATCGGAGGCTGGGTTCATCGCACCTGGACGGGTTCCGGGAGCGGCAGCCTCGGGCCCACGTGCGGTCCTGTTGGTTGAGCCTGCGCGAGGCTTTCCTGGCCGATCGAAGCAGTGGCGTCACGATTCTGTGCCGGAGAGACGCCGCACGGACTGGTGACTGGGGAGCCACATGGAAGTAGGCGTGACACGTTGGCGGCGAGGTTGTGCGTGTGCGTGGTCGTGTGGCTGCCTCGCGGACCGTCCCAGACGTGTCTATATCAGATGGTGCTCTGGGCGAGTGGCCGAGATTATGTTCATTTCTGCACCAGTAGATTTGGATTACGAAATGGAGGCATCCATTGTCTAAACATGTTTCATAAAATTGTTCGAATCTCATATTTTCACCTGTCAATGCTTGCCATTGGGTAATGGTCGCCCTGCCGCCCCGACACTTCCTATCTGGCCGCCACCTGCCGCGCCCAAGTCTCCGCATCAAGCCACCGCTGCCGCTTGCAGCAGGGAGGGGGTGGGAGCCTCGTCAGCGGAGAGAGAGGGGCGCAAGGTGGAGCTCGAGAGCGGGGGGCCGCGGAGCTCGCCGCGGGATGGATGCAGGTCGGAGCTCGCCGGCGTGAGGGAGCCGCGCGGTGCCAAGCTCACCAGGCGAGAAAGGTAGGGGCGCGAGGCTGCTTTTGGTTGGGGACGGAGCCGAGCGGAGGTCCGTCGCTCCATCGATGAGAGGCAGGGGTGCTGGGAGCGATGCTCAATGAAGCCGCTCTACCTTTGTTGCTTGCATAGGATGAAATTAGGACGTGATTCAAATCGCAGGGCGTCACATTTTTGTGAACGGACGGAGTAAAAAGAAGATCCCTGCCACAGAAGATCCCTCTTGCCCCTAGATGATCTCACCCCTCACTTACATACAGCCTGACGCCAGGGCCGCACCGAAGTTACTAATCACTCTAGTCTAACTAATCACGCAACGACTTTTGTGGACTTACCAAAGTTACCAGTGCCATGGTAGCATAATTTCAGACATGGAAATCATAGTTGTTCTTTCTGTTCCTCTCGGGCCTATCTTTCCATAGCCACAGTGTTACCGCGCCACAAAAGATCCCTCTCGCCCCCTCGTGATCTCACCCGTCACTCACAGACAGCCTGAGGCCACTGCAACGAAGTCACTAATCACTCTAGCTAATCACGCTACGACTCCCCGCAGACTCGTGTTCCGCGACGTTACGCCTCGATCACAAGGAAAAACAGTCCAAGCTCGCACCCGCGAGACTTTGCGACGTGGACAGCCGGCCGCGCGCGAAGATTCGCCGCTGGTGGCCTCGCCGCTCGCGGAACTTTGCGACGTGGACAGCCGGCCGCGCGCGAAGATTCGCCGCTGGTGGCCTCGCCGCCCGCGGAACTTTGCGACGTGGACCGTCAAAAGGTTCGGGTTCGGCCGGAGAAGGGTCCCGGACGCATCGTTTCACTGTGGTCGATTCCGGCCGGCGATGGGTAAAGTGAGATGCCCGCGCGCGGCGATAAGGTGCGGCTGCATAAATAAACTACTTTCTTCATAAAAAAAAAGTATTTATGGATTTGAAGAAAGTTAAATTTTCTCAACTTTAATTAATAATATCTAAAATTTTAAATAATCTTTAATATAAAATTTACATATTATGAAAGTCTGTTTCATGAAAAATCTAAGTAATATGATCTGATAAACTTTGTTAATTTTCTAAGTATTAATAGTTAAAAATTTTGATTCTAACTAAATCCATAAATATTTATATCTAAAGACAGAGGTAGTATAAAACCTGAGTGGTGTTTGGTTTAAATTCTGTAGCGCAAACGTAATCGTATTCAGATTACGGCGGTATTGCAAAGGGAATAAGCTAATACACAATTTGTTTGGTTCACTTTATGTAATGGAATGAAAACACATATATTGTTTTGACAGAACAAATGAAGTCTTGGGTGCTCGCATACGAGGTGGACGCCGCGACAAAAATTGGCAGCATAGCCACGGCGAGGAGTTGGACTCGTCGTCGTCCTGCACCTCGTCATCTCAGCGCACCGGAGGGGATGAGGTGTGGCGCACCAGCAGGGAGTAGGAGCGGAGTGCCAGCGGAGAGGAGGAGCTCACCGGCAGGGAAGGCGAGCGACATGACAGCGAGGAGGAGGAGGAGCGAGGAGCGCGCTGGTGGGGAGGAGGGGCGCGTCGCTGTGGAAGACGGGTGGCACCGACAGGGAGGGCGGCGCACCGACAGGGAGGAGGAGTGCGCCAACGGAGTGTGGGCGACGCGCCAGCGAGGAGGGGTTTCGCGTCAAGAGGAAGGAGGGATGCGGCGAGGAGGACGAGCGGCGCCAGTGGTAAGGACGGGTGGAACGACGTGCAGCAGGAGCATGCCGGTGAGGAGGATGGGTGCTCTGGAGCTTCAACAGGCAGGAGAGGCGGAGCACAGGCTGGAGAAGGAGCAGCATGCCGGCGGGGGACAATGGAAGCGTGCTGCAGAGTCGGAGACGGGCACGAGGGCAGGCAGCACGGACAAGAGATGCAGACCATTGCACCGTAATAGATGTGAATATGGTGTGGGGAGGGGGTGTTTCGGGGTACAATAGATCAGGATTTGATTACACCGTACTCGATTACGGGGTATATTAAAACAAACGTGTTTTAACGTATTTGAATTGCACTGCGATGCAAATATGTTAGTACAATTTATCCCACAAAACACTTCTGTAGCTTCAATGTGGATATGCTCACGCTAAATTGTTTAATGTGGTTGAGACTGGAGTCACGTCAAACAATTTGACTTGACAAACAGTTTAAATTTTTGAAATTTAGTTTTATATGAATTATTTTAAAATATCAGATTAAAACGTTTTAAATAATAAAAAAACTCTGACCTCGCGGCCGCGAGACTTTGGGACGTGTACTGCCAGGTTCGGTGGGTTCGGCAAGTCGACCGGAGATGCATCCGGGACGGGACGCATCGTTTAACTGTGGTCTATTTCGACTGGCGGTAGAGAAAGCGAGATATTGTGGAACCTGGCTCCTGATTGGCACCTGGGGGCGCATGGATCTTTGGAAGGTCGAGATGCCATTGCATCCACAGATCGATGGAGTCGTTGTCGTGGCAGCTCAACCGCTGCATTTGTTCCTCTCTTTCTCTCTCTCTCTACCCAGAGCATATTCTTACTGCAACTTGCGTCGCATTCCTCTCTCGCGTACTACAGTGTACACACACGTGACGCGACGGGGACCTCCGGCCGCGGTCGGCGTCGTCGGCGTGAACCATTAACACGGATTTCATGACATCCACTGTTGTGCGAGGGTGTTTTTGACCATTGACGGCGTTTCTGTGAACGGCTCACAACTACCGTCAGTGTTTTTGCACGGGAGGTCCAAATATGCTGTGGCAGGTCATCTCTTCCACCGCACAACGAGGCCGGTGACTTTCGCGTTTCTCCGTGAACCATGTCGTCTCGTGCATGCACTGTAGCTTCGGCTTCATACCTTTGCGCTGCGGCCACTCCTTTCTTTCGAGGACATGGTTGAAAATGAAATCCGTGTTAATGGTTGAAATGAAATATTGTAAAACTCTACAATATTGAATCTTGATTAGACGGTTGAAAATGAGAAAAATTCAGAGGCACTATAGCTCCTCTAAATTGAACCCATCAATTCATAGGACTCCGGCCATCCTGTTGCAGCTACAATTACACTACAATTACAACCATTCAACTATTTTTTATTGTGCACAGCTGTAGCCGCAGTCAGCTCAAATGAGTAGCCATTGTTTTTTACTATACGAAACACAAGGTTATTATACAAATTAGTGTCAGATCTCCCACTTCTTAGATCTCAATAATGTAAACCTTGGGCTGATATATGAGCCACATGAACAGTAGAAATATGGACCACATGAACATTGTTGTGTGGAACGGCCAGCCAGGGAGAGTGTGGACAACACACACCACACGACCAGATTCGCGGATCCTTTTCGGCTCGATTTTGTGGACACCGAGCGGCACCTTCGCGCTGTGGGCTTGTGACCTGTGGTTTCCGCGGTTCTCCTGCAGTAACGTTTGCAGAGCAGTCCCTTTCTTGCACTTCTAGCACTGTGGTTGGATTTGTTTGAAAGCATCGTATACACTGTAAAGGAGAAAAATCATATACAGTGCAATTGAAAAAAAATTTATATGCTGTGCATAGGGAAAATAAATCATATCAGTGCAAAGGAAAACAATCATATGCTGTGCGAAAGAAAAAAAAAAAAAGGGGTAGAGTTGTGTCTTCCATTGATAACTGATCATATTATAATATTATATGAATTTACCAGTGAGTTTTGACTTTTGGGGACCAATGTAAATGGCTTTGCGTGAAGTATAGAAGGCTTTGTTCAGGATAAATTAAAATAGTTTTAAATTTAATTACCAGTGACAATTTCTATGGACTTGTTTGGAACAGTTGAAACTTATCAAGATTATAGATTATTTCCAGTTGCCCAAAGAAGCATCTGCCTGGGGAAGCGACACAAAATAAGCGAGCCGTTTGGCAGCGTGCTTCTTCAACACTGGAGGAGTCCACGCACGGGGCGGGGCGACATGGGAGGAGGCCGCGGCAGGCGGCGGCATGAGCTCCCGAGGCAGGTGGCGGCGCGAGCTGGCTCGAGCTCCTGAGGAGGCTCCGGTCGAGGCAGCGGCGAGCTCCGGCAGCGTGGCTCGAGATCCATCGGCGGCGAGGTCGCTCGAGCCCAGATGGCGGTGACGCGACTCGAGCTTCGACGACGGCGACGCGGCTCCATCACCGGTGGCGGCGAGGTGGCGCAAGCACCGACGGCGGCGACGCGACCTGGCAGGCGACTCGAGCTTCAACGGCGGCGAGAGGTCCAGTGGCGGCGAGGCCTCTCCTACGGCAGTGATGTGGGTCGAGCACCAACTGCGTCAAGGCTTGGGAGGCTGCACGGGCTCCAAGGACGTCGAGGCCGGTCGAGCTCTCTCGGTGGCCAAGCCATTCATTGGGGTGTCTCGGAGAAGCGGGTTCCGAGCTGCTTATTCCAGCCGCGGTTTTGCAGTACAAATTGAAGAAGCGCGGCTGAGAAAGCGATGAAGAAGCTTGCCGTTTCGGAGTACAAGCAGCTATTTTTTAGAAGCGGCAGAGCAGCGGTCCCAAACAGGGCCAATATATCAATCTTGAACACAAGCTCGGCCTGTCAACGTACCGCATCATAAAAAAAATACCAGCCGTCAGATCTTAGTGAGGTTTAAGGTGTGTTTGGTTGAGCCGTGCAAAAGCAGCTATGAGCTGTGAAAAAACTATTGTAAAATATGAGCTGTGAAAAAGTTAAAAGCCGTTTTACTTAAAGCAGCTGTGAAGTTGTGAAACTGCAAGACAAATAATATAACATATAGAATATTATATATATTACAAATATAATATAATATATATTATAGTTATACAATTATAGTTATATTACATAACTATAATATTATATAATTATATAATTACATATATAATATATAAAATATTATAATTATAGTAAAATATAATTACAATAAAATATTATAACTGTATATAATTATAATTATATTATATAATTATAACTATGTAATATATAATTATAATAAAAGTATAGTAGTAATTATAGTAATATATAATTGTAATTATATTATATAATTACAATTATGTGATATAATTATATATAATTATAATCCTATTGTTATAATATAATTATAATTTTATTACATAATTTACTTATATTATAATTATATAATTATGATATAGTTATAATTTTATTATATAATTGTAATTATATATTGCATAATTGTAACTATAATAATACATAATTATGTATAATTATAATTATAATATATATAAACTAGCATCCACAGCCGGCAAAAGCAAGTCTAGACCTGCTTTTGCTTTTATACTAGGAGAAAGCTGCTTTCTCAGAAGAACTTTTGTGACAGCTAACCTCTTTGATTGGTGTTTTGACTTTTTTAAAGCAAAAGGCAAAAGCTAGCCCAACCAAAAACACCCTTAATCGACAATTGTTCGTCCATCCCATCCTCAGTGGCGACCTGCGACGAGCCCCCCTCCCCCACCCGTCCCAGCCGCTGCTTGGACCATGCACCGCACTCCCACTGTTGCCGCCCCCTCCCCTCGCCCCAACAGACAGCCCCCCCCTCGCGCCCCCCACTCCTTGCCGACGCCTGGCCTGCGCACTCCGCTTCCGCTGGTTGTCGCCGCCCCCTCGCCGCAACGGGCAGTGCCCCCTTCCTACTCCGGAGAGAGAGAGGTGGATAAAGAGAAAGAGGAAGAGAGAGAAGCCAAGAACCAGCAGACCAGAAGGGTCTTCTCCTTCATTGACGCTTCCAACCCACTTGCCCTGTGCTGGTGCTCTGCGACGGCGAGCTCTTCGCCTCCGCCTGCTTCCAGACCGCACCAGAGAAGTAGGACTCCGCCACCCCCACCGCCAACGCACACCCAGTGGCAGAACTGAGGGGGGGGGGGGGGCACGGGCCATGGTCCCCCTAACATTTGAAATTTCTCAAAGAACTTTTTAGTTGACCCCCTTTTAATTTATTTATCCTACTAACAATATAAAATATATTGAAAAAAATATAGTTTTTCAGTGAGTTTTAGTGCTAAAAATCGATAAATAGTAATCAAGATTTTATTTTTATTTGGATATAATTTTTAGTTACCATTATGTATAATAATTATTGCTAGATGTATTTGGTTACTAAAGATTTCATAGTTGCTATATAATTTTAATGAATAATATATACACTTGTTAATTATTATATACATATAGTGACAAGTATTTTCTGTCACCAAAGTGCGACCATGTTTTTTCTGACAAAATATCTGTAGTGAGTAACTTTAGACATTTAGGAATCAATTATTCTGGTGATAAAAAATATTTTTCTTGTGATGGAGAGTGTTTTAGTTTATTTTGAGGGTTTTCGACCCATTCAACGATCCAAAAAATGACCTGACTCTAGCTAACATGGGTCTCAGGGTGGGATCTCTGTTGAGTGGCGGCTCCAGCGGTGTGGAGTAGATGAGAGGTATGATCTCGTTCGACTCTGTCACTTTGCCTGATCGTGAACCGCGATAGCAAATACGTTGACACCACCTCCACTGCTTTAGAGATCGTGACAGCGTACATAGGATATATGGCCTAATCTTCGGGTTACCCTCGCTGAAGATGGAGCGGGCTACAGTGAGAAATGAATTGACCGCCCCCCTAAATTTTTCATCGAGTTCCGCCATTGCGCATGCCACTGATTGTGGTTGGATTTGTTTGAAAAAAATCATTTGCACTGTAAAGGAAAAAATTCATATACAGTGCAAAGGAAAGAATTATATGCGGTGCAATGGGAAAAAAATCATATGACGTGCAAAGGGAAAACAATCATATGCTGTGCGAAAGAAAACAAAAAAAAGGGGTAGATTTGTGTCTTCCATTGATAACTGATCATATTATATGAATTTACCGGTGAATTTTGACTTTCGGGGACCAATGTAAATGGCTTTGCCTGAAGTTTAGAAGGCTTTGTTCAAGATAAATAAAAATGGTTTTAGATTTACCAGTGACAATTTCTATATATGAATCTTGAACACAAGCTCGGCCTGTCAGCGTGCCATATCATCTTAAATATATGAAACTTGAACACTACCTCGAGCTATCATTGAGCCACGTCATCAGATAACTGTCAACCGTCGGATGCCAGCGAACTTCGATCCTCACCGTTGTCCCCTCCCCGGCGACCTCGGGCCCGTCGTCTCCCACCTCCCACACCGCCCCACCTTTCCCCACCCTGACCCAGGCTCCGTCTCCGCTCCTCACGCCCTCCCCGTAGACGGCCTGGAGCTCACTACCACGCCCCCGCCCCTCCCCCAACTCCCCAAACCCAGCAGCCGACAAGACCCGCCACCCTGCCCCCTTCCCAACCGCTAATCCACACACGTTCCGGCGACCATGCCAGGGACAGACACTATACCACAGCCTAAAATTAGCATCTGGATTCAGTTGCTAAAGATCCAGATATACCGTCGGACGGTTGGTTGTTAAAACTTTGCAACAGAGGGTCCGTCGGTATTTCCCTTTTTCAAAACAGAAGGTCGGTCGGTAATATTGCACCATTTCGCAGTCGAATAGTCGGTCGTTTTATTCTGTTTTTAGCAACCAACCGTTTGTTGCTAACCGAACCCTAACCAGGCCACTTAAAATTTCACAGCCCGCAAACAACCAGCCCAGCCCGCGCAAGTTTTTCCCCTCCCGCGCTCACCCTAGCTGCCTCCCACGTGCCTGACTCCAACCAGCCGTCAAAAGCCGCCCGACGCCCCAACTCCCAAGCTGCTGCGCTGCCCCACTCTCCGGCCGCCGCCCAAGTTGCCGTACCTGTGCCCGCGGCCGCTCACCTGAGCCAGCCTGCGCCCGCCG
>BCLF01000001.1:4149622-4226677 GCA_001602275.1 Zoysia japonica | reverse complement strand
GCGCCTGTGCCTGTGCCGGGCTGCTGCGCGCCCGTGCCTGCACCGCGAGCCGCTTCTTGCGCCCTGCGCCGCACGCCACGCTCCACGGGAGCTGCTTCCTACGCCGGGCTACTGCACGAGCACGTGCTAGGTGACCCTGCCTGCATCTCTTCCTGCCGCGCGTCTCTTCCTGCCCCACACCCCTCTCCCCCCTCTCCCTGCACCTCTTCCTGCGCCGCGCCCCTGCCTGCAGAGCAGTCCTGCCCTGGCCAGTGGCAGATCCAGGTTAGGGTCCTAGCACACTCTGAAATTGCAACATTCTAATGATGATTAGCCCTAGTTAAGGACTAAATTCTCCATGGTATAGCATATTTTTACTTTAATAAACACTTTTTGTTATGTTGCTAGGTTTGCTATTGTCAATGTTTGCTGGCTGTGAGTCCTCCGCTGCCGGGTTGCTGTCACTCCATTTGCGATTCCGTTGCTAGGTATGTGCGTGAACTCCGCATAATGTATTTTTTTTTGCCTATATGCAAGCACTGTACATAACTTAATTTTCTTCAAATTGAAGCTCTGTATGAAGTTGTATTGAAGCTTTCTATCTTGCAGCAACTTTGTGTGTGAGGCGTTCAAGAATAAACTGCCCCACTGGATCTCAACATCAAGCAGCTCCACAGTATTAGGTAAAACTCTTTCTATCTATCTCTGTTGTGACACCATTTTGATTTTGCTTGCTCGACATTGAGTGTTTCCTTCGGCACTAATTAATTATATGTACGTTTGGTCAGCTTCTAGTTTTCTCTAAAAAGAAAAGATTGATGGATAAATCTTGGATTGATGATGATGCTAGGTAAAAATAAAAGCTTAACAAATACTAATAATTTATATATAGGTAAAATGGTTTTTTAACTAGAAAGTTTAATGTAGGCACAGCAAAACATATTTGCAAGGGGTGAACCGTTTCTTAGCTTTTGCATTTTATAATTCAGCTGTTGGTAGAATGATTTTATTCCCATATAGAAAGTGTTTCAACTCCTTTTGGAAAGAGGACAGTGAAGTCCGTAAACACTTGATTTGTGATGGATTTCTAAAAGGATATAGAACATAGAATTTATATAGAGAACCCACCCCTTCTTCTGTGAATCATGAAAACATTGATGGTGACAGTGTTGAGGTTATGGATGAGTCTAATGAAGATGATGACATATCTGATTTGCTTAGGGATCTAGCTGCTGGCTTAGATGATAGAGAGGAATTTGAGGAGAATAGTTCTTCTCCAGATCCTTGTGAGGAACTAGTTGCCATTCAAAAGTTGATTGCAGAAAATAGCAAAGAATTGTACCCAAATTGCAAGAAATATACACAACTTCAATTTCTTATTAGATTGCTACACATCAAACTCTTTGGATGCCATGTGAGAAGGAAAATATCAATTGCCTCGGCTGATTGGAGACTTGTTCATCCTGACATAAAGGAAGGAGTATGAGCTGATCTGAAGGTATTTCTTTACTGTGCTGATTGGATTGGTGCACTTTAAATTATTTTTACTTTAGTTACTAATTTGCTACTTTTCAAGAACATAGGCAATCTATGATATTGATGATGAAGCCTTTGATTGGTTTTTGAATGCTGCTGGAAAAAATAGAAGGAATTTAAAGCAGCCGTGAAGACACAGTTTTTTAAAGGCAAATTAACAGAAGAGGAAGTAAGGAAAAACAAGGTGATAGACTAAATGATGAAGACTGGAAGTTTCTCAAGGAATATTGGACATCTCCAGAATGTGAAGTATAATTGTCTTGTTAATTTTTATATCAGTAACCATATAGTGGTCCACTGAAAATGTCCAATTTGAACTTCTACCACAGGCTCGCACAAAAATAGCCAAAGCCAACTGTGCAAAGGCAGCCATACACCATACATCAGGAAGCAAGAGCTTTGCTTGTAAAAGGCATGAAATGGTAAGTCAACCTATATGGACTTCCTTTAATACTTAATATGATTGTGTTACTGTACTGAAAGTGAAACATATATAGGCTAATGAACTAGGGAGGCCTCCTCGAAGAGACGAAGTCTATATCAGAATACATACAAGAAAAAATGGAGTGCCATCACAAAGTGTAGAACCAATTATTGTAAGTTTTTCTTGAATAAGTATCCACATTTAGAAATGTTCTTTGTGGTGTATTAACATTGATGTTCTATTGATATAGAATAAACTTAAATAAGTTATTGAAGCCACCCAGAACTGATAGAAAGATCAATACAAGAAGGCGATGCATTTGCTGCTGCTTGTGGAGAAAAGGAACCTATAGGGCCAACTCCCCAAACTGTTGGTACTCCTGGAGTGAAGTGTTACATACCAACAAGGGTTCAAATGCAAGCTCTAGACAATAAGGTGGAAAGTAACCAAGCAGCTCTACAACAACGCATAGCAGAATTAGAAGAGGAGTTGGCCCATGAAAGGGCAAATGTGGAAAATATGTCACAGCATGGCTCTAATTCACGACATCATGTGGTACACTGTTTATCCTTCTCTAATGTCAATTATTAAACTTGTCTATTGCATAGACGTAGAACTTACATATACTTTCACTTATATGTTTGTAGAGCCCAAGCTCTGAAGAAAATAATGTTGAGACAAATCATGGTGGTCAATATAATGAAGATGATTCTGCCGATCATTCAAATGGGTATGAATACATGATTGTGCCTAGGACTAACGTTGCGCAACCAGTGCAGCAGCCCCCTCAGTTCAGCCCCATTTCTGGACTTCTTCCTACAACCCCACAAGTTCAGCAGCCCCCTCTGTCCAGCCCATTGCAGCAGCCCCTGTCGATGGTGCCCCAACAAGAAATGTTGATAATCACATCCCACATGATGATCTTGTAATGTTCTCACACTTTCATAATTTTTTTTGCTTATGTTGCCATGCTTGTTTTACTAATGAACTCATTAATGCATCATTTGTTTTTAGGTTGGCAAAGAAGTGATACTATATGCAATCTTGAGAGCTGATCAACCTGTTGCTAAGGGGGTAATTATTTCAAGTAATCTTAGTTCCATACTAGCAGGACAAGCTCTTGGAAAGTAATATTGTGAAGTTGTTATTAATGTTGTGCTGAAAAGAGATGCCAAACTTGCTCGCCTTTATCCTAGTGTGCAAGAAATGGGTGATGCTAAGGACTTATCAATAGCATGGCCATATTGCAGGGTACAAACAAAAATTCCTGTTGTTTCTTGTTTTCACATGTTTAAGTGTCAGATTTTCTAACTAATTGTATTTCTAACAGCAAGGCTTCTAAAAAGTCACATGGTATAGGTATGTTATTCTGAAATTTTAGTGTTGTTTCCATGGTATGTTTTCATAAATGTTCAAATTATTGTTTCTATGGTATATTAAAAGAAATATTCAGATCTGTTTAAAGTAGAGTTGACAAGGACAAATTGTTGTTTCTATGATATGTTAATAGAAATGTTCACATCTGTTTAAATTAGAGTTGACAAGGACAAGTTGTTGTTTCTATGGTATACTAATAGAAATTAGAGTTGACAAAGACAAATTGTTGTTTCTATAGCATAAGGGAATTGAACTAACTGAAAATTCGAAACAATGTCCTATTGGATCAGTAAAATTTCTCTATTCTTGTTTGGATTAGTTTGCAGTTTGCACAAATAAGTAGGTGACATCTATACGATTGTTTTGCTGCTGCTATGGTTCCGCATATTTTCAATCTTGATGAATTCAAATGTTTATTTTCAGGTCAGAAGTAATTGTCTTAAGTGGCATGATGTAGAAGCCTCCGGTTGGATCGAAGGGTCGAGGCTATTTATTTTGTACATCTTAGATAGAAAGGAGAACTTTTGTATAGATCTTATAGAAATGATCATTTTGTAAATAGTCTAAACAAACTAGCTAGAGCTTCTAACTGTAAGGATTGCCATGCATGGTTGATGTGTTCAAATGGCTAATGACATGCTAATGGTTTTAACTTGAAATGTGAGATCTATTGAGTATTTGTGTTTTTGAGTGTATACAGTCTGAATGTATGATATTGTTATATATTTGACTGATTTGTTGATTGCCGATATCATTAATATTTATTAATGGATTGCTGGTATTTGGTTCTGAATTGAATTGTGATAAAATGTTGGTTACTATAAATATATATGTCATCCGACCGTCGGTTTCTAAAAGAAATTAATTGAGACAGATGGCCGGTTGCTATATATATTTTATAGCGTCCGACGGTCGGTCGTTATAAGTGGTCGGTTGCTAAAAACTTATAACGACGCCACTATCAATGAGAGATGGAGTCGATTCCTAAAAGTTTTTAACGGCAAACCGTCTGTTGTTATATCGACTTATAACGACAGAAAAAAGTCGTTATAGATGGGCTGTGATACAGTGAGATGTAGCCGTTCATTCTTCTCTCGGTCAGATGCCAACCTGGTTGAGGAGATCAGCTATGGGGAAGGAGAATTGTTGGGTGCTGCAGTCGCGGACGGGCCTGTAACGGCGCCGAGGCAGATGGAGAGTCTGCAGACTACCAACGACATAGTGTCGTGGAGCACCACCAACAACAGCTATGCCCATGCCTTTGCCATCGTGATGCTTCACAGGGACTTCAAGCACAACAATTTCTCCTGCTTCGTTAGGCAGCTTAACACACATGTACGTAGATTTTCTCCCCTTTGTTATGCAGTTCGGTCCCCTCATATTTGAGTGCTGGAAGGGATGTATGTGCCTTGTTCATTGTAATCCCTGCACATCAAGGTCTCAGCAAAGAAGCCATTCTTGCTTTCGTTAGGAAAATTTAGACAATGCTAGGAAGTTTCATTTTCAATTACAGTCTGAAAACAATACTCTTTGCACAAAATTTCTTGTGTGAATATTATACTTCAGATTGTCCAATTTTATTTATACTTTCTAAGAGGAATTATCCTATATTATAATTGGGGTGGTAATTAGGCGCAGCAACGCCGCGCCATCTTTCTAGTATTGGTAATGCTCTTTTTCCTTCTCTACTTGATAATTGTCGATAAGTTAATCACTCTGGTGTCAAGCAACCGGGTGCTTTGATTCATAACATGTTCCCATATCTCTGAGTAGCACTATTTCTCTCTGTCCAACAGTCTTTAGTTGCAGCCTTCACTATGGCAGTTGCCTTTTTCTGCTAGACTAGAACATTATGACATATTTCAAATGTCCGGTGATTTCTTTTTGGAGTACGGTAAAATTTTCACTTTAATGATGGATCCGTGACATAACTAACTTAATAATAACCTAATAATAATAATGACTTCTATTCCTGGTATTTATAAATGTAGGGTTTAATTCAAGATTGACTGAGCCAGTCGAGTCCTCTGGAAAGGGGTGTTAAAAGGGCTTGACCCGCGGATCCTTTCACAAATTATTTTGACTTTTTCTAAATTTTAGTTTAAAAATAAATATAATTTCGGTTCGATCTTAATTCAATCCGGCCCTCACAATTTTTAGCTCATTTTCTTCGACCGTTTTCACCTCTGCCTCTCTCTGGGAGAAGAGGCAGTACTGAAGTTGCATCCTGATTTAAAGGGTCCTTTTCAGGTCCTTTGTGAGGATGAGTATACTGCAGTAATTATTCTCAGTGGAAATGACAGAAGTGTTCTTGATGAGGTAATACTCGAACCAAACTTCTGTCTTTTTATATTACTGAACACAAGACTTCCCTTCAGAACAAACATATCTCTTGTATGCAGAATTTCTTGTTCTATCTCAAAGAAGTTCTAATTTATTTAGGATTGCTTGTAACATCTGCTTCCCCTTGTTTTCAGGATGAGACATCTATCTGTTTTTCGATCCTGAATGCCCTTCCGAAATAAAAATAAAACCAGAAGCTAGCTCAGCATCTGTTGATCGGAGGCCAAAAATGGTGGTATCGCAATCCAGGGCAAAGAAGGCACAACTGCATCTCAAAGGTCATCCTCATCGAGTCACAGTATTACCAGCAGCAGCCAGTCAACTACCAGCAGCAACCATGATTACCGCGAAGGGTTCTAAAGACTGAAAAATATTTCTCATGTGCCGTCGTAAGGAAGCGGTCCAGTGCTCATTACCTGCTTAACTCATCAGAAGAGGTCGTCTCCTTCCTCAAGGAGCTGGCAAGCTTCCAGTCTAGCACTGCTGATTTCATGTTGGATAGGCAGTGAATAGTCTTCAGGCTTTAAGCAGACAATTATTAACACAAAAAAAAAATCCTTATATGTGCGCCAGAGTTACACCAATAGCTGGTTCTTTTCGGCATGTGTACAAATTAAGCTCATGATAAAACTGCGAGATCTGCACATGAAGAAGGGAAAAGGATTTGGCGTTTTTCTTTCTTCCGGTATGATCTGTTACAATATCGGTGGAGTGTTTTATTGTTAACTCATGCTTATCTCGGGTTACCTTACTGGATATTTGGATATCGAGTGCACAGGACTAGTTAGAAAGAATTCTCGTTAATATATAAACAAGAAAAAGACAAATACTTTTACAAAACTGTCTCTTCTAATCCGTTTGCCAGGCTTGATTGCTCCAGCTCGCACAATAGCATGTCCCTCCACGCATCGTCCAGTTTCGTCTTCTTGGCACATTGGCGCCACTGCATGTCGCTGGACCTCTTCCTCGCTGCATGTTGGAGCAAGCGCTAGCTGCCGCTGTGCGACTTCTCGCTGCGGCCCTTTCATTTCGGCTTCCTGGCGGCATGCATGTTGCTCCGCCTTTCCATCGTATATATATTTGCTTCACTCGCTTCAGGAATTTTTGGACGCACGACGACGGATCACGCGCGGATACGCCGCTTCAAGTTGGTCTTCTGAGATCTGTCGGCGTTCTGACCACCGGCACAATAAATATACGATCGTAGCAGAGATGTGTCTTCAAATTCGATGTGGTCTAATCTAAAGAAGACTCAAGAAGATTTTTACTTGGTTCGGGCTACCTCGAGCGGTGTAATACTCTATGTCTAGAGAGCGAATTATCTCGATGATAATATTACAAAGGCGGCACCTTCTCTTCGCGAGAGGATTTAAAACGCGAGCGAGTGGGAGTGCTTGCTCAAAAGGATACAAAGACCTTAGGCTCTAATGGAGCTCGTAAATTTGTCTTTCATGTGTTTGTGGCTGTTTTCGTTGTGACGTGGTGTTGCTCCGTTGTCGTGTCTATCGCTCCCTGAGCCTCCCTTTACATAGGAGGGGCCCTGAGGTTACAAGTGGTAGGTTCTACACGATCTTGTCGTCTCGTCGAAAGGTGGGTCCTTCCGTCGTTGTCGCCATCATTTCGTTTCGTCCAGACGTGATCGTAACCCGTCGCATCGTGCGCAGCGACAAGTACTGTGATGCTCGTCTGGCGCTACTGTGCCGACTACAGTGCTGTCATATCTTGTCCAGCAGCCGTCGCAGCTTTTTGCTGGAGTGTCGCCGTGGTGAATCTCGCCCTGTCCTATCAGGACGGATGACAGTTGATGATCAGAGTAAATGTACCATAACGTGATACCTACCTCAGAGATCGTTCTTCGAAGGTCGGTCTTCAGAGGCCGAAGTCTCCGCGTGCCAACGCGACTAAGACGTGGCTGTCGTAGATCACCGCTGGGGGTCGAATCTCGTGGTCGTTCGACTCTTGATTTGAAGCCTATGCGTTAAAGCACGGACTGTCAGATACCCGAGATAAGTGATCCCACACTTCACATGCACCATCGACGGCACGATCGTGCCAAGCCAAACACCCCGGCACTCGTACGCCTGGCGGCAAAGTGTGTGCGCCACCGAGTTCCCTTCTCGGTACACGTGCTGAACATCGCATACGGCGAAGCAGCGGAGAAGGGCGGCGATCTCCTCCTGCATCGCCGTGGAGATACGCGTCTGCGTGTCCTCACCTCGCCGCAGCTTCGCCCACACCAGGTCATATCCTTCCGCCACTATCATCTTCACGCCGTACTGTAGCGCAATCTGCAGCCCGCGGATCAGCGCACGTGCCTCGACGATCCCCACGGTCTCGTGCTCTGTCGTCTCCGCAAACGACACGACGACGCTGCCAGCGCTGTCGCGGATGACGCCGCCTATGCTTGCCCGACGTCTGCTGTCGTTGTATACCGAGCCATCGAAGTTCAGTTTGTACCAGCCGGGCGGAGGAGGCGTCCACCGCCCATGGACGACTTGAGACGGGTAACACGGGCGCGCCGACGAGGAGAGCTGGCGGTGGCAGGGGACATAGACGGACGGCGGCGGCGCAGGGGTGAAGAAGGATGTCGCCATGGTCTATTCGAGATGTATATGTCCTTTATATAGCACCATGGATAGCGAACGCTTCCTTGAAACAAGGAACAAACCTATCCTTACCATGGATGGCGATCGCGGTCGGAACCGCCATGGACGAAGCGAACTGTCTTGGAGCAGAACACAAGAATGAAGACGATTATGTTTTTGAGCTACGGGCCGTAATTGTATTTCGTTATGCTTTGTTGCTTGCGTGTCCATAGAACGAGGCCCATCACGCTTAACTGTTTAGAGGCCCGTGGTCGACATTTATGGGCCGGAATCTCTATTTTCATTAACTGGCACATCCGACCCACCAACCGGCGAAGCCGTCTGTCTTCTAGGCTCACAACTCAAACATCGATTCTAGTGGGATTTAGATTCATACAACCATTGTCTGACGAACAAGATGGGCTTTCATTCCGGATCGAATCTGCAAGTACTAACCTGTTTACGCTGTGGGCTTTGCAAAGGCTATAGGTGCCGTGTTGGCCCAGTTTTTTAGGCCCACCAAGAACCGACGGGAAAGAAGCTGTGACATCTGGCAGCGGACTGCGTTCTCTGTGGCTTATCCCCTTTTTCGCGGCTTCACTACTCGCCTAAACACCGCTCTCCGGTCTGGATCGGCTCTCCTGCTGGTGCCGCATGCATCCCGCTCCCTCCATGGCCAGGTTCCAGACCCTGTCGGTCCGGCCTCTTGCCGCTCCTTTCCTCCCCATCCGCCCCGGTACGGGTCTGTTCTGTTTATCATAGATTTCATTTTAGGGATGTGGTGTATTTTAGTGTCCTGTCTGTCGATGATGTTTGTTATTCGCAGTTTTTAATTGGTATATTGACATTTGATTGGTGCTTCTATTTTTTTGTACTGCTTACCATGACTTGTTGTGTCATTACTTGTGCCTGTACAATGCAATCATGATGATATTCTGGTTCTGCGTACCATCCGCTCCTCGCCTTCGGGTTCTCTCGATGTGCTTTTTTGGCTTATTTCCATGTCATGGAATCCTCTCCGGATGGTTGTTAACTTCTTTAAGTTCTTCATGTGATCAATCACACAAACATTTTTATAGTTTTAGTCTGGAGTGTTGTAATTGAGGATTATTAAGTTCATGATGTCATTTTCAACTTGATGTTTTCTGTATCTTACAATTGGACAATGTTCTAGAACTGTGATGAGCTGATGCTCCTTGGTTGCATTGCTGCAGGGAAAGTGGTAGTACCAAAGAGATGTTTCACTGTGTCAAGTAGACTTGCATGGGTGGAAGACGAGCTCATGGAGATAGAAAAGTACAACTTCTATGCTTGTTTTAAGCTCTTGGCTTTGTTATTGCTTTCTTATCATAATTTTACTGTAGCTATATGCATTGGTCTACAATGCTGAATTATACATTACCTGTAATCTTTGCGGCTTATTAGTTGATACTCATCTTCGGATGATTGCTACTTTTTAGTCATCAATATATTAACTGGGCCATTAAGTAACTAACTAACTTTGTAGGTCCCAAGAGCAAAGTTCAGTAAAGTTAAAGAAAAGGCCACCTTTGAGGCGTGGCAAGATCCACCCACAACTTTCTGTGCCAGAGCACATTCAAAGGCCATCTTATGTTGGTTCAAAAGCACTGCCAGAACTATGCACTGTGCACCAAATACATGATGCTGAAGGTATTGCTGGAATGAGAGCTGCCTGTAAACTTGCTGCCCGTGTTCTGGACTTTGCTGGGAAGTTAGTTAAGGTAAGATCTTTTCTTTTCATGAATGGCTAAATGTTTTTGTTCTTTATTTCATCCAATTTGTTTTATGTGCATATATTAATAGCATAGAATTAATTTTTGTTTAACCACAGCCGTCAATTACTACGAATGAAATTGATGCAGCAGTGCATAATATGATCATTGAGGCTGGTGCTTATCCTTCTCCTCTTGGTTACTGTGGATTTCCTAAAAGTGTATGTACATCAGTAAATGAGTGTGTCTGTCACGGTATACCGGATTCAACACAGCTGCAGGTGAGAAGGAAATTTTCCTCTTCCCATATTTATCACTTACGTACCTTGGGTTAACAAATGCTCTTTCTGCCGCAGAATGGAGACATTATAAATATTGATGTCAATGTGTTCCTGAACGTAAGTAATGTTAAAATTGTTCATATAATTTATGCATTTACATATTTTATACTAACGAGTTTCATATATTCCTCAACAGGGTTACCATGGGGGCACCTCTAGAACATTTGTATGTGGGAAAGTGGACGACTCTATCAAACATTTTCTGAAGGTACGCTTTTGTTATTGTGTGAGATGGCTCAAACTCAAATAGCTGCCAAAACTATTTGTACCTATGCAATGTTGTCAGGTTTGTGTGCAGTGATACATCTGATTTTCACTAACCTATGTAATGCTAGTTCTAATTCAAAGATCTCATGAAGCCAAATGGCCCAGAGGTATTTTCCACCTGGGTCAAATCATTTGGCATTTGCATTCTTCTTTTTGTGCTTTGTTGATCAAACTATACATTAGAACATGCACAGATCAGAGTTACTTTGTTTATTGCATCAGGCAGCTGAAGAATGCTTGGAGAAAGGCATTTCTGTCTGCAGAGATGGTGTTAACTACAGAAAGATTGGCAAGAAAATAAGGTACTCTTCTTTTTATGTCAGGAGAGTTCTGTAAACTGAATTTAGTATCTACTTGCTGGTTTACGTGTTGGCCCATATAGACTTCAACAAAGTGAAAGAAAAATGATCAGCAAGGTCTAATAATCAATACTTATAGGCGACTAAAATAGGATGGACATCACTACCTCCTCTTCTCTACTCTTGATGCAGTGAATCATTATTTTACTCTCTATTTTGTGTTCTTGATTCTATCCCCAAGACACGATTAAGCTTTTGTTTTTCTTGAGCAAAAGGTATTTAATTTGGCATTTCCACAATTGAGTTGAGAATATCATTCAGTAGCCAGTTAACTTTAAACGATTCAAACGCTAAAAAGTGATTATAAGTATGAAATGCATTCACTAAGGTAATCTGAATCGTCAGCTCAGTTTTGTGTCTCATCAAGTTTTGTGCTACAAGGTACAGCCAGGCTGAAGCCACCACATCGTCCTCAGCACTCTACATCTCCCATGATGAAGATTTTGGATTTCATTTATGACATTTAGTTTCTTTTGAGTAGTCATTTCCATTACTATCAGCTCATTATTTCTTTGTTACCTTAGACCATTTCAAACAGTACCATCTTCAGATCTTCATCGATGTGGGCAAAAAAACATAAGAGACAGATGTAAAAAGCAGACAATTGAGTTCACTAATATAATTCTGCTCAAAATATGACTGATTCTGCTTTATAATATATTATGCATCTGATTTACTTTTAAGACAATACTTGACATCATGCTTTTATCACTATTTCAGTAAGCTTGCATATTTTTATGGCTATTATGTGGTGGAGCGCTTTGTTGGACATGGTATTGGAACTACGTGTCACTCTGAGCCACTTATCCTACATCATGGTGAGTACCTTTTTTCTGCCACTTTACTCCTTTCAAACTACCTCTATCTACATTTTACTGCTTAGAAACAGATTTATGTGCTCCTGTTTAGATATCCCAATGTGTTAGTTCTATTTCATTTCTTGTTAGTGCAATTACGTATTTATACTTGTTCAATCCGAAAGCACAGTACTCATCATAGTCTAGCTAAGGTCCTTTTCTTTTTTTATGTCTTAAATACCAGTTAAATTATCACCAGCATGGTTGGTGCAGGACTATTTTTCTTTCTTCTCAAAACTGGCATGTCCTTTCATAGGATGTCTATCCATATTTTATTTTAATTTTGAACTAAACTCGTTGTCCTAGCGACATCAATTGAGAACGGAGGGAATATCAATCTAGGCTCCAATATTATGATGCAATAATCATGAATTGGGTTATACTTTGGAGTTATGTATTCTCTGTTTTGTAGCCAATGAAAACTCAGGACGGATGGTTGAAGGTCAGACATTTACTATTGGTATGTGCTATCCCTTGTCTTTTAAATTTTATGTTTGGACTTCCTTTGTCAAACAATTAGTGTATATCCAGTGATTTGCTTGAAAATGTTTGTGAGATAAAAGTTTGTTAAACAGACAATGATATAATTGTGCACTTTGGTAAATGGCCGTATTAAATAATCATAAAACCCCTGGTACTGCATATTATGTGTAATTGTTATTCTTGCAGCGATCAAATTTGATGTAAAAATAAAATATATTGTTCGAATTCTGCAGAACCTATACTCACAATGGAGAAAACAGAATGTGTTACGTGGGAAGATGGATGGACGACTGTTACTGCTGATGGAAGCTGGGCTGCTCAGTTTGAGCATACAATACTAGTTACTAAGAATGGCGTAGAAATACTGACAAAGCTTTGAATTTATTTCACGCTGACTCAGAAGTGAGTGGTTGTGCAGCAGCATAAGTCTCAGCCTGACAACATCAGGATCTCTACTGAATGTCTAAAATGCCAAAGGTATTCTTCCTTTTCCTTTATGTGTAGTCCCAAGCCTGATTTCTGTCCTATATGTACATTGATGCAACATTAATGTCATAGCTTTGTGGTCTGTTGCAGGCCACATATGACCGGAATTTCCCAGTTTAGTAACCAGGCAAGGATAGTTGGGGGCATACAAGTGCATTTCCTTGCTGTTATGTATACTCACCTTTTAGACTTAGTGGTGCTTGCCAGGTGGAAATCCTGTTCCGGCACATCCACAACTAAGGAAGCTTGTAAAAAGATCTGTTGTATATGAAACTGTAGTTCTAGTTGTGGTTCTAGTCGTTGGCAGCTACGCAGTAGATATTGTTCCAGTAGATGAGAAATATATGCCTGTTATCTAGTAATATGGATGAAAAATAAGACTGCCCAACTTTATTCTGAAAACCAAAGCTCGCATCACAACTTACCATTTCCTTTTTTTTATCTCCGTTTATTGAATCTCACTGTCTTGATTAATGATAAAATGATAAAACTAGGTCTGTATGATGTGCCACACAAGATAAATCACTGGCCCTTGCAGGCTGACACTAGTGTTTTTGTTATATGTTGATTGGTTAGTTCAGTTTTAACCTCCGTGGACAAGTGCCATGTTTACAGTTATGTTAGCCTTTTTAGCGTTGGGAAATGTAACGTGTAGCACAATTTTTTGCGGTTTTGCTTTGCCAAATTTAATGCGTACTCGAGAGTCAGTCTCCTTTGTCCCTAGGCTTCACCACAAGTTTCCAGTCTGGACCGAACATCTGTTCTTTCCAGGATTGGCACCTGCAGCTAACTGATCGCAGGGCCTGCGTAATTCTTTCCTGGAGTACAGTAGGAGTAGACGTGTAGTACTACGTTCAGGCGTCATACAGGGCGATAGCTTTGGGGCTACGGAGGACTTGGATGATGTCGTCCTAGTGATAAGTACTCCGTACTCCCGTACTGCGGAACAAGCGGAGGTAAGGAGTTCTCCAAATATTCCTAAGACTCGTTTGGGTAGGGCTGTGGCTTTTTAAAAATAGTTTTGGCTATAGCTCCTCTAAAACCATGGTTTATTTGGCTTTAGCTCTGGCTCTTCTTAAAACATTTGGTAAAACAACTCCTGTGATTTCTACTCCCTAGAAGTTCATTTTTAAGTTTTGTTCACTAAAAATTTGATCAATAATTTTTATATATTCGGTTAAATTTAAAAACCTCGTATTTGTACTTTTAAATTTATTAAAAAAAAGTATTTTCAGAATATATAAAATTTATATTATTAAAATTAATTAAAAGTATCAAAATCATTGGTTAAAATTGTAGTTTACAAAACCTAAAAATAAACTTCTGTTAGGACGAAACGAGCACTATTTTGTATGATGCAAGAGAGAGAAGGGGGCCAACACTTGCCACATCAGTAGGATGGAAGAGCCTGAGATGCCTCTTTTATGTGGCACTCTGCTTCACTCTGACTTATCCTTGAAAAGGAAGAAAAACGGCTTCACCTGGCACTGTTACACCTGAAACCAATGGAGAAACTTGTTCGGCATTTTGTATCGTTGGCACAGTAGAATATACGTATTACAGAGGAATTTATGCTCGATTCTCATTGAGTTGGCTTAGTGTACAGAAGATTCAAGAGATTTAGCTTGCTTCGAGTTGTCACGAAGACATAACACCCTATGTCCAGGATCAGAGGTGTGTATGGATTGATATTATGAGGATTACAGTGACGCTAGTGTCTTTGCCCAATCAGGAACTCTAGGCTTTTTGTGGGAAGCATAGACTTTTTGTGGGAAGCATGTTGCTAATCGTAATGGCCATTGTTCTATCTCTCTTTAGAGTCCCCGATGTGTCCTTATACAGGGGGTCGGACTGGAGTTACAATGGCTTTGGGCCTATGAAACCAAGCGAACTTTTGACGGGTGGGGCTGCGAGCATCTCGAAGTTTATTCTCTGACGGTTTCTGGGCATCACGTCACCTTGTCGTCGTCTTTGTTTTCGTTCTTTATCTAGTGCTGAAGAGATAAAGTTAGCTTTTCGTTCACCATCCTGCAAACAACGTCTACTACACAGTGTCAAGAATTTTCTGTACTGTCAAGAGTTGGTCGTCGAAGGCAATTATCTGACCCAATGATTGCCCAACCTTGAGATTAAATGTGAGGAGAAGTGCCCAACCCTTGGGATTAAATGTGAGTAGTGCCCAATCCTCGGAAGTCGGATGGGCCTTAGCTTGGTCGAATCAATCTACGGCCAGCCAAGTAATGGACCGCTCTTTGTTGTTAGGCTTGTTGATTGAGCCGGAATCGTGAATACGCGAGGTATACGGTCCGACAAAACCAATTGACAAACCCTACCAAATAGATCCTAAGTTTCAATGCCAGCCATGAAAAGCGAGGACATTCAAGTGGACGTTCGCCATGCCAACAGCTTGATGAAGTGAACATTGCAGTAGCCTACGTCCTCCACCTTTTTCTGTGCCTAATTTCTTGGTGCAAACTTTTCTGAATTTATGTTTGCGGGAACTTTCCCCTTTCTCATTGAATTATTCTGTATTATAAGCTAGTAAGTGCGTAACAAAGTCAGGCGAAAAAAGCCTTGTAAGAAAAAGGGAGAAGCTTTTTTATTTTAGCCGAAAAAGGGAGAAGGTTATAGACTCGAGGAAGGTGAAGCATAACTGTCGTGTGACCTGTCCAATGTCCACATATCCCTCGACGTCGTGTGTCCTGGTTGCCTGAGCTCATTTGTTCAATTCAGAGAGTTGTATCAACTTCTAAACAACGTCGTGAATTAGTTCTGTAAAGTAAATATGTTTATTTACATAGTGTTGCAGCATAATAAATATGACTATTTATTTCAGATTGAATGATTAAAAATGAGAAGAAAATTTGTGCTATAGTGTCTCCTCTGAATTGAACACATCAGTTGAGGGGAGAGGACCCCGTTCAATCGCGGTACAGGTGGCTCAGCCACACTGGCTCACTGCTCCCAGGTCCCAACCCCACTGAAAGCAAGCACAGCTAACCAGAGCTCAAGGGGTCATTAGTCACCCATCACCAAATCCACCCCAGAAAACACCAGCAACCAAGAAGAAGCAAACACCCCGTTCCAGATGCACCCGGTCCAGCGCCAATCACCCACCCCAAAATCCAAAATCCCCAAATCGCAACCTCTGCATCCGTCTCCCTCTCTCACCTCCGACACCGCACCAACCTCCACTCTACTCCGGGACACGCACGCTCCCAGCAAGCCAGAAATCGAGCTGCGGCGGAGGTAGGGGATTCCCTCCCGGAGAAAGCTATAGTTAGGTGCGCGTCGAAAGCAGGGCCTTTGCCAAAAGAAGCGGGTTCCGGACACCGTCAGGCGCAGAGCAGCAGAGCTCACTCCCCGAATCCCGATGGGGAGCTGGAGCAAGGGGAGTGGCGGCAGCTTGCTCATCCCCCTCCTCTTGCTCCTCCTCTCTCTCCAGCTCACTCTTCGCTGTAAGCTCTCTTTCTCTCTCCCCCTTCGTGTCTGCTCGGTGAATTCGTTCTGGAATTGAAGTTTGGTGCTCCTGTGTCGGTTGCCGGTGCTATGTTTGTTGCGCGACTGCTAATGCCGGGTTAGTGTCGGCGGCTGCAGGCTCGTCGGCGGCGGGGGGCAGCTCGGGCGAGCCGTACGTGGGCGTGACGATCGGCACGGCGGTGACGAACCTGCTGTCGCCGTCGGACCTCGCGGCGTTCCTCCGCGCGCAGCGCATCACCCGCGTGCGGCTCTACGACGCGGACCCGCGGCTGCTCTCGGCGCTGGCGTCCTCGGGCGTGCGCGCCATCGTGGGGGTCCCGAACGACGAGCTCCTCGCGCTGGGGTCCTCCCCGGCGACGGCGAGCGCGTGGGTGGCGCGCCGCGTGGTCCCCTTCGCGGGCGTGAACTCCAGCACGCCGGACCTGATCTCCGCCATCGCGGTCGGCGACGAGGTCCCGACCGCGCTGCCGTCGGCGCTGCCCGTGCTGCTCCCGGCCATCCAGTCGCTGTCCGCCGCGCTCGCCGCGGCCAACCTCTCGTCCATCCCGGTGTCCACGCCGCTGCCCTTCTCCGTGGTGCTCGACCCGTTCCCGCCGTCGCAGGCGTACTTCAACCAGTCCCTGGCGAAGTCGTTCCTCCTCCCGCTCCTCGCGCACCTCGCCAACACCTCGGCGCCGCTGATGCTGAACCTGTACCCGTACTACTCGCTGATGCAGAGCGACGGCGTGATCCCGCTGGACACCGCGCTGTTCCGGCCGCTGCCGCCGTCGCAGGAGATGGTGGACCCGAACACGCTGCTGCACTACACGAACGTGTTCGACGCCATGCTCGACGCCGTGCACGTCGCGGTGAAGAACCTCGTCAACGCCAGCAACGTGCCGGTGCTGGTCACCGAGACGGGGTGGCCGTCGTACGGCGACCGCAAGACGGAGCCGTACGCGACCAGGGACAACGCGGAGACGTACAACTCGAACCTCATCAAGCACGTGCTGGAGGACAAGCCCGGCGGCACGCCGATGAAGCCCGGCGCGCAGGCCGACGTGTACATCTACGAGCTGTTCAACGAGGACCTCCGGCCCGGCCCGGTGTCGGAGGCCAACTGGGGCCTGTTCTACGGCAACGGCACGCCGGTGTACCTCCTCCACGTGTCCGGCGCCGGCGGGTTCCTCGGCAACGACACTACGGACCGCACGTTCTGCGTGGCGTCCGACAACGCGGACGAGAAGGCGGTGCAGGCGGCCATGGACTGGGCGTGCGGCCCCGGGCGCGCCGACTGCACGGCCATCCAGCCCGGGCAAGGGTGCTTCCAGCCCAACGACGTGCGCGCCCACGCGTCGTACGCGTTCGACGCCTACTACCAGTCCCAGGGCAGGGCCTCCGGGTCCTGCTACTTCCAGGGCGCCGGCATGGTCACCACCACCGATCCAAGTAAGTACTCCTACAGAGTCTCTGGCTTCCTTAATTCCTTCGTGAATGCCAACGCGCTTGATTGCTCTTGCAAAATGGCCTCGTTCTCTCTTTGCACGGAGCTGTCGCTTGTCGGTGAGTTTGGCATCGTTTGGGAACGTCGGTCTGCACATGGCAGTGAGTGGTGACGGTGAGTGAGGCTCGGCTCGTGTCGCAGAGTTGCATTTCTTTATTCTTTTCCATTTGAACAAGTGACTGTTTAGACTCCGGCATCGAGGTTTGTTCACCTGCCCCGTAGCAGTTCCATTTTAAAGAAGTGCGGCAAACCAGTGAGACATCGCGGCATAGTGCCGGACAAGTGCTGCAGGTCAGTGTGGAAACGATTCCTGATCAAGATTGTTCGCCGCCGAGTTCCCCGTACAGGAGCGACGCCATTGTCACGCCGGGAAAGCAGATGGCAGCCATTCATGGATCGGGAGACCGGGTTGGAAAGCTGTTCCATTCGTCCTTTCATTTGAGAGTACTGTCCAGCTATAGCTGATAGGGAGACCTGTGTTACGCGAGTGAATCGATGGGTGGGAGAAAGGTTGCTTTTCGTTGTACTCTAGGTTGGGTTGGCCGTGGCAGCAAGACTTCAGCTGGGACGGAGAGGAAGAACCCGTTGTCATTAGCTCGCAAACAAGGAGACGAGACGGGATCAAGATCCGAACGAATCGGATCGTTCTTTTGGTAGCGCTCCATTTGCGGCTAGCTAACGTAGTATCCATGCCGGGCTCGCTTTGGATCTAATCTTGCCCAGCCAGGTCGATGGACGCGTTTCTCGTCTCGCCACGAGCGACAAATGGACGCACCAAAGTTCTTCCTCTAGTTGTCAGCGAATCATCCATGAGAGTCGGCACGCTATGGAACCGACAGAAGCTGAGCTGGGTCTGGCTGTAGATTTGTCTGGCGCTCTGTCAGGTCTTGGCGAGTGCTCACTTCCCAGTTTTGCTGGTCGGTTCGAATGGACGGCACGAGCCAGCAGCCACACCACCCGATAGGCCAATGCCAGGGTAGCGAAAAAAGGGGGGCCCTTCCTCTCGCATGTGATGAGCAGCAAACGGTGTGTTCGCCTCACAGAGCTTTTATCGATACTCTCGTTCCGTCACTGTCAGTCTGTTCGGGCAAGGGTTTTACTAGTACTACTCATTCTGTGAAGTAGGAAATACGGAGTATGATTATTCTTTCTTGCTCGTTCCGTCACCGTACCGTGGCGGCTCTATGGTACCGTTTGAATCTCATAATTCGGATTCTGACTCTTCCATTCTAGAATCCGGATTATGAGAATTCAAAATCTCAACCGTTTGAATCAAGGGATTTTATCTAAATTCTTTGATTTTAAAATTTGGATTCTATAAATTCAAAATTTTAATCATTTAGATTATAAAATTTTATTATTTTATATAGATTGGTATATAGAATTTTAAATAATATTTAAATTTATAAGATACTATAAGATTTTATAATCTCTCAAAAACTCATCCGTTTGTATACTTGTGAGATTTTTTTTTATCCGAATTCTAAGAATCCCTTAGGATTCAAACGGGGCCTATGTTCTCATTGGTGGCGAGGGAACAGCTTCAACTGGATCATAAATATTCAGGAGAAAAAAAAAATTACAACTTTTATGCATGGTTGCATCATGGGTGAAGGTCATGTGCCCGCGGCATGCTTCAAAAGATAAAGTAACTAACAGGGCAGCGGTGAGCTTTGCAGTTGCCCATGATTGCGTGTACAAGTTCCTGCATTTGCATTTGTTTTCTTGCAATGGCAAGATCAGCCGTGCATACTTGATGGGGATTTAGACACTTTTTTTTTTCTTTTTTGAGGAAAGCAATGTTAGTGTGCGGTATGGAGAAGCATCAAGCAGTAGCAGACTCTTCTGGGGAGAGCACCGTTGTCATGTGCAAATAGGGTTATAAAATTATCTAGAGAGAAGGCAAGGGGTGAAACTAAAGAGAGTGCAGGCTGGAATATTTTGGATCTGGATGTCATCTGGACTCTTTCGAAATCTTGATGCGGGATCCGGACATGGGTGATCCACGCAAATGGCCAACTGGAGGCGAATGCTGGAAGCATGTAGCACTGTCTGGTATGGGGGCAATATTATTGTTACCTGGACACATGCGCATGATGCTCTGCCCTTTTCTCTCAGGCTGCTTCAGAGTGCTAGTGGTAGTATGTAACATTGTTGTTCGTTCGGAAGCTAAATGTGGGTGAACATGGAGCGTAGGCTATGGGCATTTGGTGATCACGTGCTCTGCTTTTACTGTACGTTTCCTAGCCACTAAATGACTGACTGTGGCAAGAACATTAGACTGAAGCTCTGCACACAGCTTATTAACTGTTGTTCTTCTGCTGTGATGTGCCAAGGCATACTGGCAAAACTCTAGGTTTACTGCAAATCTAGTGTTTCTTTGACAATTTCTACTTTATAATGGTCGTTCTTTGTAGCCTCAGATATCACACGCTTCTGTATCACACATGTTCACATATCTGACCATACATGATTTTTTCTTCAATCTTTCACCGGCATCGCTTAAACATAATACCGAATCACCATTCTTCACTATGTCAAATCTGGATACTCCCTAACAAATGGGTACCTTTTGTTTTGCAGGTCATGACAGCTGCATATTTCCTGGAAGGTATATAGCTGAGACTTCTCTCTGATTTTTTTTTCATTGAATTTATTCAGCAGACAATTAGACTAAGGCCAGTGCTACATAGTAGTGATAATTATTATACCATAAAAACAAAACATGTTAACAGTGGAAGTAAAATCATTATATATGCCACTGCAATTTTTTCAAGTTTCGAAATATGCCACCGCCATGTCTGGGCCTTGCAAGTGGATGACATGTCGCCAAGATGACATATCTCGAATTCTGAAAAATTGTAATGGCATCTATCAAATTAATCCTATTAATTAATCTACTTTTTTTAGTCCTCTCTTACTGAGTACAGCTGCAGTATCTGTTTTTGTACACACACACTCACACACCCACACACACCCACGCACACTTACACTAACAAACCTACACCTATACACAGCAACAAGAGCACGCCCTTCTTGGATCATCGAAGTCCTCTGGAGTCCGATGTGCGACGGGGATGTCGCACTCCCTTTGTGGCGCCTCGTGACTTGTAATATGCAGTAAATAGTATTTAGAGAGATAAAAGTAAACAGTCAAATTTCTTTCATATCATCCAACATTTGGAGAGATAAAAGTAAACAGTACCTTAAGTTATCATAAATTCCTACTTAGATCATGACAATATAGCGACTTAATAGACTCTGTTTTCTTGTTTCATATATTTTTTGTGAATAGCAAAATTTAATTAGAAGACACAATTACAAATTCTGCCTATCATAACTCACTTTACACTTTGGCTTTCCTAATGATGACCATTATTTATCATGCAGTAAGCTGCAAAGCAACGTTACCAAATCAGACGGCTCAAACAGCACTGCGGAGCAGACGAGCGACGCGGAGGGATCCGCAATCTGGAGACTACGAACCGGAAGGGAGAGCGGGTTGCGGCTCTTCCTTCAGTTTCTTCTGAGCATTGCGGTGATTATCGTGATGGATTCCAACTTCTGGACATGACAAGAGCGTTTCAATTGTAACAAAAACTAGAAATTTTGGGAGGAAAAGTTAGAGGGCGATTGGTTTGTGTTTAGTGATTAATTCTTATATTGTTAGGTGAGCATCGGTTAATAAACAAATTGTTTCTTCAGCTAATGAAAGGTGTGTGCGACCTGCTGGAATGTCTCTGTTTAAGTCTACGCCTTACGTGCGAAGTGCTGGTCCGTGGTAAGTGTACAGTGTTAATTGTGACTTGGTTGTTGGTTAAACATAATATAAGTGCGTTAGTGTAAGACTTTAAGAGCATCTCCAAGATCAAAGCGCCGTAGCGGATGTAGACAAATGATCAAGTTAACATGGGTCGCCAGTGAGAAATTGACAATCGATTTCTGTAGTGTTGACCAGGCCAGCATGGCCAACGGAGGTCGAAAAACTCAACCCATCGAAGGTGCCCAGGGCGAGGCAACATGGATGATGGATCGCCAGTGAGGAATTCCGGCCGTGCCTCAGTGGGGGTCGCACCGATGTTGCCCGGAGCTCGAGCCTAGTGGGCCTAGTGGCAGCACGGACACCACTCGCTCGCAGAAGCAGTGTGCGCGGCAATAGTAGTACTAGGCCCGGGCCCCGGCGTCGATGGATCTGGGCCATGCGGCCAGTTTTCACGGTCCAGGTTTGGAGTTGGGACCCCAAACAGCACCTGCTCCCGCAGCGCGCTCTTGGGCAGCCGGCGACCGCGCGCCGCTCGTTTCCACCAAGTGCGCGAAATCGCTCACGCTGTTTCTGCCTCTCCTCCGCTCAGCGTTCGCAGAATCGCAGCGTTGAATTGATGCCCAGAAAGCGCCGGCGCCGGCGCCGCGCGCGCGCCGTCGGGTGGTGGCGCGTAGCCGGTGGCGCCACGCGGAACGCAATTGCGCGACAGCTGAGGCGCGCGGGCCTGGAGCAGGGTTTCATCACAATCATCGTGCGCGACAGCTGAGGAGCACGTCAGCCAGAGATCGATGGTGCGCGGGCGCGGCTGGATCTGTTGTACTCAAACTTGGCATGGTTTAATCATCATCAGTCCCCAAAGAAAAGTTGGTACTGTGGATTAATCAGATGCGCGTGACCCCCAGGACAAAACAAGATCCTCCGATAATCCGGCTAGACAGGTCAAGCGAGACAACGGCTTAAGCCGCCCAGATCTCGTAGTACACAGCATCTCGTCCCGGGTCCCCGGTGCCTGTACCTCAGCTGCGTGAAACCGTGATCCCCTCTCATCAGCGTCCAGGCTGCCCTCTCGCCTCTATCTAGAAGGAAGCCGCGTCCATAAGCCGAGGTGCGCCCGAGCCCACCCGGAGTCCCGGACCCGAGCCGACACCCCACGGGCGCTCTCCATTGCTCATACACCGCACCATTCTCCCCTTCCCCCGTCTCTCCCACCGAATCCTTTCGCCTTTCGAGCAGAACGCGCCATCCCACGCTGACGCCCCTGTATTTGGTCTGTGCACCTATAGCTGTGCTGCCATCACTTCGCGCCCCGTCCCAACGCTCGCCACCGTCACTCTCGCCCCACCCTCGCTCGCCTGCGCGCGCCTGGGTCCGTCCACTGCTGCCGCGCGCAATGGCGGCCGGCGCCGCCGCGCGTCTCCTCGCCCTCCTCCTCGGCTTGCTGCCGCTGCTGGCGGCCGGCGAGGACCCGTACCGGTTCTTCACATGGGCCGTCACCTACGGCGACATCTACCCGCTCGGCGTCAAGCAGAAGGTCCGTCCTCAGCTGCGTTTGCTTTTCCCTCGTTTTTGCATCGCTTGGTTGCTCTGCTTGCCTCGGTGGATTTGCTGAAGATTTGTTGTCTGTTCGCCTCGGCAGGGGATCCTGATCAACAACCAGTTCCCGGGGCCGCAGATCGAGGCCGTCACCAACGATAACCTCGTCATCAACGTGCACAACAACCTCACCGAGCCCTTTCTCCTCTCCTGGTACGGCCACCACCGCTTGCTCTGCTCACACTTCGCTACTGCTCTTCTCAGTTCTCACAACCCCGTTCGTTCTTGCCATTCCGACTGCATTTTAGGCCCTTTTCTGTTGTAGATTCTGACTGCACATTTTTAGGCCGTGACCGTGAGTGAGCTGCTCGTCACTGACTGTACCTACCACCTCATTATAAAAAGAGTCAATTTCTTATTTACCATGTAAAAATAGCTCGATGCTTTATAAATCATTGAAAATCTTAAGTTTTTTTATCCATCATCAAATCTAAAACTTATGTCTTTCATGCCATCGATATCAACTTGACTCACAATTTTTTTAAAAAAATTGTATTAAAAATGATACATTTATCCCTATAAAATTATGTAATAAAATTTTACATATTCCACCTATGTCAATATGAAGCCATATAACATATTTTTTTTGTTTATTTATTTTATACCTTTACAATTTTACAATATATAAAATGTGAAGAAATCTATTTGTACAAGCTAATAATTGCATGATTTAAAATAAGCATAACAAATAAATAATTTCATCAACAAAACTAAATAATTTTTATAGTATAAATTGAATAAAAATAGTAATAGAGTAAGACATAATGACATGTGAGGCATCAATTTCAGATTTGACGGTGGATAAGGAACTTTCATTTTTCGATGGGCTTGTAAGGTCATTGATCTATAAGAAATTTTCTCTTATAGAAAACCACTGCGGGCTGCGGTTAAATCTCCTCAGCATTGTTTAAGCTGAGCATCAGCCACATCAGAGGGATGTCGGCGGGCTGTTTAGCTTGAGACTTCGTGACAGCTCGCGTCATAGCACCCCGCATAGATAAGAGTACATAAATGTCATTTGGCCTGTGATTCGCTGCGCATAATTTAGACCGGGTCTGGGGGACCGCGCCAGGCCAGTCGCATGGCCGCGTCCGTGGAAGCGCGAGTGGGCGGGGGACTAGCTGTAGCGGAGTCACCGAGTAATGCCTGTTCGTCAGCCACTATTGGCAGTGTCGGTGTATCGCTCCGTCTGTGTTTTCATGATCGAATGCTACTGACTCTGTTTTAAAATTGTTACTGTTATCGTTGGTTGATATATATATATACTAAGTAGGGATATGAATTTAAAGATAAAGAGATTTTGAAGTACGTTTAGCGGAATTAACTAGTAACCCCTAACCACCAACCCCAGCTCCAGATGCAACGTGGGTGCATTTGATCCTCGTGAAGGACACGCGAGTCCACGACATATTCCTGACCAGGACCATATTCATATTCCCCTGTACTGTAGTAAGAACACAGGCATCAACAAAGTCCAACCCGAGCTTCAGATCAGATCTGGCCCTCTATCCCTATTAATACCACAGTACCATTTTTTCTCCTCTGTATAGGAGTACTCCAGTATTCTTTTCTTCGCTGCCCTTTTTCACTCGTACGTCTACCCGTGACGGAATCGTAGTGGCACGGGGGCAAGTACGGCGGCCGGGCGTATGCTTTGCCACCAGCCCCGTCGGCGACCTCGAGGGCACCACGTGACGCGCTCACGCGTGGGACCTGTAGATTCCGCGGAAAGTTATGACGCCGCCGCCGTCTTCACGGGCTCCCGCTGTTTGTCTAAGCTAAGCCGCGGTCACGCACAAAACGCCAGAGCGAAACAAAAGTTTTACCCATTCACTGTGACGCTGGGTAGTAAAAGATGCCGCGGCAGCGACAGAAGCGTCTGTAGAACTAGAATCAGAGCACAGCCAGGTACAGTAAAAGGTGAGCCTTTTACCTCTCCGGCAGTGTCGGTGGACCGGTCGCTCCGGCAGGCCGCCCGGTTCAAGACTCGAGCACGGGCCAGGTCGCCGTTTAATGGAAAAAAAAAATCAGCATCACTGCGATTTAGTGAAAACTGAGTTTATGATAAATGAATCTCTCTGTAAAGTTAGATTTGAGTCAGTTTTTCGATGACAGACGATGCTGCAAAAATTTAATGGCCATCCGGCCGGGTCGTCGTGTCGTGACGAGAGCGTGAGCCGTCGCGTTCAAATGCACTGTCCATGGGTACGTACGGTTCCTATGCTCATGTGAGGCAGAGTGTCGAGTTGCATGCATGTGCACGGTCGCTACGTACGCACGTAGTACGTGATACGTCGCCGCGTGCATGGGCGAGCGCGACGGTGACTTTCAATTGGTGTATCTGAGGCCCGACGAATTAGCGCCAGGCTCTCGCGTCGTGTCGTCGTCATCTATGGCGAGGCGTGAACCGACCACCAAATTGCCGCTAGTGGGTACACGTTGGACCATCGGAGTACTCCGTACTTACGTAACTTGCGTGTGCTATCAGCTATGGCCCATCAGCCTATGGGTCACACGGCAATTGGTGTTTTTTTTAATTCTTTTAAAATCGTAGTTTGATTATTTATTTTATTAAAAAATTTGAAAATGTAAAAATAAACGTATTTCTGATAAATAATGAATCGGTTCACAATAAAATAAATATTTTTTAAAAAGCTTTTTTAATAAAACAAATGATAAAAAGTAGAAGCTTAAAAATCTAAAACCAAATTTATTTTGAGACGGGAGACGGAGGGAGGAACAGTACTACCGTACTTTTGCTCGAAGCAGACAAAAGTTGGAGGCCGGGCAGGGCGTAGCGCATTCACGTCACATGGCACCTCGAGAATGTACACGGTACGCCACAACTGTGCGCGTCGACAAGAGAACGTGCTCTGGGTCGTGTCCATCGCCTCGTGGTCACGGCTCCTCTCCCTGCCAGTACCTCTGCGGGCAGGCATCCATGTCCGGATAGGGCGCGCGCGGGAACGCGTCGTTCCCGCCTTCCCAGTGATCGTCTAACCTCAAACTGAGATTAGCAAATTTCACAAAAGAACAGAACGCGAATTTGTTCGACGGAAACTGTAATCGCCGTGGAACATGGCGTTGGGAAACGCGTGTTAATTTGATGATACCGGCGTGGCGCCATGTGTGTGCAGGAGCGGTCTCCAGCAGCGGCGCAACTCGTTCGAGGACGGCGTGGCGGGGACGACGTGCCCGATCCCGCCGGGCGGCAACTTCACCTACATCATGCAGGCCAAGGACCAGATCGGCACCTACTACTACTTCCCCTCGCTGGCCTTCCACAAGGCGGCCGGCGGGTTCGGCGGCATCCGCGTGCTCAGCCGCCCCATGATCCCCGTCCCGTTCCCGCCGCCGGCAGCAGACTACACCGTGCTCATCGGCGACTGGTACAAGGGCAACCACGGCGTACGTCGTCGTCCCTCTCGCGCGGCCCAACACCTGTGCTACTCCTAGCTTTTACTACTAGTATTTTCTCAACTGACGCAGAGGAGTACTACGTGCAGGACTTGAGGAACGTGCTGGACAGCGGGAAGGCGCTGGGCTTCCCCGACGGCCTGCTGATCAACGGCCGGAGCTGGAACGGGTACACCTTCACGGTGGAGCCGGGCAAGACGTACCGTTTCCGGATCACCAACGTGGGTCTTGCTACGTCGCTGAACATCCGGTTCCAGGGCCACACCATGAAGCTGGTGGAGGTGGAGGGGTCGCACACCATGCAGAGCACCTACTCGTCCCTCGACGTGCACCTCGGCCAGTCCTACTCAGTGCTCGTCACCGCCGACCAGCCCGGCTACAACTACGCCGTCGTCGTGTCCACGCGCTTCACCAGCAGGGTCATCTCCACCACGGCCGTCCTGCGCTACGCCAACTCCGCCGGCAAGGCGCCCGGGCCCGTGCCCGGAGGCCCCACCACGCAGATCGACTGGTCGCTCAACCAGGCGCGCTCCGTCAGGTGGAACCTCACGGCGAGCGGGCCCAGGCCCAACCCACAGGGCTCGTACCACTACGGCATGGTGCCGGTTCAGCGGACCATCGTGCTGGCCAACTCCGCGGCGGTCATCAACGGGAAGCAGAGATACGCCGTGAACCGCGTGTCCTACGTCCACCCGGACACGCCGCTCAAGCTCGCCGATTACTACAAGATCCCCGGCGTCTTCAACATCGGCACCATCTCCGACAACCCCTCCTCCGGCGGCGCGTACCTCCAAACGTCCGTCATGGGGGCGAATTACCGGGACTACGTCGAGATCGTGTTCCAGAACGACGAGAACGAGGTGCAGTCGTGGCACATTGACGGCTACGCCTTCTGGGTCGTCGGGTATGTCTGGCGTGAATGTTATGTTTCAACAGATTTTCCACTCTTAAGAATATGATATGAAATGTTCAGTAATCAGTACTCTCTCAATTTTTAAATTGATGTTGGCATTGACTTCTATTATCAACTTCGATTATTCGTGTTATTTTAAATTTTTTGATAAATTTTATATATTTTGTTATAATTTGATTTATCGCTAGAGCTATTTGAACCACATTTTAAAATTTTACATATTTGAACTTTTTTGAATAAGATAAATAGTCAAAGTTGATATTACAAGTCAATGGCGACAATAATTTAAGAACGGAAAGAGTATGCATTTGTGCTCGTTTGCTGTTCTTTGTCTAAATGGACGCATGTTTATGTGCAGTATGGATGGAGGCAAATGGTCGCCGGCGAGCAGGAAGGGCTACAACTTGAGGGACGGCGTATCACGGTATACAGTTCAGGTGTGATACTATTGTGCTTCCTTCTGAAATTTCACTTACCAGATGACTTTTTCTCCATGAAATTTGCATCTAATATCTTGAACCTGTAATCGTGAAATATTGCTTCTACAAGTGGTATGTACTTATGAAACTGACACATCCGCGCCTCCATCAGGTTTACCCGAATTCTTGGACCGCCATCTACATGCCCCTTGACAACGTCGGCATGTGGAACGTCAGGTCGGAGAACTGGGCGAGGCAGTACCTGGGGCAGCAGTTCTACCTCCGTGTCTGGACGCCGTCGACGTCGTGGCGCGACGAGTTCCCCATCCCCAAGAACGCGCTCCTATGTGGCCGCGCCGCCGGTCGCCGGACCAGGCCGCTGTGACCTGCGACGGCGGACCACAGCTTGTCATGAGAGGATGACATACTGGAGTTTAGGCAGAGGAGTTTACTGAAGGAAGGCTCAAAGAAGAGTTACCTGAAAGTCTGAAACATTGCTGCAAGCATATGCCATTTATAGTTCTGATTAGACCACGTAATACCTGCTATTAGTGTTCATTTTGTGTCTGCGTTCTGCTAGATTTCTTTGTGCAACAATTTTTTTTTATTATGGCATAATCATTAAACAGTCTTGTAGTAGCATCTTGCTCCGTCACTCAGATTATTAATAAAGTGGTATGTGCTTGATCATGTGTCAACTTCAATGGCGTCTCTTTCTGCTTGCTTGTCCTTAAGCATATATTTGCCGGACCGCATTGGCAGAAATGTATGGAAATTTTATAAATTTTTTGTGAAATTTTGAAATTTACCATCATGATACATGTGGTTTGATACGAGCCAACTGAGGATTAATTGTTTGGAATCATTTAGAATTTCGCCTATAATTTTGTCATCGATTGATATTTCCTAAAACACGATTCTGAAATTTTTTAGTTTATCAGCCGCCAGACGAAAATTTATATACCTGACGGCAAGATATGAACAGGCCACAGCCTAAGAAGTGAAGAAAGGAGATATCATGCATTTCAACGAGGAATTTACAATAGTGAAGAAAAATTCAAATGATGATGTGGTTGCAGGGGGGCAAACTGGTATTGTGACTGCAACATCTCGTTCTTGTTGGCGCATGAAGCAGGCTTTGTACACCTCAGTAAAAGGAAAAAGAAAAGAAGGCTCGAGGTACTGGGGTTTAAGATGTCTATCGAACCATAGAAACCGGTCGCCGCCGCTTGTTTGATAAAAACTGTGAAAATGGTAAAGTTAAAAACTATTCTAAATAATAATAAAAAAACTTAGAACAAAATTTATCCGAAATGCTACAGTAAACCAACTGGTTTTTATGGTTTCACCAGTTTTAAATTTTGAAAATTTGAAACACGTTGGTTTCACAGCTTTGGTTTTATAGGTTTATCGATTGATTTTTGAAATTTTATTTTTTTTTAAATTTTCAAAACTGTTTGATCTTTGTTTACAAAGGCCAGCCAACCGGTGAAAAACCGTGAAAATCGACTAGTGTTCAACGATTTTGTAAACCTTAATTGCAACCAGACTTACACTGCTCAAGTTTTTCTATTTTCTATTTTCTATAATTTTCTATTTAAACTGAACTAATTTTTATAAAATTCCAACGTTCCAAAAAGAGCCTAAATTCTTCCCCATTAAATTAACTATTTTAAAGTAAACTAAAATGCAACGGTTCCAGTGTAATAGGTGCCCGGTGTCCACTTTGATACGCAATGAAGAATGTGATTCGACGCTATGAATCTCAGAGCATACATGGGAGCGCAACTGATTGTAACAATTTTGATAATACACCAAGCAGTGAGAAAGCCAGCGAGCTGGCTCCAGCAAAAGCTCGCCAAACTTTATTGTACTTTCTCTTACAAACACAGACGCACACCTACGAGTGTGCATTTGAAACTGTAAACTGAAATCAACGGTACCGCTTCCATGCTTGGCGCCACAGTTTATCCTATTCCTCATCAGGGTGTCACTGTCACGGACACGGTCTTCGTGTCGACGGCCCCGCCCGGTCCGTTGATCTCAGCTTCGGCCACTTTGAAAGTGATGGCGCTGTCGACGTCCCGCTGCCCTTCGCTGGTGGTTTCCATCGCCATCATCGGAAGGTCCAACAGTGCTCGGCCTGTCGCCGCCGCCGCCACAGGAGGGTCTAGATAATCTTCAATAAGATTCACTCCTGCACACATACTCACAAAGAGAGATTAAAACTTTCATTTTTGTCACAATTCATTCCAAAATCCATAGGGATCCTAGATGCACTTTCAATCTCCTCATTTTAGGTGAATTGATGACAACCAATGAGAAACTACAATTTTTTTATATATATATCTCCCCCTAAAGCCAAGCACATCAACACATACTAAGAAAATAATGGAAGCACATATAAGCATTAACTTGTAGCAAGATGCAATAGAGATAAAGTAATAAATTCACATCACATTATCACAATCAAGCAAAGAGGTACGAAATATTACAAACAAAGTTAAAAAAACAAACAAGTCCAAATGGTTCACGCCAACGATAGATAAAGGATAGGATAGGTAGAGGAGCTTCTCACTTTCTCCCCCTTTGGCATCAAGACACCAAAAAGAAGAGAAGTGAAAGATAGAGAGCAGCACTATTACTCATCACTAGCACCATCATCATCTTCACTCTGAGTCCCCTCAGAATCATCACCAGTGCCCTGACCAAAGTAAGCAAGCTCATCGGCAGTGAGTTCTTCAAATGGATCTGGCAAAGGTTGATACTCCTCGACGTCAGAGCTGTTCGGAGAACGATTGAATCCCTGCTGACGGTGCCATTCCTTTGCAGCCTTGGTGTGTCTCTTCCTTGCTACTCTTTCCTCGTGGGCACGTGCATCCATCTTGCAAATAGAAAAGAAACCCTTCAGGATCTTGAATAGACCGCCACGGCCACGAGATGAAGAAGATGACTGACTAGCTGAAGCTCTTCTAGGAACTGGACGAGGTGGAGGTGATTTACTTGTAGATGCAGCTGGCACTAGAGGTTGGAGTCTCTTGTGCTTTTCCTCCACGAACTCTCTTTTTGTGACCTTCTCGATCATGCACATGATATAGGGTGCGTAAGCACAAGCCCTATTCGATCTTTGTGCAATGTCGAAAATTTCAGAAAGGAGGAAGTCAAACGTGTTGAACTTCTCTTGCTCCGTCAGCCACTTTAGAAGGTTTCGTCCGTGTCCATGAAGGTAAGATGCATCTCCCTCTCTAGGAGCCAAAGTGTTTCTAAGAATTCGATGCATCACCTTATAGAGCGGGCGGAAACCAGTGGTGTTCGGAGGATAGAAGCGGGAGGAAGGCTCATACATGAAATTCATCTCCGTAGTCTCAAGCCCCAGCTGATCATGAATCCGAATATCAATGTTGAACCCACTGTGCAGCTTGATGATGTTGACAAACCTTCTGAAAGACACTGAATACCTTTCTGAACCTGTCATCCAAGAGATTCTAGCCTCTCCTTCTGGGTTGTAGAACAATGTGGCATAGAACTGGGTGATAACAGCTTTGTTCCAGTCATACTTGAACCCCAGGAGATCTTTGATTCCATGAAAAGTGCAAGCATCAATTACCTCATCAAAGATAGCACTCTTCTTCTTTGCCATATATTCCCAATCAATCCATTGCATCACAATCACAAGGTTCTTCAGCTGCATGTAAACAGAGTTGTAATAGTCTGCATGGAAGAAACTCCAGAACCTGCTGTCAATGGACTCCTTCATCTGATCATAGCAATTTTCTCTCCTCCTCAATACTGCTGCAGATGAATTGTGCATATAATTGGTTCCACTTCTGCCCCTTTCATGATCTAACGGTTGCGTCATAACCATGTTGATCTCTGTTGGTTCCGCTTGTATATCATCATCCCGATCAACAACGGGAAGAGTTACCTTGCGGCGTTTGGCCACAACTTTTCTGCTGCCCCTTGATGATCCTGTATCAGCCATTCTGACCATAGTGCAAAGCAGTAGATTAGAGTGGAATGTGAGGATGTATCGTGCCAAAAGTGAAGTTTTGATCGAGGCTTGTCTGCTGGTAGCGGACTTGTCCGGACTTGCGGACTAGTCCGCTGGCGGATTAGTCCGACCGTCCAGACTTGTTCGGAAGCCAACAGTGACGCCAAGAACAAGAATTTCATAACTTTTGGATCCGACCACAACTCCTAGCCATATTGCATACAAAGCATCTATAGCATCCTAGGAGTGACCTCACGGAGGGGATTTGAAAGTTATCAACGGGACCAACCACATTTCAAACTCAAACCCTAGAGAAGAGATTACCTTCAAATCTTGACGAAAAAAAAGGAGCGGACTTGTGGGGTTCCGAACTAGTCCGGGGGGTGGAGAAGCTTTCCCACGGAGTGGATTCACTTTTCACCGGACGGAATACCGGATCGCCACGGGAGCCACGAACTAGGGTTTTGCGTGGAGAGAGAAAGTGGAATGGTGGTTCTGGGAAGAAGGTGGGGCTGTTTAAAGAGACCCCAACTTCCAGACTTGTCCGGGTCCGCGGACTTGTCCGCTGGCGTAGTCCGGGATTGCGGATTAGTCCGGAATTCGTGGTCTTGAATCAAGGAATTTTGGATATGAAAATTTAGAATGGTAAACTTTGGACAATTTTTTTTTAAAAAAAATTCATTATGCAAAATGTAATCAGCAACAAAACAACACATAACTATGATTACATCTTCATAATGAAATTTGTCAAAACATTTAGAATTTTGAAATTAAAACAAGCAATGTTTTTGACAACACACTTTGTTTTTCAGACCAAACTGAAAGCATTACAGATGTGCAACATTTCAAGACACGTTCTGAGAATCAAGGATATTTAGCTCACTCTTAAGTTCACAAAAGCGTCTCTCATCTAGAGGTTTGGTGAATATATCGACCAATTGCTTTTGAGTGGACACATGGGAAATTTCTATGTCTCCTTTTATTGAGTGATCTCTTAGAAAGTGGTGCCGGATGTCTACGTGTTTGGTGCGGGAGTGCTCACATGGATTGTAGGCAAGTTTTATGGCACTCTCATTATCACATAGGAGTGGAATACGGTTCAAAGTGTAACCATAATCCTTTAGAGTTTGTCGCATCCATAGGGGTTGAGCACAACAACAACCTGCTGCAACATACTCCGCTTCGGCTGTGGAAAAGGCAACAGAATTGTGTTTCTTAGATGACCAAGACACAAGAGATCTTCTCAAGAACTGGCAAGTCCCTAAAGTACTCTTTCGGTCAACTTTACATCCGGCATAGTCGGCATCGGAGTACCCTACTAAGTTGAAGTTTGAGCCTTTGGGGTACCATAGACCTAGGTTTGGTATGTGAACTAGATATCTCAAAACTCTCTTTACGGCCACTAAGTGACATTCCTTCGGATCGGCTTGAAACCTTGCACACATACACACACTAAGCATGATATCGGGCTTAGATGCACATAAATAACGAAGAGATCCAATCATGGAGCGATATACCTTTTGATCCACCGACTTGTCCTTCTTGTTGAGATCAAGGTGCCCATTGGTAGGCATGGGAGTCTTCATTGACTTTGCATTTGTCATGTCAAACTTCTTGATCATGTCTTGAGTGTACTTGGCTTGACAAATGAAAGTCCCTTCCTTCAATTGCTTTACTTGAAAACCTAGGAAGAAGGTCAATTCTCCCATCATAGACATCTCGAAACGCTTGGTCGTTAGCTTGCTAAACTCATCACAAAGAGATTTGTTAGTAGAACCAAATATAATGTCATCGACATATATTTGACACGCAAATATATCATTATGCATTTTCTTAGTGAAGAGAGTAGAGTCGGCCTTCCTTATTTTGAAGCCTTTCTTGATGAGAAAGTCTCTCAAGCATTTATACCAAGCTCTCGGTGCTTGCTTTAGTCCATAAAGCGCCTTGTGTAGTTTGTACACGTGATTGGTGTACTTCTTGTCTTCAAAACCTGGGGGCTGCTCTACATATACCTCTTCCTTAATTGGACCATTAAGGAAGGCACTTTTGACATCCATTTGAAACAGCTTGAAGCCATGGTGAGTAGCAAAAGCAAGTAATATGCGAATTGACTCAAGTCTGGCAACGGGGGCATAAGTTTCATCGAAATCCAAACCTTCGACTTGCGAGTATCCTTTTTCCACCAATCTTGCTTTGTTTCTCACGACCACACCATCTTCATTTTGCTTGTTCCGGAAGACCCAATTGGTTCCTACAATGTTTTGCTTGGGTCTTTGCACAAGCATCCATACTTCATTTCTCGTGAAGTTGTTGAGCTCTTCTTGCATGACCATGATCCAATCTGAGTCGTTTAGTGCTTCTTCAACCCTAAGAGGCTCAAGACAAGAGACAAAAGCATGATGTTCACAAAATTTAGCAACACGAGATCGAGTGATTACTCCCCTATCAATGTCTCCAAGAATCTGCTCAACGGGATGATCTCTTTGCACAGTTTGGTGAACTCGTGGATGTTGTACTTGAGGTCTTGTCTCTTCACTTGATTCTTCGACATGTTGGTCATGGATGGGAAGCCTTTCTTCTTGATCACGTCCAGCTCCACTTGAATCATTTGATGCTTCTTCATTTGATGTTTGACCATTCTCCATGTCTTTATCTACGGAAGTAGTGGAAGTAGATCCTTCTTGCATTTCTTGAGGCCTTATCTCACCAAGTGTCATCCTTCCAATTGCCACCGCGGGAGCTTCTTCATCATCTGTGATCTCATTAACAACTTGTCTCTTGGGAGCCATTAGATTCGTCAAACGTCACGTCTCGTGAAATTTCAACACAACCGGTGGTTTTGTTGAACACACGATAAGAGTGAGCGTTTGACCCATAACCAAGCAAGAACCCTTCATCAACTTTAGGTGAAAACTTAGAGGATTTGGGTTTCTTGTTTAGCATGTAACATTTGCTTCCAAAGACACGAAAGTATGAGATGTTAGGCTTTTTACCGGTGAGAAGCTCGTAGGGGGTATTCTTCAATAGTCGATGAAGATACAAGCGGTTGCTTGCATGACACGCGGTGTTGACCGCTTCGGCCCAGAAGTGATCGAACGTCTTGTACTCATCTAGCATTGTCCTTGCCATCTCAATTAGCGTCTGGTTCTTCCTTTCAGCCACCCCATTTTGTTGAGGGGAGTAGGGGGCTGAAAACTCGTGCTTGATCCCTTCCTCATCAAGGTATTCTTCAACTTGGGTGTTCTGAACTCGGTGCCGTTGTCGCTCCTTATCTTCTTGATGTTGACTTCACACTCATTTTGAGCTCTCTTCAAGAAGGTTTTGAGCACATTCTTTGTTTCACCTTTGTCATGCAAAAAAAATACCCAAGTGAAACAGAAAAAGTCATCAACAATAACAAGATCATATTTGTTACCACCAATACTAATGTAAGAGACGGGTCCAAATAGGTCCATGTGCAGCATCTCTAGAGGTCTTGTTGTCGTCATGATGTTCTTGGACGGATGGCTTGCTCCCACTTGCTTCCCGGCTTGACAAGCACTGCAAATTTTGTCTTTCTCAAAGCAAACATCTGTTAGTCCGATGATGTGACCACCCTTTTGGAGCTTATGGAGATTTCTCATGTCAACATGGGCTAGGCGGCGATGCCACAACCAACCCATAGCTGACTTGGCAACAAGACACGTATCCGGTACGTCTTTATTAGTAGAAAAATCTACTAGATAAAGTTTTCCCTTCAAGTAGCCTTTGAATGCCACAGAGGAACTTCCTCTCCTATAGACAGTCACATCAACATTTGTGAACAAACAATTGTAACCCATCTCACATAATTGTGACACGGATAGCAAATTGTAGCTCAACGATTTCACCAAAAGAACATTATTGATAGAGAGGTCTTTTGAGATAGCAATTTTACCGTTACCCAATAACTTTTCTTGCTTGTCATATCCAAACGTGACACTGTCTTCTTCCTCTTCTTCCTTGATTGAAGAGAACATCTTCTTCTCTCCGGTCATATGATTAGTGCAGCCACTATCAATCACCCAACTTTTTTCGTCAGAGTAGTCCTACAAAACAGTTTAAACCTTGTTTTTAGGTACCCAAATTTGTTTGGGTCCTTTCACGTTAATGACAAGAGATTTTGGCACCCACACACAAGACTCGGTGTTCTTGTGGCGTGGCCCTACATATCTCGCAATTACTCTACCAAAGACATTCTTGGTTAGAACATATAAAGCATCAAAATCATGAAAAAGCTTAGCACAATGAAGAGGGTTAGAAGTCTTGGGAGCGAGGTTTGGTGAAGTTACACTCTTGATCTTGTCGCTTTCACCTTTGGTGAACTTCACAAATTCCTTACCATTTCTCACTTCTCTTGCATTGTGGCTCTTACCTTTATCATACCCAATGCCGTCCTTGACATTCGGGCGTCTTGTGTTCATGTACGCCCCTCTAGCGTACTTCGCCTATTCTTGCTCAATTGCAATCTTGTTTTGATCAACTTGAGCAGTGAGGTTCTTGACTTATTCTTGAAGTTGAGCGACAGCCTTTTCATTGTCAATCAATTGCTCAATCTTCACATCTTTGCACCTGTCGCATATAGCAATAGAAGGGGGACAAGACGCTTCTTTCAAGGAAGATGCTTCCTCTTTAGTTTTGCTTACTTGCACTTTAAGAGAAGAATAGAGTTTTTCCAACACATTATAATCCTCTTGAAGTGCATTGTGAGTAAACCTAAAGGTTTTGCTAGCATCATTAACTTCAGCCAAAGCCTTAGTTAATTCCTCTACTTTCTTCCTTTCAAGAGCTAGGACATTCTCAAGTTCAAGGTTTCTCTTCTTCTCAAGAATGAGCAAGTCTTCTTGCTTCTCAAGAATGTCCTCTTGCCTCTCAATTTCTTTTTTTTTATCTTTAAACATGTTCATTAAATCAAGCAGACTAGCTACATTACCATCATCTTTGCTATCGCTAGAGTCAAGTTTAGACCTTGATACCTTAGACCCCTTTGCCATTAAGCAAACGGGTGGAGTCTTCTCGTTGTCGCTCAAGCTTCCGAACAGCGAAGTGTTAGTGGGAGTGACACCAATTGCCAGGCTTGCAATGCATTCATTCTCGAAGTCGGAGTCGGAGTCCCATTCTTGTCCAACATGGGCCTGCTTCTTGTAGTTCTTGCCCTTGTCCTTCTTCTTCTCCTTCTCATCCTTTTTCTTGGCGTTGGGACACTCTGCAATAAAGTGACCTTACTCGCCACATTCATAGCATGCTCTCTTAGATTTTCTAGATTTACCTTTGCTGAAGTTCTTCTTGTGAAAGCCGCCTTTCTTCACGAATTTCTTGAACCTTCTCATGAGAAGAGCGAAGTCTTCATCATCATCGCTTTCTTCATCACTTGAGCTTTGGATGTTCACCTTCTTGGCTTTGACCTTGAGCGCCACACCTTTGTCATCGGAGGAGGTGTTGCCAATAAGAGAGTTAACTCTCCTTGCTCCTTCATCTTGATCTTGTTGAGCAAGGAGTTGCCCGAGCACTTCATCTGCGGTGAAGTTCTTGAAGTTCTCCTTCTCCCTAATAAGAGTACGCAAATGTGAGTTCCAAGGTTGAAGGGCTTGGAGTAACCTTTTGTTGACTTCAAAGTCTTCAAGCTTCACTCCTAGTACTCTTCTTTTGTTGACGATGCTCATAAGACGATCATGGACCTCTTGAGGTCCCTCATTCTTCTTCCTAATGAACAGGTTGTACTGTCCCCTTAGGAGATCTTCTCTAGCCTCCTTGACCGTGTCCGTCCCTTCATGAATGATCTCCAGCTTCTTCCATATCTTGTGGGCATTACGTATACCCATCACCTTCATTTGGGCTGAGTGCCGAAATTATCACGAAAGCAGCTTGGGCGTTGCGATGCATGTTGATCTCATCATTGGGTGTGGGATCGGCTTCATTCTCGAAGGTGAATCCATTCTCCACGATCTTCAGAATTTGAGGCCCAATGGACTCAAGGTATGTGATCATCCAGAACTTCCAATGCTCGTAGAAGGTTCCATCAAAGATGGGAATCTTCCCGAGGCTTGACCAATCTTCAGCTCATTCTTTAGTTCCCTCAGTTCATTGTAGTTGAACTGCACATTGGAGTAAGTCTCCTTGGCGGCGAACGTTTCTCCAATCTTCTCGGTCGACATCTTCAATGCTCTCCTAGCGGTTAAGCTATTTAGTAGAGAGACCTTGCTCTGATACCAATTGAAGGTTGCCTAGAGGGGGGTGAATAGGCAACCATCTGAAAATTCGACACTTAAAGCAAATTTATCAGATTTACAGAGAGCGGACTAGTCCGAAGTAGCAGACTTGTCCGTTAGCGGACAAGTCCGGTCGTGCGGATAAGTTCGCTAATCGCAGCGGGTATATAAATCTGACAATAAAGAACAAGAAGACAAGACACATCAATTTTTACCGAAGTTCGGCTCCACAAAGTAGCCTACGTCTCCGTTGAGGGATCCACAAAGGATCGGGTTTCGCTCAACCCTTAACCTCTCCATGCAACCACAAAGATCAACTTGGTTATTCACTATAATCGAAAGAGAGGGTGATTCAAACCTTCTAGATCTCACCACAAGAGATCGATGGATTCCGAGCGACACCTAGCCGTCTAGAAGACAAGTCTCTAAGAGTAATAAGCCCTGCAAAACCTGTAAAGAACGGATCAAGTGCTCAAGAACGATGAGGACTCAAGATCTCCTTCTTCCTTCAATCAAAACCCTAGGGTTTGAGTGGAGGTCGTGGAAAGAGGAGGAATGGATCTCTGGAGCTCTAGGGCGCAAGAGGGTTAAAAAGATTGCGTTTTTGGTTACCCTAACCTGTGGGGGAAGGGGGGGATTATATAGATCAATCAAGGAAAAGTTTCCAAAACTCCGCCTTGCAGACAAGTCCGGAAAGCGTGCAACGGTCGGCTGGTCATCTCTCTGAATTCCGGAAATCGGGCTATTTAGTCCGTGGCGGACTAGTTCGGAGGACCGAACAAGTCCGTGGAATACTCTCTGGAGTCCGCAACAAATCCGGACATGTCTGTTCCGGACAAGTCCGGAGTTGCTGCGTGCTCCCTCTCTGGAGTCCGGCACTTGGGCGGACTAGTCCGGGGTGGACAAGTCTGCTGGACCGGATAAGTCCGTTGCCAATGAGAAAAATAAGAGTGGTTTGACAGATTAAAGTTTTGAGCACCTAACCAATTCTTTATTGGAGATGCAGAGACCCCTCTTGATAGTACGGCAGTCCTATGACTCAAAAGAATAACAAGTAAAAGAACGAGGAGCCATAGAACCAACACTTCTTCTTCTTTCTTTCTGGAGGGTCTAGATAATCTTCAATAAGATTCACCCCTCCACACATACTCACAAAGAAAGATTAAAAACTTCCATTGTTTGTCACAATTCATTCCAAAATCCATAGGTATCCTAGATGCACTTTCAGTACTGTTGGCTCTCCACTAACCTCAGCCTCCAACGCACGACTCTCTCTCCCTCGCGTGTTGCCATCGGATGGACCAGGTGTCTAGCTCCGCTCGGCTCTCATGTGCATGCAGGACACGACGCCTTAAGCGTGTCTCCAACCTACTGACGAGCCTTCACTTCCCCCTGCCAGCCCCTCTCCTCCGCGCCTCACTCTCTCTCGCGGTCGAGCTCGGACACACATCCAGCGCCGCCGTGGAGCTCCCAGTCTGAGCCGCCTTCCATTCCCTAACCCGACGAGCAGTAGCGCCTCTCCCCACTACAGCTGCCCGCGAGCTCCTTCCCTCTTTCCCTGCCATGAGCCGCACCAATTCGAGCTTATCCCCATATCCGTCGAGCTCTTGGAAACAACGCGATTCTGACCAAATCGGCGAGCTCTGGTGAGCCTCTGTCCCTTGGTAACATGTTTTCGGCCCCCTGGCATCTTCGCTCTGCTCCTTAATGAGTCCTCGACTGGAGATCGCGGTCACTTTTGCAGGGAACCAAGGTTTGACTGCCGCCGGCCGCGGGAATGAAGTCCACCTCACCGGTGCCGACCCCCAGCAGCCACTTTCAACGTTGACAACTCTCTTGCCGGCCTTCCCCTCGTCGCCCTGAAGCTCCACAAGCAAGGCCCCTTGGCCGCCGTCCACCACAATGCCGCCGCGACCTTGCCGAACGTCACGCCGCGCCGTTCCTCGTCGCCGACCTATTTCCAGTGAGCACCCCACCGAGGCCACCTCCCCTTCTGACTCCTTGAATCGTGTGGATCATCTTGGTACCAAAAATGTCACTCGTGGCCGCTGGTAGCCGTCCACCGTTTGGTGCCGCCGCCGCGCCGGCCGTCCTGGCCGCCATGGCTCTGGGGCCGAGCTCCCCTTCGCCCGGATCTTCTGCGCCCTCCGAATCCGGTGTGGCCGGCGCTGTGTACCACCATGTGGCCTCCTTCTCTGGGCCGGGACCCCAACTGGGCCGTTTCCCTGTGGCCCAATTGGAGTAACCAGGCCTAGCCGGCTGGTTTAATTTTATTATTTTTTCGAATTAATTTATTTAAGTGCTAGAAAATCATTTCAAGTTGTAAAATTCGTAGAAAATTCATCTTAACTCAGAAAATTGTGAAATAAATTTTGATAGGATCCTCTTAATTAGAACAATATTCTTAAGCTAACAAATTTTCATTTTTATGCATTAAAATATTTTATTTAATTCGGATCACTCAAAACTTCTTTTATGCATTATCATTATTTCTTGACATGATAAAATCTTGGAAAATTCACTTTTTTGTTTCTTTCACTAAAATTTATGCGTTAGAAAATTTTCATATTTATTTTCGTCAAAAATAATTTTATAAATAATTTATGTTGTTTAAATTGTGTTTAATTAATTATAAATCTATTTGATTTAATAAATTCCAAAAATTTATCAAAATTAGTTTATAATCTCCCTGTTATTATTGAAAAACTAAAATTATACTTTATGTTTTCAAAAACTATTTTATATGGATTTTATAAGTAAAATTTCTATTCATCCTTTGAAAATAAAAAACTATCATCGCATGTGATTTAAATTCAAATATTAGACTTTTATAGATAAGCATAGTTCAATTCCTTGCATATCATTTCATGTCTAAGACCTGAAGTTGCCGAGGAAGAGTTCGACGACGTTCTGTTTGTCGAAGATTCTAACTTTGAGCAAAGCCAAGGCAGTCCCTGTAATGTGCATTAGGTTTATAGGAGTTGATTGAAACCGTAGACTGCTTAATAGCACCTTCTACCTATGTTAGTGTCCTTGTACGGGTATCTCGATGTAGAGCTAAGCTATGAGTTTTAGTTAACGGTCGAGTGAATGAGAACTTCAGTCGCGAGATATAGGTTTTACCCCTGGTTCAAAAGTATCGCATGATTTGATGAGGTTAGAGTATTAGAGCCTGAAAGATTGAGGTTGGTTATGAAATTACAAGAAATGATAAGTCGAGACCGGGCAGGGAAACATAGGTTGGCAACAGGAATGGAGTCCTGTGTGCGGTAGCCCTGTCTGTGTCGATTAAGGACCGTACCGTTATCGGCCCTATTGAGCAAGTTTGAATAGTATTGATTACATACTAGATATATGTGCTCCAAGAAACTGATGTAGCACAATGTGCGTAGTGACTGGACGTAACCGAACCTCTCTTCTCGAGATGATTAGAAGGAAGAGCTTTGGGGCTAACCATGGATAGACCCGATGAGCATATCGCATGGAGGACCACTGCTCGAGAGAGATGAGCATCGGACCGGTACTATGTATCATTGGTGTGAAAGGTTGTCACGTACGACTTCCTGAAAGTGCGTACGTGTCGTGTAATTAGGTTTCTCCAGCTGGATGTAAATTGATTATAATCGCTGCCCCTCACAGTAACGAGTACCACTTGTCTCAGTGCGTCACATCGTAGTTAAGAAGTGAAACAAGAGTGAAATAGAAAAGTATTATGGTTGTTGGATATGAATATTATAAATTGTTTGGCAACCATGATTGTGATAATTGATAGTGCAAATTAAATTTATATTCTCTTACACTTAATCTACTGCTAAAACTTGAAAGTAAGGATCCACTTTTAGCACTAGTTTTTGCAAACATCTATCCCATGTAAGTCAGCCTTATCATATTTTTTGAAGTCGGCTGTAGTTAGCCATGTTAACGGGTAAAACTTGCTGAGCATTTGAATGCTCAAGGCGTAGCTCTTTGTTGTTTTTATTTGCAGGTTCTCTCTCTCCCTTCTTCGAGCCAACTAACAGAAGCGACCTTTGAGGTAGCTTTGTCCGTTGGGAGCCCTGCTCGCCGCGCTGAGCTGTTGTGTGCTGCTAGAAGATGTATCATATGGGCTCGATGTCATCTTATGCTTAGTCTCTAGGAGACCCTAGCAGTTCAACAAGGTGAACGCTTTAGCAATTTTAAATCTAGTGTTTTATAAACCCAAACAACAGTTTGTTTTATATTTTATCGTGCTTGAGTTGTACTGTTGGTCCTCGCTTCGTCGAGTGACACCCGATAAGATCCTATGGTCGATAGATCGTCTCTTTCGAGGGACGGTCTGTCACAGCTGATATCAGAGCAATATCGTGAACAGTAGGACTTTAAAGCTATTTTTGAAAAGCTAACTTCGTTAGAAGCCCCTAGTTATGCCCAATTAAAGACTATATTAGTGTGTCTTATCAAGTAGCTGTGGTCAGAGTGCTAACTGCCGACCCTTAGATCGTGTAGAAATCGAGTTGAGAGATCGTGTTTGCCATTAAGGTCACGTACGATCAACTATATTGGCCAAGTTTTTATTTTGGTGAGGACCGTAGGACGATTGCATATTAAGCATTTGCATTTAAAAGTTGTAAATAATCGAATCATCTAAAAAGAAATCTCCTGTCTTGTGTTAAAAGTTTTAAAAGTTTTGAACCAGCCTACTTTGGGGTAAAGCCACTTTGAATTTCAACTGCTATTGCAGTTAAGACAGATTGCATGAAAAATTGTGGAACCCTTAAGCTTCTAAAGACTAGGTGGTTGGCTCGAAGGTTAGAATTTTAGTAGACTGATTCTTATGCTCGAAGAAGATGAAGAAGGTCTAAGTAATCAGCGGATATATAGGAATGCCTTTACCTCAACAAACCTTGACCCAAATTATCGCGGCTATGCTTTTGTCGTAGAAAGAGCAGACGCAAGAAGCCACTTTTAAAACTCCACTAAGCAACATGGTAGTTTCCACTTGGCCATTCTAGTCCATAATTTCCGTCACCAATTATCAACTACGAGACTTCAGTTTTTAGTGTCTTTACTTTCAAAAATTTTGTTGCCCCCAACCCTTGTATTTCAACCTTCATCATGAATATTTCAAGTAACCTTTGGTGCATCTGTTCAATAAATCTGCGACCATCCTGCGACTTCAAGCCCTTTGAGAATTTCAAAGCTCTCTCATTTTCTGGTTCAATCTTCAAGATTAAAGACTCTATAAAAAGGTTATGATATTCTCTGCATGTTTGGTAGTCAAGTTCTTTAAGGTTTGTTGCCCAAGCCCTATAGGCGTCCAGACTACGCTAAGACTTCAAACTGTCCAGAATCGAGTTTCAGCACATCGACTGTCACTTTCAGAGAGATTATCTGCTGTTCTGTTTATCATGTGAGGACCAGTGAATATCCGTTGGAAAGCTATGGAAGTTCTCTACAACTTTGTTATTCAGCTCCAGTCTTGGTTCTGCCCTTATATGTGCCTAAATCAAATTTTGGAGACTGCGGCCAGCCCAGACAGAAAGTAACGCTACTCCATTTTACTCCTCTTGTGCTCTAACTTTTTGTTTCCAATTTTCCCTTCATAGTTTCATCAGCAGTGTTTGTTGATTGGCCATCCCTTGTGGCTGCTCAATAGTCTTCGTTAAGCCTGTATCGCCAAACTCCTTGTCCTTCCTAAATTATGCATCCTTGTTTATGCACCCTATCTGAACCCTCTCTGTTAATCATGCGCAAGTATATAGTGTACTCTTTTGGATCCATCATTGACAACCCTTGTGTTTAAATGAAATCTGTAAGTTGCTATTTAAAAATCCTTACATTGACAGAGAGCTAATAACTCCAATCCCTTGGTTTCTTTCGATCAATACTTACTTGTCTTGGCATCTAGCCATCACCTTCTGATATTGGATCACTACCCTTCGGTTACTTTCCCACCTAATTTCAAAGTAGTATATGTAACTACTCAAAGTCCTTTGTAACCTTTTGTTGTCATAAACTCTTTCATCGACACAAAGTTTTGAGCGTGTGCCACCATCTTGAGGATACACGCTATCATCCATAGCCCTTCTCCGATGATCATGTTTATGCGAGAATTTTCTCCCATATTAACCTCTTTGTGTGATTCTTGTATCTTTTAACCATACCGAGAGTACGACTCCTTGAAGCCTCGTTGTCTAGAGAATACTGATCTCGCCTCCTAGTATCCTTAATCTATAGTCAATAAAATTATCATCTAGGATACCTTGATTGATCCAAATCGAGTCCTTGCCGTTGCGGATCTTTGGAACCTTTCTTAGTAAACATGATCACTACCATGATCATGGCATGCAATTACCAAATCTTTTATGTTGATTCTAATCCCTTGAAAATTGCTAGCGGATGCGCTCTTGAAATTTTAATTTTGCTTTTGAGTTGTGCCGGTTCGCTCAGACGCTTCTCAAAATCAGATTATAATAACAAGAGTACCTTCTCCTGTGACCTGGATAAAGGATCCAACTATAATATACTTCTGAACGGATGACGTATTATCCGAAGTACGCAACCGAAATGGAGGATATTGTACTTGGAGTTCCTCATCTAAACATCCAGTCTCAAAACCTATTCCAGTTGAGACAAATACCTGCACACCTCCTATATAGTGTCAATTATTCTTTTGAACAAGATACTGTTCATTTGTATCCCACTCAAATCTAGAGAATCATCGTGTCATCATGTAAATCGTTCGCGTATCCTTGCTATCGAACTCGTGTGTTACTTGATTTTTGTTTTTTTAAAAAAAATCCATGTCCATCTCATTTGACTCGTCTCAATCCCGATTTATCCTCAGGAATTTGCCTCTTTATTTATCGATCCTACCCATTGGTGATCCTATGTATCTGCAAACCTGTGGAAAAGGAACCCTTCGGATGCAGAAATAAACTAGCCTTCTACCTTACAGAGATTTCCAGTCATTGCAAAGTTCACTGCGCATTGACTGAGGACTGTGAACAACCTATCCAGTGTATATGGTCTTTTTCCACGTCACAGTTGGAGGGATGCCTAAAAGCCCCTACCAATATCAAATTGGATGATATCAATCAATGTTAACCAGACTAACCTGTGTGGAGAAGTTGATAGAGGCGCCTGATCGGAAGGACCGAGTGACAAGATTAAGGCATCAAAATTCCACAAGGTTCAATGATGCCACTACCCTGAAGATGAAGCAACTTGTAAGACCAAAGAATGGCCACGCCTGCACTTTTTGTAGTTCCATCAATCTTGCTGAGGTTTTTATTTTTCCCCACTTCCGTCGTAAATCTCGGGACGATATTTCTTTAAGGGGGAGGCCTGTAACACTCCGTGTTTCTGAATAAAGAAACAACGTTGTTCAAATTCAAAATCACGGGATCCGTGCTCAACCCTTCTCAACAAATTCACGTTTCAAATAAAAATTCAAATTTCAAAATGTACATTCAAACTTTTTCAATGAAATATTGTGAAATAAAAAAATTCATTTGAAATGTTTTGAAAAGATTTGAATTTAAGATTTTGTAAAATTTTATTCAAAAATCAAAAGGCCCAAATGAATTTTTCTCCTTTAATTAGTTTCCTGTTTTGTAAAATGTATATAATAAAATTTATTTCAAAAGTTCTACCCACATGTCTAATTTCAGAATTTTTAGAGCTCGACAATTGTGGAATTTGGACTAAAACAGAGAGCAGTGTTGAAATATCAAAAATCAGGGAAATAGAAAAGGGAGCCGGGCCCGCTTGTCAGCCGCACTGTTGGCTCTCCACTAACCTCAGCCTCCAGCGCACTACTCTCTCTCTCGCACGCGTTGCCACCGCACGGACCAGGTGTCTAGCTCCGCTCGGCTCTGATGTGCATGCAGGACACGACGCCGTAAGCGTGTCTCCAACCTACTGACGAGCCTTCACTACCCCCTGCCAGCCCCTCTCCTCCGCGACTCACTCTCTCTCACGGTTGAGCTTGGACGCACATCCAGCGCCGCCGTGGAGCTCCCAGTCCGAACCACCTTCCATTCCCTAACTCGACGAGCAGTACCGCCTCTCCCCACTACAGCTGCCCGCGAGCTCCTTCCCTCTTTCCCTGCCATGAGCCGCACCAATTGAGCTTTTCTCCAAATCCGTCGAGCTCTCGGAAACACCGCGATTCCGACCAAATTGGCGAGCTCCGGTGAGCCTCTATCCCTTGGTAACATGTTCCCGGCCCCCTGGCATCTTCGCACTCCTCCTTAATGAGTCCTTGACTGGAGATCGCAGTCACTTTTGCAGGGAACCAAGGTTCTCCCGCCGCCAGCCGCGGGAACGAAGTCCACCTCACCGGTGCCAACCACCTGCAGCCACTTTCAACGTTGACAACTCTCTTGCCACCCTTCCCCTCGTCGCCCTGAAGCTCAAAGAACAGGCCCCCTTGGCCGTCGTCCACCACAACGCCGCCGCGACCTTGCCGGACGTCACGCCGCGCTGTTCCTCGCCGCCAACCTATTTCCGGTGAGCACCCCACCAAGGCGACCTCCCCTTCGGACTCCTTGAGTCGTGTGGATCATCTTGGTACCAAAGATGTCGCTCGAGGCCGCCGGCAGCCGTCCACCGACGGGTGCTGGGGCCGAGCTCCCCTTCGCTCGGATCTTCTGCGCCCTCCGAATCCTGTGTGGCCGGCGCTGTGCACCACCATGTTGCCTCCTTCTCTGGGCCGGGACCCCAATTGGGCCGTTTCCCTGTGGCCCAATTGGAGTAACCAGGCCCAGCCGGCTGGTTTACTTTTATTATTTTTTCGAATTAATTTATTTAAGTGCTAGAAAATGATTTCAAGTTGCAAAATTCGTAGAAAATTCATTCTAACTCAGAAAATTGTGAAATAAATTTTGTTAGTATCCTCTCAACTAGAACAATATTCGTAAGCTAACACATTTTCATTTTTATGCATTAAAATATTTTATTTAATTCGGATCACCCAAAACTTCATTTATGCATTATCATTATTCCTTGACATGATAAAATCTTGGAAAATTCACTTTTCAGTTTCTTTAACTAAAATTTATGCTTTAGAAAAATTTCATATTTATTTTCGTCAAAAATAATTTTATAAATAATTTATGTTGTTTAAATTGTGTTTAATTCATTATAAATCTATTTGATTTAATAAATTCCGAAAATTTGTCAAAAATTAGTTTATAATCTCCCTGTTATTATTGAAAAACTCAAATTATACTTTACGTTTTCAAAAACTATTTTATATGGATTTTACTTATTTTATATGGATTTTATAAGTAAAATTTCTCAGTCATCTTTTGAAAATAAAAGACTATCATCGCATGTGATTTAAATTCAAATCTTTGACTTTTATAGATAAGCATAATTCAATTCCTTGCATATTTCATGCCTAGGACCCGAAGTTACCGAGGAAGTGTTCGACGACGTTTCGTTTGTCGAAGATTCTAACTTTGAGCAAAGCCCAAACAGGCCTCGGTGCATTAACCTTGTTTTAATATTTGTTTCTATCACTATGTATAGCTAGTACTGCAATGTGTATTAGGTTTATAAGAGTTGATTGAAACTGTAGACTGCATAATCGCACCTTCTAGCTATGTTAGTGTCTTTGTACGGGTATCTCGATGTAGAGCTAGGCTATGAGTTTTAGTTAATGGTAGAAGTCGAGTGAATGAGAACTTCACTCGCGAGATATAGGTTTTACCTCTGGTTCAAAAGTATCGCATGATTTGATGAGATTAGATTATAAGAGCCTCAAAGATTGAGGTTGTTATGAAATTACAAGAAATGATAAGTTGAGACCGAGCAAAGAAGCATAAGTTGGCAACAGGAAGGGAGTCCTGTGCGCGGTAGCTCTGTCTGTGTCGATTAAGGACCGTACTGTTGTCGGCCCTATTGAGCAAGTTTGAATAGTACTGATTATATACTGGATATATGGGCCCAGAAAACTGATGTAGCCCAATGTGCGTAGTGACTGGACGTAACTAAACCTCTCTTCTGGAGATGATTACAAGGGAGAGCTTTGGGACTAACCATGGATAGACCCGGTGAGGTTATCGCATGGAGGACCACTGCTCGAGAGAGGTGAGCATCGGACCGGTACTATGTATCATTGATGTGAAAGGTTGCCACGTACGACTTTTTAAAAGTGCGTACATGTCGTGTAATCAGGTTTTTTTTAGCTGGATGTGAATCGATTATAATCGCTTCTCCTCACAGTAACGAGTACCACTTGTCTCACTGCGTCACATCGTAGTTAAGAAGTGAAACAATAGTGAAATGAAAAAGTATTATGGTTGTTGGATATGAATATTATAAATTATTTGGCAACTATGATTGTGATAATTGATAGTGCAAATTAAATTTATATTCTCTTACATTTAATCTACTGCTAAAACTTGAAAGTAAGGATCCACTTTTAACGCTAGTTTTTGCAAACAGCTATCCCATGTGAGTCAGGGTTATCATATCTTTAGAGTGGATTGTAGTTGGCCATGTTGACGGGTAAGACTTGCTGAGTATTTGGATGCTCAGGGCGTAGCTCTTTGTTATTTTTGTTTGCAGGTTCTCTCTCTCTCTTCTTCGAGCCAACTGACAGAAGCAACCTTCAAGGTAGCTTTGTTCATTGGGAGCCCTGCTCGCCGCGTTGAGCTGTTGTATGCTGCTAGAAAATGCATCGTATGGCCTCGATGTCATCTTATGCTTAGTCTCTAGGAGACCCTAGTAGTTCAACAAGGTAAACGCTTTCACACTTTTAAATCTAGTGTTTTATGGTAGGAGTGTGGATCAACCTAATGGAAGTGCTGATTTATAGTACTACTCCAGTAGTAGCGATTGAGGAGGGAGTCTGAAGCTGATTGGGCATGCATTGTCATTGAGATCTTCTTTTATAAAGGGGTCGTGGGAATCTCACAGACGCTTCTTCAAAATTCAATGTCAATTTTGCTTCATCAACTGGTCCGCTAGATCTAGTATCTCTTTATTTCCAGGCTTAGTTAGATAGACCTAAGGCATATTGAAATCGGCTGGCCAGCGTGATCGTCCGCAGATCTCGAACAACATCAACAATAAGTACCCAACGGGTGGGCCAGGTATGTCACGGCATACCTAAAATTTTTATCTCAAATTAATCTTAATGCATGTGTCAGTTAAAGTTTTAATTTTAACAGATATCTAAATAGTAAATATACATAGATAATTCTAAAATATTGCTATATATGTATCAGATTTAATAGAGATGATAATAATTAAATTTTAGATATTAATATAGGTCTATGTTAGATTGCTATTTTTCACCTAAGTATCTAAATTAATGTTTACGTACTCGGTTTAGATATATATTAGCCGTTTTACCTAATTCATATTGTTGCTCCGCCGTAATTTTTGACACCAAATACATTTAGTTCTGTTGAAATCTTCAAGCGAAATACATGAAACATTTAATTTTGAATGGCGAAATACTTGATAAAAAAATAGAACTTTTGGTCTGTAGTGATAGAATATTTAGTATTTTTTGAAATATTTATCTCTCTCTAGTCTAAGCTTACGAGACCTAATAAACTAAACTAAAGTTTGATAGCATGAGGTGGTTCTTCGGTCATCCCAGATGAAAAGGATAAGTGCTCTGCAGTTTGCTCAGTTTTTCTTCTCCTCAAACCTTTAGTGACTGACACTGTTATTATATTTGCTGATGCATAACGTGTGACGTAAAATTGGTTCAGGAATATCATGTTTCATTTACGGTGCCTTTGTATGTTTTCAGATTCTCTGTGCCTCTGTATGTTTCCACATTCTCTAAGAATCAGCAAAATTTCAATTTATCCTCAAAAACATTTATTGTCTGGAACATAGCACTTCTAAAACTGTTTGGTATTTTTTGTGATTCAGATTTTAAAAAGAGATGATATGCCTTGAAATGACGTATATATACTCCCTCCAGTTTAAAAACTTAAGTTGTTTTGGGCGATATGGTCTCGAAAATATAACTTTTATTTTTATTTTTAAAAATATTTATTAAAAAATAACATGTACTCCATCTATTCTTGATGTCGCCGTTGACTTTGAACGTCAAATTTGACTATTTGTCTTATTTAAAAACTTTTGATAAATATTAAATATTTTGTTATAATTTGATTTATTATTAGAGTATTTTGAATCACAATTTTAAATTTTACACAATTGAACAAATTTTTTAAATAAAATAAATGATCAAAATTGATATTTAAAGTCAATAGCGACATCAATTTAAGAACAGAGGAAGTATATTTTATGAAAGTACTTTTTAAGACAAATCTAATCTTATAATTTTCATATTTACAAGCATAACAAGTTAAAATTTATTTTTTCAATATTCACTATTTAAAAGACTTAAATTATGAAACTGGAGGGGAGTACTCCTCTTGTCTGTCCGGTGTTGTTTTCTACAACTCCAGCTAGCAATGAAACGGGCTGTAAATATGTTTGGCCCATTCAACCATATGACCACTGAGATGACCCAACTAATCGAAAGAATTGTTCTCACTCCTTATCCCTTCTTTCTCTTTCTTTTGGCTAGCTCGCTCGTCTGCCAAGCACCAATGAAGCGCATCCACACTCCTAAGCAAGCAAGAAGGAACGAAGCTAATGTCCTCCCTTTACCCTCTATAAAAACATGAAACAATAGTCCCTAGCAACCAGACGAAATTGGTATTTTTTATAAAAAAATCGTAAAATTGTAGTAACATCATATATCAAACCACTAAAATGTATTTTATTAAAAAAGAAAGAAAGAGTATTTCTTCTTTGGGTGTTAGAAATACTTATCTTTGTTAGTATTGTTTTTGTGTGACATGACAACTTCTTACCGTAGCCGTGTACTTCTTCCGCTCCAGATGTCGTCGTTGACTTCTAAAACCATCTTTTACCATTTCTCTTATTCTAAAAATTAGTTCAAATGTATAAAAATATAAACCATATTTTAAGCACCTTTGATGATAAAGAAAATTATAACAAAATATATGAAATCAATCATATTTTTTGAATAAGATAAATGGTTAAAGTTGATGTTAGAAGTGGTGACATTAATTTAGGAATACAGGGAGTAGGCTCCCTTTTCATTGTGGGAAAAATATTTTACATCCTATATTTTTATTTACAACCGATTCATTTGAAACTTTTATGTAATTAGTTTGAAATTCATGTGTTGTAAAGGGGATCAGCCGGTTGATATGCACCGTCAGTCCTCAATCTTAAAAAACGGTCTACCTAGATTCAGTCAAGCATGTCTTTGCCAATGATTTTTATAAATATAATTAATTTAAATATATGTAAATTATATATTAAAAATATTTCTTATGGTGACTATAGAAATACAAGTCTCATGTTAAAGTTAATCGATTTAATCAAATTTTATTATTAAAGTTAGATGGTATGAAACCCAACACATACAGTTTTGTGGGACATGGGTAGTAGCAAATATAAACTCAATGAAAGTCATGTGTTGGAGACAGGATTAAACCGTTTGTATGCACTAATCATTTGAAAAGCTTCCTTTTAAGACCCTTTAGAATGAAGGAATTTGACACTAATCATATAGAAATTTTACAGAAAAAAATTATTCCACGTTCAGTAGGCGACTCACGCGTCACGCCCAAGGCACAAGAACAGCCGGCATTGGGCATCACGTTAACAAACAAACAATCTCAACGGACAATGTATTTCCTTTCCTTTACCTTGCACGCCTGACAGTGGCGGCTCCTTCCGTAGCACACTTCGTGCGGGCCGGGCTGACCTGGGTCCGCAGCAGCCGGCCCCTTCCGCAGCAAGTTCCCGCCAATTCGCCTACCCGTGAAACCTAGTCCCCACCCCTTTCCGTTTCAGCCCTCATTTCTTCCCCCAACAACCCCACGTCTCCTCTCCCCACTCCCGCGCCGCCGCCTTCGCGCCATCATGCCTCGCCGCGGGAAATCGTCGGGTGAGCCACCACCGCCGATCCCTGGAGCCCGATAAGCAAACCCCCACCCGGAAGTACCAACCCCTGTCTTGTCCTTCGCAGGATCTAGCAACGGTCGCCGCCGCCGTCGCGACGAGGAGGAGGAGTCCGCCGACAACACCTCCGACACCGATTTCGTGGCCGATTCTGAGGACCTGGTGGAAGAGGACGACGACGAGGGATTCACGGCCGATGAGTACGACGCACACGCACCCGCCCCCGCCCCCGCCCCCGTGGCGCCGCCACCGCCGGTCCCGGTGCCGTATCGGCGGCGTAATGGGAGGGGCAGGAAGAACAAGAGGGCGAAGGACGGAGGGCCGCCCCTGCCGTGGGAGGAGTGGGAGGTGGCCAACGACAAGTGGATCGAAGAGCGCATGGCGGCCGGCGCTGTCGAGGAGGACCAGGAACTGGAGGCGGCGGCCGCGGGGCCCGTGCCGGCGGCGGAACCCGCCCCGGAGGTGGTGCTCCGGTTGCTGCGTTTCCAGAAGGAGTGGCTCGCCTGGGCTCTGGCGCAGGAGGCCTCCCCGTCGCGTGGCGGCATCCTCGCCGACGAGATGGGGATGGGGAAGACCATCCAGGCCATCTCGCTCGTCCTCACCGCGCGCCGGCTCCGGCCTCCGGGCCAGCAGGCCTCCTCCTCCTCCTCCTCGGCCACGCCAGGTGGCCCGATGCGCGGGGTCGGGTGCACGCTGGTGATCTGCCCTGTGGTGGCTGTCATCCAGTGGGCGCAGGAGATCGAGCGGCATACTGCCAAGGGCACCGTGCGCCACCTACTCTACCACGGCCCTCGTCGGGCTGACCAGAACTTTGATTTCGACAGCTACGATTTTGTTATTACCACCTACTCCACCATTGAGGCGGACTTCCGGAAGAACATCATGCCGCCCAAGATTCGGTGCCAGTACTGCGATAAGTTGTTTTATCCCAACAAGATGAAGGTGCACTTGAAGTATTACTGTGGACCTGATGCCATGCGAACGGAAAAGCAAGCGAAGCAGCAGAGCAAGAAGTGCGGTAACAGCAAGGTGAAAGGAAAGAGGAAGGGTAACAAGAAGGAAGATGATGAGGATAATAAGGATTTTGTAGAGTTGGGTGATGAATTATCCAGTCAACCAAGGGGTCAGTCACCTCTGCACTCAGTCCGATGGGAACGGGTTATCTTGGATGAGGTGATTCCTGTGATTGTTATAATGCATTTTTAATGTTTTTGAGAAGCATATAATTTTGATAAGATATGGTTTAAAACTTTGTTTATTGCTGTAAGCAAATGAAAGTGTTAGCAATTCTCAAAATCAGGAGGATATTTCCTCAGAATTATGCGATTTCATGTAGTTTTGATAAGAAAACTGAATACTCAGTTTTGGGAAAACTAGAGGTTGTGCAGGGTTATTTTGTGAGTCCTTGTTTTATCAGTTTTCCTACTAAGTTGATGTGGTCAATAGCCTGATCAAAACCATCCAATGGATGCTGTGCAAAATTTCTTCACTATTTAGCATCTACAATGGAAATATTAGGTTTTGTTGAGTTGGGTATAAAATTAAGTGGACTCAGGAGTACCCGTTTTTTTTTTTCAGTCTTGACCTTGTTTTGAAAAATTTGGAGAATAATCTCTGTATTTCAGCAACACACCTTTGTGTGGACTCCATTAGCTCATAATTTGTTTGAATCCGTCCCTAAAAGCATGTCGTTTTAGCTCGAAACATTTGTCCTATAAAGAATGTCGCTGGGCAGGAGGGCTGACAAAAGCAGCGCCGACTTTCATGCCTTATGCTAGAAAAAAAAGAAAACAAATCACTCCCCTTGACGCCTAAGGTCTTCTCTTCTTGTCCTCTTGTGCTTAAATGATGGGTAGGCTCGCACAGTGCAGGGCTGTTGGATAGGGGTAGCAGTGGTATTGAGGCTCGTCTTGGTTGTTGTGTCCGATGCTAAAATGTCATGTTTTAGGGGACGGAGGAAGTATTTACCTAACAGTCAAATGTGGCAACCTATGTTTTTAAGGCATCGCCTAGGCGATAAGGCGCAACTGAGTCGCCACAGGAGAAAGGTGTCGCCTTACGAGCATAATGCACCCGCTCAATTTTTGCCAAGTCCAAGCTAAATTTGTTAGTAAATCGCTCGATTCTGTCGTTGCCATCATCTCTGCCTTAAAAACATAACTGCTCTATTGGTCTATTCAAATAATCGGCAATAAGTACCTAAGTTTGTACTCCCTCCGTCTCAAATTATAAGTCATTTTGGACTTCTCAAGTTTTCTCAAATTATAAGTCATTCTCACTTCCCGAGACACTTTTTTTCTTTTCCAATACATCTCCACTCTCTCTTTCCTCCTCGTTTTCAGAACATCCCACCTTTTTCACTTTTCTTAATTCCCGTGTCCAGCTCCAAAACGACTTATAAAATGGGACGGAGGGAGTACATAATTTCTGGTGCAATTCCGTCATAGGATGTGTGGTAAGGCGTCGCCTCGCCGCACGCCTTAAGCGCCTAGGTGGCTGGAAGGGGGTGAAACGCTGCGCCTCGCCTTACCGCCTTAAAAACATAGGTGGCAACCACAATCTTCTTTTAATGGATTATTGCATTATGATTTTGTGCAGGCTCACTTCATAAAAGATAGACGATGCAACACTGCGAGAGCTGTTTTTGCATTGGAGTCAGAATACAAGTGGGCACTGAGTGGAACACCCCTGCAGAACCGCATTGGAGAACTTTACTCGCTGGTTTGTACTGATGCTTTAGGAAATAGTCGTACATGACTTCTAGATTATGATTTATTATCTGTTGTTCCTGCAGATTCGCTTCTTGCAAATCTTTCCCTACTCGAACTACTTCTGCAAGGACTGTCCCTGTGAGATACTGGATACTAGGTATGTGCAGAATCTGAGTTCTTTATGAAACTATTCCTGCAAAATTAAGCCTCATTCAGTTGTTTACCTTTCGAATAAAGATAAGGCTTTCTTTTGGTTAAAGAAACATGATTGTGGTGATAAATGGAAACCACCAAACAATTCAGTAAGAATGTAAGCTGTTGCATCACGTAGTCTATGAGTCCTCATTACATATTCTCATTTCTTCACTTGGATTAAAGATCTGACCACCATCTTACCTCCATCCTCATGCAGCATGAAGAAACTTTGTGACTGTGGTCATTCATCTGTTAGGCATTTCTGCTGGTGGAATAAAGTGAGATTTTGCTATATCACCTTCGTTTTCCACATTATTTTTTTGTCACAGCATCATGCTGACTGAACCAATATTTTACAGTACATATCAGCGCCAATACAGTGGAGTCGTGAAGGCCAACAAGCCATGATTCTTCTGAAGGAAAAAGTTCTGAAAGGCATAGTATTAAGGCGAACTAAAATGGGCAGAGCTGCAGATCTTGCAATGCCACCTAAAATTGTGAGTTTCTCTTCGTTGATGCATTTAATGTTCATGAAATTATTGCATTGCATTATTGCCCTGTCGCTCGCCGTTTTTAATCATTTGATATTATATGATAGGTGTCGTTGAGGCGGGACACATTTGATAAAAATGAAATGGAATTCTATGAAGCTTTGTACACTCAAAGCTGCACGCAATTTGATTCGTGAGTCCTCCTGCCCTACTTATGCATAGAAACATGCCAGCAGATATTATGTGGCTGTACTAGAGCCAGTCTTTCTTCTAGCCCTTCAAAATTTTTGTAGCCAATTTCTTTCAACAATAATCCAGCTCTTCTACATTGTAGTTGCTTGATTTTGTGTGTTATACTAGGTCTCCACTGGTTCAATCCAGTTTGAAATGGTGCCCTTTTTTTTAACATGGTTGATGGCATTTATTAAGTTGCTTCCAAATGTTCCATTCATTTTGTCCATTTAGTTCATTCTTATTCTTTTTTTTTTTTTTTTTTGACATTTATGTGCAGATATGTTGCTGCTGGAACGCTTATGAACAATTATGCTCATATCTTTGATCTTCTAACAAGGTTAAGACAGGTGAGTTGTATAATAAGTTCTACAGGTGCACATATTTCCTTAGCCAGATGTAAAGTGCCCAGTATGCCTTGTTTGCATATATGGGCAACATAAATAATCATTCATGTGCAATTAATCTACTTTACCTGGGACCATTCAAAGTCATGATGGTTTCATAAAGAACATCATCTATACCTAATCTTCATTAACACATGTTACTTGTGACACCAAAATTGCAGGCTGCTGATCATCCTTATCTCGTAGCATATTCTAAAACAGCAGGACCACGTGAAGGATTGACAAATGAAGGAATTGAAAGCCAGTGTGGTATATGCCATAATGTGGCTGAAGATGTTGTGGTAAGCAGGTCGCCACATCCAAAAAAAAAAAACTAAGAATGTATAATAAGCATGTCCGCTGTTATATTTTTTTCCACTGATTATAAGCTAACCTTTCTATTACTACAATGACTTTCTTATGAAGGTTACCTCTTGTGACCATGCATTCTGCAAAACTTGTTTGATAGACTATTCGGCAACTCTGGGGAATGTTTTGTGCCCATCATGTTCACAACCTCTTACTGTGGACCTGGCAACACAAAATTCGGGAGAAAAGATTACTGCGAGTGCCAAAGGTCGCAAACGCTCAGGAATATTGAGCAGACTAGGGAACCTTGCAGATTTTAAGACAAGTACAAAAATTGATGCATTGGTATGTCGGAAAACTTATTATTAGTATTATTACCATTTCCTTGCAATTTGCTGTAATATGTTTTGATGCTTGTATATATTCATCGCAATGAAGGAGCAAGGTATAGTGAAAGCTGAAGCTGTCGTTAAGGTTTCATTTAAATTGGGTCGATTTGGTGCATAGGGGAGCTAAGGACAGTGCATTAGTCTGCATGTTTGTGACATAGGTTGGGAGTTAGGGACAGTATATACATTCATGATTCATGTTTATTTAGAATTCACAATTCAGAGCTCAGGGTGGTTGGGGCACATGAGCTTGAACATACTTGTGGCCCTGGACGTCTATGCAGTGCATTTTGGTTGTCAGGTATCTGCTGCACTAGCACTGCACTAGCAGTGAACCACTAACAATTTTGACATTCATATGTTTTGGGGGCGGGAGGGGACTGTTATTTTATGGTTGTGCTCAAACAGTTTTCCTTATCCTGGCAAGGAATCTTTAGAGAAGAAGTCACTGTGGTTGTAATGGTGTACCCAAGTAATTTCGAATTCACAACCAATAGGCAAATTTTGGTAAAGATTTATTGTTGAACTTTCTCCCCATTATGCAGAGAGAGGAAGTAAGAAACATGATTGAGCACGATGGTTCTGCCAAAGGGATTGTGTTCAGCCAGTTCACATCATTCCTTGATTTGATTCAGTTCTCCCTGGAGAAGGTAAAGTTTTGGAAAACATTTAGTTGTCTTTCACAGGGATGCAAGTGTGTACCCAGTGGGTAGTTGTGGGTCAAGCCTCTAGTTTATTTGATGTCCTATCAAATTTTGGTGGATGTCAGTTTTAGTTCATTTTATAGAGTTTGGGTCGACCCATTGACCCACAAAATGGAAAACTTGCATCCAAAGTCTTTGATTGCAGCTACGTTTGTCGAGTACTGATATTTAAGATGATTTGGTAGTCTGGCATCAAATGTGTCCAACTTAATGGAGGCATGAACATCAATGAGAAGGGAAGAGCCATAGACACCTTCACCAATGATCCAGACTGCAGGATATTTCTTATGAGCCTGAAAGCAGGAGGAGTAGCTCTGAATCTCACTATAGCATCACATGTGAGCTTAGAATAGCTGCTTCCTTTTTTTCACTTTTACACAGCAATAAGTCTTAAACTGCTGTCCTCTTTTTGTAACATTGTTGTGTGGTTAGGTTTTCTTGATGGACCCGTGGTGGAATCCAGCAGTGGAGAGCCAAGCACAGGACCGAATTCACCGAATTGGGCAGTTCAAGCCAATCAGGTTTTTAACTTGCTGCTAAATTTGTGACACCATTTGGCATTTTTGCCATCATATCCTTAAATCCCCTGACTTTTCTTTCCTTTCGTTGGTGGTATTGCAGAAGCATGAGGTTTGTTATTAAGGACACTGTTGAAGAGCGTATATTGCAACTCCAAGAGAAGAAGCGACTGGTGTTTGAAGGGTAATAACCTCTTCTCTAGTTTTCACGCCTCGTCTTTCTGTGCTTCATGGTCCCCTGCCTGCTTACCTAATGATGTCCTCGGTGTTCGCTGCAGCACGGTAGGTGACTCACCAGAGGCCATGTCGAAGCTTACAGAGGCTGACCTGAGGTTTCTCTTCCAGAACTAACCGTTTCTGAACAGAGCTTCAGATTAGCAGCGTAATTTAGGGTGTGTTTGGCATGGCTCCGGAGTTTAACTCTAAAGTTTAAAAATTTAGCCAAACACCTCAGCTCCACAAAATCGTGGAGCAGTGGAGTCCCAATACAATTTTTTGAAGCACCTATTTTCTAACTCCAGAAGTGCTCAAAATAAAAAAAGCTTTAAAGTTCAAAATAATTACTCACCTTTGTCACTCGTTACACAATTATCAACAAACCGTTCTTTTTTCTTCTTGTCAACTTCGATCTCTTTTCCTACTCCGCCATGACGCAGCCCCAGCTCGCTCACCGGTCCCTAGGCTCCGATTCGCTCACCGTTCCCAGGCCACGATGCCTTTTTTTTATTATGTCTATTTCGGTGATGGCATATGAATGTAATCTTGGTTAATTTAATTTTCTTTGAGTCGAAAAAAAAAATCAATGTGTTGATTAAAAAAATTATTATGTTGACCGATTGACCAATGATATTTCCGCCGTCCTAAAATAAGTGAAGTTTTTTATTTTTTAAAATTGATGTTTGACTATTTGTTTTATTTAAAAATTTTATGAAAATACAAAAATTATTCAGACAAAGTTAAAGTATTTTTAATATTGAATCATTTCATAATAAAATGAATAATATTTTCACAATTTTTTAAATAAGAAAAATGGTCAAAAGTACAGGACACTTATTTTGGTGGAACGGAGAGAGTATGAATTAGTTCATATATTGTTAATAAATAATTAACTAACTAGAGGTAATAACGACCATCAATCCAATAAACTCTCTTTTTTAGAGTTATATAGTTTTCTATCTAGCAAAACACTTGAAGAGAACTTCAACTCCACATAAAAGTTACTTCTCCAGAGAGTTTTGAAACAGAGCGCAGCCATGTGCCATGTCAAACACGCTTTTAGGAGGCGGTAGACATCTAAGAATTTCTTCTCAGTTGGATACAGGACTGTAGGATATTCTAGAGTTGTGATCCATCGCGGGGTATGCTAAAAAAGTGGACCAGTTGTTACCCTGATTATCGTTTTTGCGGAAGGAATTTCGTTTGGCATGCCAGTTCAGTCGGTATCAGGATAGCTTGAGATGCAAAAACTGCAGGTGCGAACAGCTCCACTTTGTTGGCGGCGGCGGGGAACGTGCGCGTGTGTGTTGTGGTCGTGGAGAGTACTGATTGAATTGAACGGATCCTGCCTCCGCGACATGACCAGACACTGGGGGATGCTTGATTTGCTGATCCCGCCGCGTTAGTCTGGGCCCTTCCTTCAACGGCAGGTGATTTTGTAGGCAGTCTAGCGGATGGATGGTGGGAGGTGGGTGGACCATCCGTCGAAAGGCTCGGCCTGGTGTTGTTTGCTGCATTTTACGGAGTGACGACGTCCCGACCGTGCTGCACTGAAGACGTGGACTGAACATTCCGTTCCCGAACGAGAGGCGGCTCCGCCACCTGCTGCCCGCAGGTAGGCAGCCAGCGGGCACCCTACGGTCAATGAGCACAGCTCGCCCGCAGCTTCCGACCCTGCCGACATCCCGTGAATCGTGATGGCAGGCAGCTGGTCCACGTCTGGAGACGGACAGGCTGCCGTCCCTCGTCAGCGTGATGGGCCTCGTTCGTGGATCCTGCTCGCTCGTGCGCGCACGCAGCGCCGCGGCGCGGAACGAGATCGGGACTGGGACAGGCACGAGCCGCCAGAGAATAGACTCGACACCGCGTCGTCTTCTCCGTATCAGCAGCCGTCGGTCACGGGGATTCGCGCGCCCAGATTTGGCCGTGCGTCTGTCTGTCCAGCAAACACTGGCACGAGTACAGCACGGCAGCGTCCGTCAAACACAGCGGCGTCGGCCGATTGGCGGGCAGGCCACGAGTGGTCGGTCCGGCGTACGTAGCCCCTTCGACCCTCGTCACGTTCTTTTCCCTTAAATCAATCTGCTCACTGATTTTCTCCAAGGACGGGCCCGTCCGTCAACGTCACCAAACCCAGCACCAATCAACAGGGAGCCAAGCCAGTGAAGTGCAGCCATCCATCGATGGCATCAAGTACTGCTATCGAGGCCCAGCACTATAATATTGTCACGGCTTTGCTTAACGGCGGGGTTGCGGCACATCGCATCACCCCGGCCCTTCTAATTGACAGCCGCTTGCGTGAGGCCGAAGAGAGAGGAGTGTACGCGCGCACGGGAAGCGTGTCCTCTGCGCCGTCACGCCTGCGCACGCGCGGCCGTCGACGAAGACAGCAGCTCCACCCGCGGCCCTGCAGGGACACACCCTGCGACAAGCCATGGTCCTCGCCGAGCTTGAGGAAGGGCCGGCGCGTTCGTCACGCCGTGCATGAACGCCACCGCGGGCGTCATCGTGGCTCCGAGGTCGGCTCCAACGAGCGCCGGCGGGCGCGCCAGAATCCTTGCCAAGGAGATCCTCTGCGTCGAGAACCGCGTCGTCGTCTGCTGCACTCCATCGCTCGGCCACTTGTCATCAGCGGTGGCGCGCCATCCCGCACCCGCTGCCAGTACCAGCCCCGTGATAGGCGCCGCACGGTCCGCACGAAGCTGCGAAGCCAGGTTAGAGCAGGGTTTACAAAACCGGCAGGTTTTCAGAAAAACCGATAAAATCGGTCAAGTCCGATATTATCGGATCATCGGTTTTATTAAAAACTGTATCGAAGTATTATAGCAAAACGATAAACTGACCGATTTGACCGATCGGTTTTTTTCGAAAATCGAAATCGAAATTGTAGCGATTTTGAAAACCCTAAAGCTGCCCACGGATGTTTTTACACAGTGGGGCTCTATCTGCAGATTTTGAAGAGCAATTTAACTTTGGACCCGAGTACTGGGATTTACCCGCCGTAAATAACTACACCCTACGTTCTTAAATTATCGTTGCTTTTAACTTTAACATCAATTTTAACTATTATTTTATTAAAAATAATTTATAAGTGTAAAATTATAAATTATTATTCAAATAACTTTAATAATAAAGTAGATTATAATAAAATTTATGATATTCATTGAACTTTTTTGAACAAAACAAATAGTTTAAATTAATGTTAAAAGTCAACGATGATAATAATTTAGAAACAAAGAGAATACGATGCTGCTATAAACAAATCACCTCGAAGCATGATTGCTTTTTTTTTCTAAGTCTTCAGTACCTGTAAATATAAGAACAAACTAATTAAATCATGCGCATGCACCTAACGTCCTAACCCAGAGCAAAATGCGCAGTGCATCCGGTCAGATCAGCTTGTTAGGTGCGCTGAAGTTCAGTAGGGGGGGTACTGTTCCGGAGTCGTGCACTCTTGATAACCGTCAGCTTCTCTTCCCGTCCCGCCGAAACAGTGCCGTGTGGTCCTCCGGCGAGGAGGTCGCTGCCAGCGCCGGGGCCCGGAGACCAGGACCACCGCCTGTCGGGATGGCCATTGGGTGGTGCTCGCGCCGTCGCAGCAGCCACGCGCTTTTGTCCGAGCTTGTTGGACAAAAGTGATTCAGAATTTCTAGATCCAAGCCGCGTCGTGGGGATCGGCTGAGGAGGAGCTGCGCTCCGGCGGGGGGCTGCGCGTCCAGCCACAGCCACGAGGACGGCCTTCTTCCCGGGCGGCCGTGGTTCTCTCTCCCTCTCGCAAGATTCGTTCGTCGCGTCCTTAATTAAGCCACGCGATTAGGACTAGTAGCTGCTGATAATTCAACACCGATGGGTGATCTGTCCATCGGGTCCAGAAGAAACCGCAGGAGTCCGCGACGGAGACTCCCAGGGATATCGCTCCCAGGGTCTCTCACTGATATCGTCCGACGTGACGTACTGGGTTGGACGGGCTCGCCGTCGGCTGCCAGTCGCCGCCGTCCGTTGCCTGACATACAGGTGACGCCCAGTAGTACTACTCCCTACTACTACCAAGCAGCCTGTCTATACTGCGCTCGGAAGGCAACCTGGTGCGTCGCGAATCGCAAGCACGCCTGCTGAATTATGTCGCGAGTACTCGTTCCCGAGTATGCCCGCCTGCTGCCTTGCGACTTTTGACGACGTAGTACTGCTGCCCAGCCGTTTAAAGAACGCTACCGTTTCCGAACCGGTCGGTTTACCGTTTTACTACAGTACTTCGATACAGTTTTTAGCGAAAATCGATGATTCGATAATACTGAATCGAATCGATTTCATTGATTTTCGCAAAAATCGATCGGTTTTGACCGATTTTGTAAACTCCGCTTGCCCCGCGAAAAAAAAACATAGCTAAAAAATAGTACGACTTCATTGGACCAAGCTAGTAGGTTTTGGAAGACCTGGAAATTGACGATATTCAAATTCAGTTTAAAATCATGTCCACTGAAAAACAACAGCATGTTGCGTATAAACTGCATACGAGATTCTGCCTGGGACTACGTGGAATTTGAATACCGACATCATGTGATCGCTAGTCAACAGATGATTAAAGAAAGCAATAAAAAATTAGAGGAAACTATGAACATTTTCCTGGTGCAAGGTAAAGCGTGTGCCCCTAGCAGGCCATGTGGGAAAGGGAAAAACTGGACCCGGCCAAAGACGGGATTAGATTTATATCGAATATAAAAAGGAATAAAAATTGTCGCGCCGTCAGAAAAGATCGAAAGCAGAGAGAAAAAAATAACAGGAGAGAGAAATGCGAAAGCGACTTGATCCAGTACCCATGTAGACCTGTTCCATGGACCAAAACCCATGAAACCCCCCTCAGTCAAGATCACCTTGGCGGCAAACTGGCAACTCAAATATTTGGTTGTAGATCAGCATTTGAATCCGACACATGTCCGACATAGATGAAAATCTGCTTTTGCCTGAAATTGCATGTAAAAATAGAAACTTTGTGATTCATCGATGCAGAGCGGTCTAATGTGGACGTACAAGGTATAGCATTGTTCATTGTACTAAATTTATTCAAAGTGTAGATTTTGTAGTAACAAATTACTTACAATATATATTTCATATCATATACTACCATAATATATACTGTAGTATTTACTAAATTCCATGTTGACAGCTAGTTCTATGGCCATGAATCTTGCTGCCTAAACAATTTAATTGTCTCATCAATGGTTGAAAAGTACTTGTTTTTTATTCGATTCTTAATCCATAGCAACATTAATCAGTGAAGAGCTAGTGATTACGTTTAAAAATAGTAAATGTATTTTTCTTATCTTTTAGAGTCATCGTAGGAGTATTAGGGTTTGTGTTACTAAAAAAATTAATGATATCCTTGTCATTCGTGAAAAGGAACTATATTACTTGCCATGTGTAGTTTCTCACCTAATTACTAAAAATTCTGTTTTTACATTATTCATGTATAGTCTACATGTTGTTCCCACTTGTGGAAGCAAAATAATGAACTTATCATATAAAACGACTAAAAGGCAAAGATACTACAAACGCAACATTTTGATTTTGAATCTTATGAGCACATTGAAAAAAAAGTTTAGCCAACTATCTATTTGTAAATAATAAGACTGTTTCATTTTAGGATACAATAAATTTAGCATCAATGATCAAATGAGAATTTTTCTTCATACTGTAATAATTTCATCATATCAGTTGAGTTTAAGTATTACTAATATTAGTAACTGTTCTCAAACCCAAGCAAGAGCATGTGCAGAGTTAGAGTAACTAAAATTGAGAGATTTTTCTTATGTGCTTCTAGAAAAACTCCCAATTCCTTGTGTGTCTCCGAAAAAATAATTTTTCTTTCTGTGCTTCCGCTTGAGATTTTCATTCCACTACATGCCACTCCTGAGTGATTTTCTTTTATCTTTTAAGGATTTGTTTTTTCTTCAGCATAGCTTAATGAAAGGCAACTTCTATTGCTTCAATATATGTGCCAATTTTTATGATGATATAAAATAAAACGATGAATACTTTTTGTTATTAGATCCACTGCAAATTTAACATATATTAAAAATTAAAATTTTCACATAGATTTAACTTACCTTTATTTTTAGATGTGTTAAAGAACTTGATAAATTTTTTAAAAATCTCAGTAATTCTCTTTTGTGATCTAGTATTTTATAAAAAAATATATTAGTTACATCTTCATTGAAAAAATATTTCAAGGTATTTTTTTTACTTTGGAGTGATATTTAGGAAAATAAAAATCTCAAATGGTGCGGGAAAATTATTTCTTTTTTCAAGGACACAAAGGAATTGTAAATTTTTCGAGAGACAATTCTCTCACTATAATTCGTCACTCCAACAGTATTACGTCCGGCAAAAATTTCACTCTTCCATGGACCGCGCCCATCGTCTTCCGGAGGAGAGAGAGCAGCAGCCGCCGTAGTGGTTGGTGCAAGTCGCTAGGAGAGAGAGGAGATCGGGACAGGGGGAGAGAGAAAAAAAATAAGGAAAGGTGGAGCAAGAAAGAGAAGCCAGGCTAACCATACCCAAGGAGGCCAAGAAGCGGACGGCAGTTGCCATGCCGCGGTCGCCTTCCCCGGAGAGGCACCCGCCTCTGCGCCGGAGGGGCAGCGGCGCTTCCCATATGCAGCTCCACAACCACCACCATCACCAGCGCCGACGCTCGCCGTCGCCGCCGGCTCAACGCTTGCTCCGCCCGCGCCGCGCCGCCGCCGCGTCCTCCCGCCCGCTCGTCGACGACTTCTTTCCCTTTCCATCGTCGCCGTCTTCGTCGCCATCCCGGCCCCGCCAGCGGAGACCGTCGCCGGAGCCGTCCAGTTCCGACTCTGGCGGCGGCGGCGGCGGCGGCGGCGGCGCTTCGACTGCCTCGGACCGCCGCCGGCGCAAGCTCAAGCTCGTCGTCAAGCTCTCCCAGCTACCTCCGGACCAGCACCATCGCCGGGCCCCACCTCCACCCCTGTACTCGGACGACTCAGATGGGGACGAGGAGGCGCGGGAGGACGGCAGCGGTGACGAAGAACAGGTCAAGCCGCCCAAGAAGCGCCGGATTGAGCCGCGAGGCGACAGATCTCGTCATCGTGAGGTCGGAAATCTCGCCGGATTAGCCGCCAACCTTGTCCTTGCTTCACCGTGCAGCTGGTTGCTAACGACAGATCTGCTCATCGTGCAGGTTAATGGTGCAAGGAGCGACGCTGCGAGCGCCCCGCGGACGAAGCGGCTCCCGGTGCCAGGTTCTATTTACTTGCTGTTTGCTTGACCTCTGCTTGCTCAGTGATATCATTTTGAGCTCTTTCTTCGCTGGAAAATTGATTCTTTGTTTTGGATTGGATTTAGGGACGTTGCGAACGACCCCACTGCCAGACCGAAATGCGTTGGAGATGATTCTTGACAAGCTGCAAAAGTGCGTATTTCAACATCTTTTGATGAAAGCACGGAATGGGTTTTGTTGTTTTAACACTTGATGAGCATGATTTTTTTATTTGTTACTGTTTGATTCTACAGGAAGGATACATATGGAGTGTTTGCGGAACCAGTGGATCCGGAGGAGGTGGGAGCCTTTCTTTTTCTTGCCATGTTTGCTCGAGTTGCAAATTAATATGGGATAGCTATTGAGTATGACAATGCGGTGGTTGATGATGCAGTTGCCTGACTACCATGATGTGATTGAGCACCCAATGGATTTCGGTACCGTGAGGAGGAAGCTTGCCAGGAACGTATATCGCTCATTCGAGCAGTTTGAGGTCAGACTACTAGATTTCGTCATGTGCTAGCGTACGATGAGAAACGCTAGTGTTGTATTGCCATTTGTTGTTTTTTTTTGGATTGGATTGTTGGGGGTGAATGACACTTTTCAATTTATTCCTTTTTTGTCTTTGAGCGTTATCGTTGGCCTCAGCGTTACTCATCTGGTTTGTTGTCAAGCCTGATAAAGCGCAAACTTCTAGAATACATAACAAAATTGGAACCACGTTTCTATGTCTTACCTTTCAGAATTTTTTTTTTGCATGTGGGAGAAGGGTTTAAAGCCTCTTTTTTTTCCCTATTTCAATATATTATGCATGCAAATGCTTACGGCATTTACCTGTATTATTCTATTCTCTAAAGGTACTATTGTTGCAATAGTAAAGTAGGATTTTGCTGGTCATTGGCTGTAAGGCTTTTTATCAGTGTAATTATTGGTGCATTGTGTAAATACTTAGTATTCATGGTTTTCTTGTTGTAGCATTATGCTCATTGGCTGTACGTTTTTTTGGCACTGTTTTTAGATCTTGGATGCTTTATTATTGTTGTTAAATGGTACAACAAAGAAAACACCGCAGCAAGAATAGACTGATTCAAGCCTGGTGAGATTTAGGAAATTCAATTTGACTTAAATCAAAAGAAAACACCATAGAAAATGCAATCTTGCTGTCAAAATTTTGAGCTTGCTCAGTGTCTCTTGAGAACACTTTTATTTCCCATGTTATCAGGTATATATGTGCAAAATGTGTAATGGCGCTCTCACCTCCAAATTGGGTAAACTGATTGCAAATCAGTATTTAAAAAGGCAGAGAAAGTAAGCGAGCTGTTGGGCACCCTCTAGCGCCTAGGCGGTCTTAGGCATTTGTACTTTTGGCTTAGAAATGTGAAAAGATAGAAAAAAATAAGGAAAACATTACATATGACCACAAAATTATTCAAAAATATAGGGGGAAATGCTTAATTAGCAGCTTATTTGAAAGCAAAGCGGTGGTGCTCCGCGCACCTAGGCGTCCGCTTTTTTAAACAGAGATTGCAATCGCATCCTAGCATTCAGTTTTTTTCCACCATCATGTGTCATTATCCATCCTGATCTAGTCTGAATGTGGTCTATTACCTACTCACTACATGTCATGCTTCTTTAAATTGCAGGATGACGTCTTCTTAATTTGCAGCAATGCAATGCAGTATAATGCACCTGATACAATTTACTTCAGACAGGTATGCAAACAGTCACTGGGAAAATTTGCTATCCAAATATTGTAAAAAAAAAATTGATGTTTGAATATTTGCATTGAACATTTCAAGCTATGCGTATTTGTGCAGGCCCATTCCATACAAGAGCTGGCAAGAAAGAAGTTTCAGGGTCTGAGAGATGAGGGCATAGCTACAGAAAACCAGATAAAGAGTGAACATAAATTTAGGTCAAACTCTTGCAACAGAGAACCAATTAAGAAACCTGTTTTGAGGTATTCAGATGATGATGTAGGCTTCCTGCCCCGCAAAGAGCAAGTTAAGAGACCCAATTTAAAAGGTTCAGAAGATACGAGTTTCAAAGGTCAATTTAAGAAACCTATCTCCAGAACTTTGCAAGATGAAAGCTCCTTAATCCACAAAGAGCGAGTTAAGAAACCAATCTCCAGAAATTCAGAGGGTTTAAGTTCATCATTCCACATAGAGCGAGCTAAGAAATCAGTTTCCAGAAATTCAGAGGATGATCTGAGCTCTTCGTTACAAAAACAGCAAGTTAGGGAAGCAATTTCTACAGATTTAGAAAATGATGAAGGCTCCTCTTTCCACAAACAGAAAATCAAGAAACCTGTTTCGCAGAGTTCAAAAGATGAGTTATCATCCCATAAAAAACACATTAGGAAGCCAATTTCCTTAAATAGAGAAGGTTCATATTTGTCATCCTCCAAAGAGCCAGTTGAGAACTCAGTTTGTACAAATGGAGATGATGCAGGTGCTATACCCACAAAAAGTTTGGGTGAGACACCCATTGGTAAAAACAAAGAGGACCTTGACCACTCCCGCCAATATTCTTCTAGGAAATATATTCGTAGAGATGGACAAGATGATGTAGGTTATTCTTGCAATGAACAAGCTGTTACGGAGCCCAATCATGTGAATAGCCAAGGTGGCCTTGGTTCAGATGCTTCTGGTGCGACAATTGCATCAACAGGAGATGGTTCTAATGGATTAAGTGTGTCACAGTCTCATGCTAACGAACCTGCAGGCTGTACGATAGCCAATGGAAGTTTGGATAAAGATATCAACTCTCGACTAGATGAGATCAGATCTGAGAAGACTGACGACATTTCAGGTACTGTGGAATCAACTCTTTGGGTGAAGCAATCCGTTAGTGAACCTCATGATTGCTACAATTGTGTTCGTGACAATGCATTACAATTTGAATTAGTATTTTTATCATAAATCACTAGGTTTGATGAGTGGATGAATGTGATATGCCCCTTACAGTAAGAAACTATACTTCAGGAAAGGTTATGATCATATAATGTATACTCGTGTTTGAATGTTCAATCTCACATATGGGACACCTTTGAACATTTCGCTTTTGTTACAATCAGTGCTGTTCCTGAATCACTTACAGGCTTACAGAATATATGAATCATAGTCAATTCCTTAGCTGGATAGATAGTTGTGCCCAGCCACTCTTGGCTTCTTTAATCTTCCTTTTTGGATTTTTATAACTCCTCCATTACAGGGAGTTTTTTTTTGCTCTTTGTACCTTTTTATAATATATTACCATAGACCATAGTGGGGACTTCCCTGCTGTAGAATTTTTTTTTTATATATAAAAAAGATGTAGTTGAGTTGATATGGCAGAATGACATGAGAAATTCAATAATTCATTTGATTACTTTGTACAGCTAAATGATCAGATCAGCCTCACTTTTTGAATTCTAATGATATTCTTGTCTTTCCATCATCTTTCAGCCAAGCCTAGCTACAAGTCAATTGTGGTTGATGAGACTAGACGAAAAACTTATGATACATTTGAAGAACAACTTTCATTGGAATCTAATCCTGTTTTTGATGTTTTCGCTGCGGAACCGAAAGAGCTTGTTAATGTATGTTAATGCAGAATGTTACTTGTTCTTTTTTAATCTTATTTTTGTTTATGTTGGCTCAATTGGTTAAATATGTGTTTCAGGTTGGAATTCATACTGATCATGTGTATGCATATGCACGAAGTCTGGCTCGTTTTGCTGGTTCACTTGGTGCTCAAGGCTGGAGAATTGCATCCGAGCGCATTAAGCAAGCATTGCCTGCTGAAGTGAAGTATGGCCGTGGTTGGGTTGGAGAGTATGAGCCTCTGCTACCACCAGTTCTGATTGTAAATGATCATTCTAGAAATTTGAAGAGCTCTGAGGGAAATGTGAGAAGGAATGCTTCTGTGCCTAGAGATAATGAGAGATTCAGACAAAAAAATCCAAAAGATATGAGTTTGAGTATGCTTAACAGAATAGACACTGGAAATAATGTAGTTGGGGTGCCTGGTCCACTTGAAAGCCCAGAATTAAAGCCAAGAATATTTGGTGTTACTGCTGAGCCCTTACCCAGGAATGGTGATGCATTGTTGCCGTGTGAGAACCATAGAGTGCCTGGTAACGTTGGAAAAGCTAAAAGAAGATCCAATGAGCAGATTAAAAAATGTAACTCATCGTCTAGTGCCCGCCCTCTTGAAATGCAACCGCAGAGGCCTGGATGCTCAAAAGGAGCTTCTTCAGGCATGTTTGATATGCCTTCCTTGAACAAAGTGACTGGCCAGCCTAGACCATTTATCCAACCACCAGAAGCAGTCAGGACCCAGCAAATCTCAAAAAGGAATACACCGATCGAACCGGCACCACAGCAGCTTGAGTGTGCAAAAGGTATTTCTAGTGTGCATGATATGCCTACCTTGAATGGGCAGCCTAAGGCCTTTGTCCAGTCACAAGACGAATGCACTCAGCCTAGAAATGAAGCCACCTGGGTATACCATGGGCGACCTGGTGATGGAGCATCCAGCAAAAGCAGACCATCTACTAGTGTTGGATTTGTCTCTAATAATCAAGCAGTGAATTCATCAAATTTTGCAATGAATGTGAGCGGGCAAAAGAATATCAGTGACCATGCAAAATCTGTGGGATCAACTGCAATGCCTGGCCAGGCAAATATACCAAACAGAGGACATGATGCTCCACGGAACATGTTCTTAGCATTTCCAGGAGCTGTTAGGGAGAACCAGAGCATTCCGTCTGCTCCAGTGGCTCAGTCTTGGATCTCATTTGGTGCTTCTTTGGAGAACAAACCAGCTGTTGTCAGCCCGACTTTCCTTGACAGTAATCCTAGTTGGAAGATGCCATTTGGAAATGTTCGTCCTCCTGGTGACGCTAAAATAACTGCTGTTCCTCAGTTTTTTAGGCAACCTATTCAGGTAGTTAAAGAAAGCCAGTCTCAAAACAAGGGTTTGATGATATTTCCGCAGTTGGTCCAGACAGATTTCTCAAGATCACAGAGCCAACCACAATGGCAAGGGCTGGTTCCACACTTGCAACAGAAGCCAAGCAAGGATGGACTCCGTCCAGACTTGAACATTGGGTTCCCGTCTCCAGGTTCGCCACCAACGCGGCAGTCTTCTGGCATCAATTTAGAAGCACAACAACCAGACCTTGCATTGCAGTTATGAGCTGGGAACAGGCAATGAAGTACATTAGACCGCTATGTTTTATATCAGAATCACTAAGCATGTAATGACATGCAGAGCTCAGGTTCAAAAAAGGATGAAAACAGCGTTGGGGCATCCGTTGGGGCATCCGTTAAATAGAGTGGCGACGATGACAGGGATCAGGATTCACCTGCCAATGCAATTGTTGTGACTCATGAACCCATCCCGTCGCTGTGAAAGATATCAGAAAACGGATGGAGAACACAGCTTAGAATCAAATCATGTATATCCGTGGCATTTTGACCAGTGCTCGGCACTGAGCATTCGGAGAAATGCTGGTGAAATATTTGTAGGTAGCATTCGAGCACAGCTCGTGGCCCAAGTAATACAGCTTTCTTCGGTGGAAATTTTGCACCAGAACTTAGGGCATCATCCACTCAGTAGCGAAGGTTCTCGGGGTTCTCCCCTGCGTAATGACCAGTGTCATTGTATGTTGTAAATGGTTAAGCATTGAGTAGATTGTTAGAGTAGAGCAGTTTTCGTTATCCCTTCTGAATGAAATATTTTCTGCTTCGTGATCTGCACCAGGAACTGGGTTCCAGATCCATTCGGTTCAGATGGCAATGCTGAATGCAAAATGTTTGCCATTTTTCTCATGGTGATGCTCCTCTGGGTTGGTTTTAACTTCAGTTATTTTAATACATTGTAGATGGTGAAGTTTAATTTACATGACGCCACATCTGAGTAATATGTATAAGCCACAAGCTCTCGTTATCTCGAAGCCTCTTTCTCCATCGTGCTACAATCCAGATTGGCGGAAAAGAGAGCGGTCCTCAACGCCAGTGGCTCCTGCGGTCTTCCTTGCCTCCGATGCCCTCCGGGCGGCGAGAGGTGGGGAAGATTGTGGAGAGGTTGCCGACGGATAGTTTTAGTCCTAGGTCCTGTAGTTTTAGGTGCTCTAGGTCCACATCGGTGAGGCAGCGGCGGCGGCATGGTCTAAGAATAAGTCTTCTCAAACTCTTTCTCTCCTCGGTGGTGCTTGGCTCCGGTGTCTCCGACGAGCTTGTGGAGGTGGGGCTTGACGTCGTCGACCCTTGTACAGGAGTAGTTCGCCCCTGTGCTTCCTCAACAAAGGAAATTTTTTAATTCTTAGTACCAAATATGTCGATCTTTTAATGTTTACCGCTCAATTCGTAAGCTTTTTATTTGAAGCCACTAAATATATTTTTCACTTTAAAACATATCATTTCTTTGAAATTTTAACATTTTTAGTATTTTATATTATGTTATTATATTGTGTAATAATATATTATATTTATTATATTATGTTTAGTACTATACTATTAACATAATTTAAGCTCAAATTTTGTTTATTTTAACACAATTTAAAACAATGAAAATAATTAAAATTTTGAAGAAATAGTATGTTTTAAAATGAAAAACGTATTTAGCGGCTCCAAATAAAAGGTTTACAGATTGAGTGATAAAGATCAAAAGGCTAACGTATTTAGTTGTAAGAATTGAAAATTCTCCACAGAAAAAGCTGGTGGCGAGGCTCTACGGACTAGTTCTTCTTTAGCTAGTCCGAGGGAGGGCGGATCTGGTGGTCTTGCTCGCCGGTGCTCGGTGAGGGCCGGATTTGTTTGGGGTGCGTCTCTTTTCGCCTGGCGGACAACTATTTTTAATGGATTGCGGCTCTCCTCGAGACAAAGCGGTTGCGGCCTTTGGTTCTTTGAGGCACGCGTCGATGTCACTCCTCAGCGTCGACGTTCTTAGCAACGTTGGCGTTGAGTTGGCTCCGGCGAGCACAGTATGTGCCTGTCTTTTAGAGTTCTTTGTTTTCTGTACGGGGTTTATGTTTGTAGCTTCTTGACTTATGAATACAGATATCTTTTATAAAAAAATATGTGTAAGTCACAAATTTCTTACATTACTGTAAATTCTGTGAAAACTAAACAAAATAGCTAAATAGGAAGCAGAAACAGGGTTCACAAAATAAGTGAAAACTGATTTGTTTTTGTGGCAATAGGTCAAACTGGTTCGTCTCGTTTCACTGGATGAATGGTATTTGTAAAAAAAAAAACCGAACATGATAGTGTAGAAATGATAAACCGATTGATTTTATCAGTTAGCGAGTTAGTTCTCTACACTGTTGAAAACCGTTCGGCTAACGGTTCTATAAACCCTGCCCAGAAGCCGGTGGACTGCTTGCAAGCCACTCTTACTGGGCCTTCAAATATAGCGGGCTGTTTATGGGTCGATTATTATGCGGCTCAAGCAGTTTGCTTTGAGCCGCAGTTTGCTTTGATTCGTGGACCGGCGGTCTGTTTGTGCAATCGTGGGATATGAAAAATACGGGTTTCTGTGCAGGTGTCGAAACTGTTTTATTTATTTGCATGTCCTCTTTAAGCTATAAATAGTGTGTCAAAGCAATCCACTACCCTATTACTAAGGATGAAGAACAACTATACCAATGCTCTGAAAAGAATCAAGACAAACACACACCAGGGTCTCAACGTTATGCGTAAATACCATCGGAGTTTTATACCCTGTGCAAAAAGGATTTTACACTTGTAACGCTCTCAAAACAATAGCAAACAACACACTCAAGAGAAAGGAACAGACGCCAACACCTGCGGTTGCCTTCCGATAACAAGAATGTAAGCAGAAACGAATCCTCAACATAGCATGTTGTCTGCCATGTCAAGATGTCATGTCGGGGGCCGGCGCGAGGGAAACGGAAGACAGCTTCTGGATCAACATCTTAACAGATAATGAGCTTGCATCGTCATCAGCTTGGATATTCTTGTGCGGGACTGGAATGTTCTCTTTTGATGCTTGATGTGTGACCACCAGTGGACTGTTCTGGTGCACGAAAGCTTCATTTTCGATTACCTCGACAACTTCCGTTTTCACAACATTGAGATCGGACACTTCAAAAGGTTCTGCTCCTGCTTTTGCAACTTCAAGAGCCACCACCTTATCTGCTTTGCTTTTCAAAGGACTGCTTTCCTCATGAGGTGCTTCTGTTGGTCTTAGTTCCTGTTGTTCCAAGGTGGATGCTGGAGTGTTCGTAGTCTGGGTAGAAGATAGATGAGGGTTCGGTGTGCCAGGCATAGAAAGCTGAATCTTCGTGGGCCACCCTTGCACCTGTGTAACAATGTTTTCATCAATGGATTTCTCCTGAAGATGTACACAGCAATATTGTTAGAAGCATATAGAGAAAGGGCATTTACATCAGAAAGAACATTGAAATAAAATGAACATACAGCTTCATGTTCAGCCACAACTGGGCCAGTCTCATGTGAGCATGCTTCATGTTCAGCCACCTTTACCCCCTCAGTTATCGAAGCAATGGTTTTCATTTGTGCATCTAGGCTAGGTTCAACTTCCATTTGTGCAACTTTGAGAGGCACCATCACCATCGCCTCACTTGTGGAAGCAATTATTTCATCATGACACACTGCTGGTGATTTTGATTCTTTTTGACTAATCGTTGATGATACAAGAACCTGGGTCTGTGTTTCTAGCTGTGAGTCCGGTGTGGCAGGTAGAGGACACTTAATCTCCGTGGGTTGCAGCTGCACTTGTTCAGTAGTAGTTTGGACAATGGATTTCTCCTGATGGGATGGATGAACAATGTTAGAAGCACATGCATGACATTTGCATTATTTTAAGGGAATAAACATGAAAAATAAAATGCACATACAGCTTCAGTTTGGGCCACAGGAAAGCCAGTCTGGTGATTGCACGCTTCAGGTTCAGCCACCTTAAAAGGCACTGCATTCATTTGTGCAACTTCGACAGACAATGCTTTCACTGTTCTGCTCTTGAAAGCACCACTTTCTTCAAGTGGTGCAGTGGATTTTGGTTCTTGTTGACCAAAGGAAGGTAATGCTGCACTCATCATCTGAGCAGAAGACAGTTTAGATTTTGGTGTGGCAGGTAGCAACCGCTGGATCTTTGTCGACTGCACTAGGTCAGTTGATTTATCCTAAAAACATAAAGTCAACATTGTTAAGTGATAACAAATAAGGGATACTAACATAATGCAGAAGTTATAAAGCATCAAAGTAGAATGCACGTACAGCATCAAAATAACCTATCTTAGGATTAGGTCTTCGCAGCCCTGATGGTTTAGAACCTTTTCCTTGGTTGGTCATGTCTGTAGTACCTATAGAACTATCCCCAGATGATGTTGATCCTGAATACCCCTCTGTGGCAACAGGAGGCCTAAGCTTTGTGGTTAGAGGATGGTCATTGCTCTCAGATGTATGGCTCATCTTCCCAACAGTAGAAGCTGTTGAAGCCCCTGAGATCACAGAGCTCATGCTGTCAATAGAGCTGTTAGGTGAAATGGTTGGCGATGCATGGTCGTTGGGACCCCTTGCTGGTATCTTGTTTCCTGATGATCCTGTTGGGTTAGCTTTGCTGCAACCAGATTTTAATGATGAACGAATAGGGATCCTCTGAGCTGTCCTTTTTGTGCTGCTTAGACTTGCAGTTTTGGTTTTTGTATCTGGCTTAGTTGCTGTTCCAGTTAAGGCACCTGGTTTGGGTACTGAACTGGATTTCATTGCCCCACCAGGTCGCCCACCAGATGAAGTAGTGGCAGATTTACCAACAGCCTGCCTGTTTACTACACCCCCTGAAAGGGAAACACATATCAGGCCTGCTGTATTAACACAACAGCAAAAAAAAAAAAATGTATGTCAAATTAACGCACCGGTGCTGCTTATTTTGTTTGAAATTCCTGAAGAGATTGATGTGTTAATGGATGACCTCATTGTAGCAACTCTGGGCAGAGCCCTTGGAGGTCTTGAGGATGGTTTTGCTTCTCCATCTTCAGACAGAGTCTTCTGAGCAAAAGGAATAAATTTAAATTTTAAGAACCACATATGCACAAAGATCAGAATATTGCACAATGGTAGCTTTATTAAGCAAGCAAACATAATACTGGAATTTTCAATCCTTTCGAAGTTCCAAAAAACTTCATGTGCAAAAACAACTTGCAATACTAGATACTGGGAATTGATTCCATGTGCAGGTACGTAACTTCAGTTTACTTCATTGATAAGAGAACAAGACAAAATGAAGCCTAGTTGGTCCTATTCACAAGGATTTCAGTGAATTGCAAAGTCAGGATATTAAACTAAAGAAAAGCTCATGATTTCTGAGGAACTACTAGCATGAGACATACCACTCTTGCAGCTGTAGGCTCTTTTGAGGTGACTTGAGACCTTTGTTTGCCACCAACTCGTTGGCTTGTTGAAATAGGGGCCCTTACCTGACGATAAGAAAATGTTGGCTAGTGATTGGATTGACGGTCATTGACTACACAAATTAGGGATTAAGTCACTGATCAAGTGATTAAGCATACCTTATTATGTGGCATCTGGTCAACCCCCTTTCTTGCTAGAAAGAGAAATAAAATGATGATATCAGCGACGGACAGTAGGCGGTTCACTAGAGTGATAGTTCTAGAACACATGTAGTAAATAACATCTACATTTAAGATGGTACCTGCAACACGAGGAGCATTTGCTGTTGCCTTTGGGGGTTTTGAGTTAGCAGGAGGCCCAGTTGTAACTTTATTTGGTTTCCCAAGTGACCTCTGGATGGAAGCGCGCACATTGTCAAACAGTTCTGTCTCAATACTTTCCATCGCCCAGCTTTCGCTTTCCAGAGTAGAAGTTGTTGATTCCCCTGATCTTCTACTTTCCTCTGTGATTCCAGGAAGCCTGGAACACTGTGTCGTGCGAAATGTGCTGTTTACAATGGCCAGCTCCTCGGTATCCAAAACACCTGCACACATCAGGAAATGTTAGTGCAGGAAATGATAGGAGGCATTATATATCTGCATCATAAAATGCACTGCAATATGTGAGAGCACTAATTTCATTTGGTAACAAGGAAAGTCAAGATCAAGGACTGCTTCTAGGAATACATCAGGAAAGTCTATGAGCACTAACAAATATAGCAACGATTACAGAAACGAGTGATTTGGCCAGTCAATACGATGGGTACAGACAGGGTTAAATCAACCTTTCTTGGTGAATAACTGTGTAACAGCCCGAATATCCAAATTAATCGAAGTGCCGAATTATCCCGAATTTCGTTCCGTTCAAATTTGAAATTCTTCATTTAATTTTCTGGCGGCAGAAAATTTAGTTCGCAGGCTTTGTTGGGCTGAGATTAAATTTTCAAATTCTCCAATTAATTTCCAAACCTCTATAATTAGTTTCCCTATATATTCCCCCTCCTTCTTGTCCCCTCCTATCAACCACTATCTTTTTCCCCATCTTTCTTTCCCCCTTCCTTCTCCAGCAGAGGCACGAGCGGGCAGGAGGGGATCGCCCCAGCCTCGTCGCGCATCACGTGCTGCTCCGACGCGGCCACGCCTTCATGCCGCCCGTCGCCCGTCATCGCCGCCCTTCCGCGCGTCCTCGCG
>BCLF01000001.1:4132138-4149352 GCA_001602275.1 Zoysia japonica | reverse complement strand
CATCGCCGCCCTTCCGCGCGTCCTCGCGCGCAGTCCCCGTCGCCCCGTGCGTCCCCGAGTGTCGTCGCCTCCATCCGCGCGTCGCCTCACCGAGTCGACTCCGCCCCGAGCTGTTTCCGTCGACTGCGCCTCCGATCCCGTGCGTCGTCCTGCCCCAATCCGCTCCGTGCGTGTCCCTGTCCTGATCCGCTTCAGTCGCTCGCGTGGGCCGTCTCTGATCCGCGAGCCGTCCTCGATCGCCTTGGCCTCAGCGTTCCAGCACGTCGGCCCGCACGTCATCGCGCCGCCTCGACCCGTGGTGAGCATCTTGTTTCCCTGCGTTGGTTTCCTTCCATTTCAAATTAGGCTGTGAGATTGGGGAAGGTTAGGTGAGTCCTTGTTTTGATTCAATAGGGGGCATAGAGCGTGGCTGGCCTGGAGGCCTCGGTCAGTGGGCGTTAATGTCGGATAGTCGATTGTTGGTTTTTGGCCGTGCGAGCCATGGAGAGGGAGCTTTGTGCCTTGTGCTGGTTGTGTGGTTGAAGCAAGCTTTTGTCCAGTGGATCCTAGATGAGAGAGGAGACCGTGCTTGGTCCCGTGGACTGCATCGAGCAGGGTTGGCAGTGTAGCTGTGTTCATTGCCTAGTTTCCGAGGGAGTCTCGATGGGAAGCTATCAAATCCTTTAGAATTATTTTGTGCGGCTAATCTTCAAGGATTTTTGGGTAACTCGGTTTGGTCTCCAAAGTTTCCCTAATTTGTTCCGATAAATTCGTCTCGTCGAGAACGTCGTGTAGAATTTTCCGGGGTACGTTCTGAGCACGTTTAGTCTAGCAATTTAAATTTAAATTTAATTATTCAATTCAAATTGTCGCGTACCTAGCGCCTCACCTCTGTTTGTGTTGTTGTTTAGCTGGTGACCCCGAGGAAGAGTACCGTGAGGCTGCTCAGTTCGACGACCCAGATCCTGACTATGATCTCGAGCTACCAGGCAAGCCGCGTTCTTTGATCACTCTTGTACTCAGTATTTTAAATTGCGTGTTTTGCTTGCAAACCTTTGCATGCCAACTGTTTTAAAATATGCTAGCAATATTCTCAAGCCGTGCCTATTTATCGTTCCACAAAATATGAGCCCTAAGATTGCTTTATAATGATTATTTATTTTATGCTTAGTTGCATTAATTTTACCTCATACCTATTACTATAAAAATAGAATTTGTGTTAAATGATTTTGCACTGTGATTCAAATGTGTGAGTTTTGCAAATAACTATACATAACTATTTAGTGGGAGTAGGATGGAGTATAAGGAGCTGAAGAACTTTTGGAAAGTCCCTGTGGACGTACCTGTGACTGGTACAACGGGAAGATTCGAGTTGGAATCTTTTCGTGATACTTGTTGGTTACTGGCGTTGAGATTGGAGAGAGTGCCTGCCCCGACAATTAAGGACCGAGTCCTTCGAGCTTTATACGCTCAGTTGACAACCATGCACACCACGTTACGTTGTATGGGCAATGGCTTGATTTTGAAGCTTGTCAAGACTGGTTGTTTACTTGTGGATTGACGGTGACGTGTTAGTGTGGTGTAAAGCTATGACTCACACATGAGATCGAGATATACCGCCTGATCAGTGGTAGACTCTTCACAACTGCAGGACCCGATTGCGTAGGCACTTGGAATCCCTATCTTAGAGGACGGATAGCGCCAGTTAAAGCTTGTGAACGGGTCTTGTGTGTTCGTTGGGACTACGACAATATTTTTCGACGACACTTCTCGTGGGTCAAGGTGCATACATTCTGCAGAGTTACAGTCAATGCGAATTACCATGTCCTTTTTTAAAGACACCCTCTGAGTTATGCTACTCGTCGAGTAGTTTTGTTTTCTTCCCTCTACCTCTATTTCAAAATGTTTTGAACTCCGGCCTTTGAGCTGTGACCGGGTGTGGAGATTACACCGGCATTTAAAATGAACCCCGTTCGAGATAACGAAGATCCCTGAGGAATAAAATAATAAAATTTGACTATTTTTAAATTAAAATTTCTTACATCTTTAAAATAAAATGAAATGTTTTAAACTTGCATTTAGCACTTAAGCCAGTCTTTACCTTTGAAACTATTTGCATGTATACATTGTTGTTAGGTAGTACGCGATTTGCTGAGTATTTGTACTCACGGCTTTCTAATTTGTTGTTTTCAAAGGATTCTCACAGCTTCGACTTCGAGTCTCCGACGGACCGTGAAGTCAGCTCCTTCGCTCAAGAATGCCTGTGTGAAGAAGGTTCGCTGTCGCTTTCATTGCTGCTTTTCTGTATATTTCTCGATAGTGATTTTTCTGCTATGAAATGATTCTGACATGCGTGCCGATGGATCCTCTTTGGAGGATTACTTTTCTAATAAATTTGCATTGACTTGCTAATTTTTTATTCTCGTTTTTTGTTTAATGCTTCTGTTATGGTATCTTGATTGATCGCCTGTGATGTCGTACTTATCAACATACTGAGATTAACAATGTTACGGAAGATCGGGACTTATCGAAAGGCAGAAAAAACCCGATCGTTACAAACTGCACAAACAGTAATCAAAATTTTGATACAAGACAGCCCTATATTGTTAGCAGAAGGTGAAAATTACATGAAAGCAAGATCTGATTCACGGAAATAGGAATCGGGATAAGATAAACACGGCGAACCTTCACTCGTGAAGAAGGCACTGTCCCAAGCCAAGCTCTTGCGGAGGTTGACACCTGTCTTGGCCTTCCGCTGCTTCGGCGACTCCGCCAGCTGGGGTGCCTCCTGATACTGTGTCACGCTGTCCAGATGCGCAGTCCGGCCCGCCGCCGCAGGGGAACCGCCGGTGGCCCCCAAATCAGCAGCAGCAGCCTCCTCCGCGCCCACCCGAAAACCTACAAATCAAGCCGCCAAATCGTCAAATCCCGAAACCTCAACAGAAGCGGAGACCAACCAACACCGAAAACTCTCCCTATCCAACCCCCTAAACAGCGGCGGAAGGAAGAACCGGGGTGGCTTGCTCGCACACCTGCCAGTGGCGGGTCGCGGTCAGGCGGGGAGGCGAGGCCGAGGAAGAGGTCATCCTCGCCGGAGAAGTCGATAAGCTCCAGCGACTCCATTGCTGGCCAAACCCTAGATCGTCGGTGAAGGAGGCGGTGTGAATGCGATTGCGATTGGGAATTTGCGATGCGAGCTGGAGAGACGTTGGAAGCGACGGGGTTTGGCCAGGTATAAAAATGGTGGGAGGAATGGGGGTTGTGGGGCCGCGAGCGCCGCGTCGGGCTGGGTAGCCTGGGTTCGGTGAGGATGACGGGTGGGGTCCGTGCGCGGGTTAGCACGGCCGTATGTTTGTTTTGGGTGAGATTAGGACACGGGCGGGATGATTCGAATTTTCGGGGGCTTGGGCTGGGTTCGTATTGGGCCGTTATTGAAGTTGTTTTGGCCCATTTTCGGAGCCTGCACGACACCCCGTATACATCTTTATCTTTATCTTTAGGGCAAATTACGAAACTGACCCTGATTGCTAAGTTAATTGTATATTTTTTAGGGTTTGCGTATTTGACTCTAGTTTTTTCAAAATGAATGCTGGGATTGACCCTATTTTGTTATGACCACTTGACGGTGTTAAGTTCTAGAATAAATTCTTTATCAGCCATAAAAAACTTGTAGTTCTTTATCAGCCACTTAAAATTTTCAATTTTCTTATCAGTCATTAATGTTAACTTTTTTTTCTTTATTCAACACTCATACATTTAGAGGCTTGAAAAAGACTCTTATGCCCATCTATCAATTTTTCCTAAGTTTTATCAATTACTCATTTTAGTGGAAGTTTTTTTTGGTATTGAGGGTTATAAAATTTTCACAGAGAATTTTTTTTCACTTTAAATTCAAATTCAAATTCAAATTTTAATTTAATATAAACTATTTACATTTTTTTTAAGCTCGTGGGCCATAATGTAAATTTATGAGATATAACTCATTGATAAAACATTCTCTAAAATGGGTAATAAAGAAATTTAGTAGAAAAATAATTGAAGGGCAAATAGGTCTTTTTCAAGCCTCTAAATGTATAAAAGTGGCTAATAAGAGAAAAAAGTTAACAATGGTGGCTGATAAGAAAATTGAAAATTTTGAGTGGATGATAAGGAATTTGCAGTTTTTTGAGATGGCTAGTAAGGAATTGACCCTAAGTTCTATGTAAAAGGACATAAATACCCTTGTACAAATGACCTTGTTTTGTTGATTCATTTGCACAAATGATCCTGTTTTGTAAATAACAAATCAAAGTGTATAGAAAAAAAATCAGCAATGATCAAATACATTTTGAACTTAATTTTAGTTATAGTTTGAACATTTTGAAATATTTAAAATTTTCTTCAGATTTTAACCTGATTTCCTTATAATATGGATATTTTGAAAACAAATAATTTCATATAGCAAGACACATTACAATGATACATGCTTCATACTGGAACAGACATAAATGTATGTATGAACCACATGTAAGGAAAAAGCTAATTTAATATGCATTAACGTCTAGCAGTACTACTATAATTTTTCATAGCAGGAAAAAAAAACAAAAGACTGAACGTCTGAACCAAAAGACATAATATGGATTGCATGCTGCTCGCCCGGCCGGCCGCCGTCCGCCGCCTGCTGCTCGCCCGATCCGCTGCCTGCACGCGCGCGCCCCGCTGCGCTTGCGTCACCCGCGAGCCCACCCCGCTGCGCCAGCCACGCCCGGCGGAAATTACTCGCTAGGAGTCTTCGTACGTGATGAGGGTGACTACAGGAGCGATGTTGTGCCCGCCACCCATTTCTCCCTTGTGCTTTTTGTTCCAACGTACATAGACGTATCTGTGGCTACAGCGGTCGTTTTGTGCCCGCCTCCCAACTCCGAAGATCACAGTTGTACCCGCCACTCATAATGTAACTGTAGATGGATTTGATGGTCGTGTCCTATTTTTTCTAAGTTGTGTTCGGATGTCATGTTATACGGTCACAAGTAGAACTGAGGCGATAGATACTGGATCTTAACAAAAGATGGGTAAGTTTATTTTCATATCATAATTTAGTTTTTGTAACCACAACTTTAAGTACAAACGAAACACAAATACAAGCTATGGCATGTCTACCTTCAGTGTCTATCATATTCACAAATTGAGATAAACATCTACATAAGCTCTCACGATTTTAGAAAAAACAAGGAAACGGTATGGAATCTTGAAGTTGATTGCTTTTACATCAATGATGCAAATGTGCCAGATTTTAAATTCGAACTAATGTTATATACAAATGGTGGATCTTTTCCATATCTTCCTCAAATTGAAACTCTAGATTTTCCACAGATTGGGAATCAGGCTTTTCCACAGATTTTGGGTCATGACTTTTACCAATTGAGACTCCGGTGACCTGGTGCCAATGAGTTCCTGTAGTTGAAGCACACTATGACACCTCTGCTGGGACAAATATTGATAAAACCTGAAAAGTAAAAAAAAAAAAAAAACATTTGTGTAGTATCAGCGTCACAATTCCAGATGGATAGTACATTAAAATGAGCTTAGATTAGGGACAAATAGGAACATTTAAGGGGAAATAACTATGACTGCACATCAAACTTAATTTTGATGGAATAAAATGTTTAAAATTTGATTATAAATATAAAATAAAATATGGATTCCGGTATTTGGGCACCACAACAAAAATACAGGTAATACAGGCAAGGAATTGCACGACATGTATTTGCAATCCATGTCTAACACATGCAAGAAAAACAAATACCATGTATCTCAGAACTATCTAAATTAATATCACTTACCCCTAGTAACAATATTTGATCTTCTGTTGAGGTAACTCCCCTGTTTCAGGCATCTCATGCTGATATGTGCATCAACCCATCTTGTACATTTCCACACACAGAAACTGCATACATGAACTCGATTGCTCTTTTTTAAATCCAAATGATAAATTATTCTTGATTGTCTCTAACAACGCAACACAAGAAGTTCAGGGCTTGAGGCTGTTATGCATTTCAACTCATTATCTTTTCCACCTCAGCCAAATTCTATAATTGTAATATAACAATAGAGAATTGTAATATAACAACAGATAATAAGACATATACAATACATTAGGTTGTAAGAGTTACAAAATATTGGCTGTAAAAAAAAGACACTGCATGTAAAGCTGCCAATTTCAGATTCAATCTATGTTTGTCTCAAACAATACATCTGTATGAGCTTGTAAGAGCGTTTTTTGTCTACGAATCCATAATTACTTTGTTTATTAAAACGATTAAGTGGCTATATGCACCATGAAAAAGCCAACGATATTTGTGTCACAAATATCCTTATTTACAGGAGCTAAGATGATTGTGGAGGTCATGGTACGCAAGTAAGGTTAAACATTCCACTTAGCATTACAAAAAGGACTCACGATTTCTACAGATATATTGAAGCAAGCATTAGATCAAGTTCGCCACTTCTCAGAATGCCATTTACAAATCCATGGAGACCGTAAAATAAAACAGATACAAACTCCTGTAAACATGAAGCAGTGGACTAATTTCATTCCCATGCACATAACCATAACAAGCATTGGATACCTGTGATCAAGCACAAGTCGAGAGTGCTGGCTTCACAAGTAAACACACCGTGTAGGCAACCTTCTCCAGGCACTTTGTATTAACAGCTAGAAAATCATCATTCAAGTCCAGAATTGACCCTGAAAACAAAAGCATTTCCAAAAAAAAAAACCATGACCTCCATAGAAGATTTGAAAAGACTATTCGAAGTTGCATTTCTATTATTAAAAATTATATGATAAATAATGAAATAAATAAAATGATCGCTTGGCTACGGAATAAGTGACTAATCGTAATCAACAAGTATACGGTAAAAGCGATGTAATACCAATATATGCAGCTTCGAGGCTAAAGCAATCAGTATAGGTAACCAGAAATGATAGCTACTCTACCAGGATGTATAGCAGCACACAAAAATCTTACCTGAGGAGCTGCCGCTGCCGGTAAGCCTTACCTTGCACCCAAAGAAATGCAATTCTTTTTCTTAGAATCAGATTGGTACAGGTGTAAATCAGAAGCATTACCATATACCTCTGTTTCTGAATAATTTGATTTTTAAGTGCCTTAAAGATTTGGTCCCAATACTCTTGATTAGTTAAAATGAACGATGGTAAGAGCATCTCTAATAGCTCCTTATAATAGGCACTCCCAACAAAGTGATTTAGGAGGTCCTGAAAAGTTATTGAGATACAAATCAGGACCTTCATTCAATAGATCCCAATACTCCTACCTAAAGATTTTTAAAAGTGTGGCACGTCAGCAGTATACAGCAGTACGGAATCTCTTTGACTTTTTTCAGCACCGCCGTCACAGGAACTCACGTAGCCAGTACCCTGAAAACAGCGGCCAACGGTCTCATCCAGATCGACTTCTCACCTATGGTCACACGTAATAAACTCACCTAGCAGAACAAACAGAGAACAAAGGAGTGGTGACAGAACATATAGTACATCCGTTCCAAAATATAAGTATTTTTGGTTTGAATAAAGTCAAATTCTTTTAACTTTTACGTAATAATATCTAAAAAATTACATAATTTCTAATACAAAAATAATACTTTTTATACAGCTTATTTCATGATGAATCAAAAATAATAATTTTTATATGATAAAATATTATTAATTTGATATTATTAATGATTCAAGTGATAAAAGTTTGACTTTGACTAAATCTAGAAATGCTTATATTTTGAAACGGAGGGAGTATAAAAATAAAGACTTTAGTAGCATGACAAAAGACTACAAAAGCATGACTGACAAATGCTGTATGAAAGATGGTTCTTCCCTGCTAAAACACAAATAGGACATGGTTCGATTAGCTTAAAATTCGACGATATATTATCTCCGATTGCTTCATCATGTAGCATTGCCTCTGTGTAATTTTGATAACACATTTCTCATGGTAGAACAAAGTCAGAATGGCAACTAAATGATATTAGGTCCTATAATCATACTACATATATGGACAGCTATTTTGACAAATGAGTACCAAAGTGTCACTGAGAAAAACTTAGTCAAATAGATCAAGAATTCACCAGCACAAGTCATATTATGTTCAATTGAGATCAATACAAGTAATGAACAGGCTGTCTCAGTTTATCAGAGACAAAAACATCGTTTCTTAACAATATCAGAATCGTAACAAGAATGAATGGCAATATACTGAAACATTCAGTGAACTTGCAACTATCAGTCGAATGTCCAGTTATGTTCATTTGAGATCAATACTAAAAAGACTGCTTGTATTTAACATAGATTGCTTAACCTTATCGCAGCAATTCCGTTTGTAGTTTGAGCAGCTCCGGCCTCCGGGGAAGTTCCTGGTTGCGGATGCTCAACCTCTGCACGGAGTCAGTGCGTGGCTGCTCGACCCCTGCCCAGAGCCAGGTGCGGTGGCTTGGCCCCTGTGTTGATTCCGGTTGTGGCGGCTCAGCCCTTCACAGATCTCGGTCGCGGTAGCTCGTCACCTGCGCGGATCCAGTTCGCGGCTGCTCAACCCCTACATGGTTTCGGGCTGTGGGGCCGGCGATGCTCTGTAGCGGCGGTGCTTCGGCAGCCGACAAGCCAAGGAGTGGCGGGAAGATTTCCCCGTGAAGGCTGCCGCGGGAAGGGGATCTGGAGGCGGAGATGGCCAAGGCGGCGGCCACGCCAGGCAGAGGAGGTGGTGGAGCGGCGGGCGACGTTGCCCGTTGAGCGGCGGCCGGCGGGGCGGCGGACGGGGACTGCCGGAGTGCGCACTCCTGTGCCAAAGAATGCTCCTGTGCGCTCATGTGCTAGTATTTCACAAAAATACTCCGTTCATAAAACATTATTGCACGAATCTCGAAGTATAAATGAACGGTAGATGCTCCCATCGTATGTGCGAACATCATTATAAAATCCTTATATCCACGCCCGTGCCAACGTCATTATAAAATCCTTATATCCACGCCCGAGCGCGCCCACCCCGCCTGCGTCGCGACTCGCGACAGCCGCCGGCAGCCGCCCCGACTACGTGGCACGAGCCGTCGGCAGCCGCCCCGCCTACGTGGCACGAGCCGTCGGCAGCCGCCCCGCCTGCCACTGAGCCTGCGCCACCCTCGTCACGCCTGTAGGGTGAAGGTGTAGGGTGAAGGTGTTTCGTGTGGTCAGGTGAATGGTCACGGCTGGCCACGATAGGATAAATTCATTCAGAGTGCTTTACTCCGTTTCACAACGCTTCAATTATCCATCATTTTTTATTTATTTTTTAAAATCATCAAAAATATTTGATACTAACGATGTTACGTATTAGGATCAAAACGACAGTTTTAGCTCAAAAAATAAATATTAAATTTATAAATTTTAAAAAATAAGATCAAACATGCAATTAAATTTTCAACCTAAGATCAACGACACAATTGTTATATTTTATTATTTATAAAACCCCGTTTAAAACAGAATTTTTTTTAAAAAAATTTTAGGTTTTTTTTATAAAATTTATGTGAAACTCCAGAGACTCGAAACGGTGCCTGAAAGTTTTCAGTTGGTGGCGGTCGTCGTCGCACCTCCGCGCCGATATGTGGGGCCAAATAAATCCGCCGCACGCAGTCTCGCCCACGCCGGCCTCCCCTCCGCTTCCGTCGCGACCCGAGCCACCCCGCCACCTCTGTCCCGCCAGATCTGCCCCCGTCGCCGACCATTGTCCCCAAGCCACCTGTCACCATCCGCCGTCAAGCCCGAGCCACCCCGTCGCCTCCGTCCCGCCGAGTCCACCCCCACCGCCGACCGTCATCCCCAAGCTGGCCCGGCTCCGTCACGCCCCGAGCCACCCCTTCCTTCTCCGTTCCGCCCAGATACGCCCATGCCGCCTCCTTCTCGAGCCGCCGGTCGACGTCCGCCATCGCGGCCCGAACCGCCCCGCCGTCGCGGACCGTCGTCCCCATGCTGATGCTCCGCCGATGACCCGGCCTCCCTGCTCAAGGCCTTGCCTCTGACCCTGTCTTCTCTGCCTTCCTCTCCCCGTCCTTCTACCCCACCGCACTCTCCTCTGGCCTCGCTGCTTCCTATGCCGAGCAGCAGCAGGACCATCCTCCGGCACATCCACCCCGAGGTGCTCCGCCGGCACCCCCTGCTCCACTCCCATCTCCTTTCCCTCCGCTCTGCCTCCACCTCGCTCTCTATCCTGCTCTCCCACCTCCGCCTACTCTTGTTTGCAGCATGGGAAGAGGCTTCCAGTTCCGATGCGCTTGCCACCTGTACGTGTAATCCCCAACAATTGGTGTTCCAAGAACCTCCACACAATGAATTCAGAGCTGAGTTGGGTCAAGCAGAAACAGGAACAGATTTTCTAAGAGGTTAGTCTTATCGTAATATCTTGCAGGTCGGAAGATGGAATAATTTCTTTATGCAAACTGAAGTATATAATTACCTGATGCTTCCTTCCCATCCAAGGAAATAGTTCTTAACCAAGTATATCATGCAAGCATTTACACATTTTCAATCAATAGTAATAATGACGTAGGAGTACAAAATAATAGTTCATGACCAGAGGCGGATCGAGCGACAAGTGCAGCTGTGCTCCTGGTTGACGAGACAAGAAAGCCAGCAAGAAGCAAGCAATGCTGCTAAAATGTCGTTGTATTTTGGGATTCTTTTGGAGAATTTTCTTCCTTTTGGTTGCTCAGTGGAGGAATGCTTGATTATCCAATTTTTGGCCTGTATTATTGAACATGTTATTCTGAACTGTTCCATCCTGGTTTATTCTTAGGAAAGATTTTTTTCTTTTGCCATGTTGTGTGTGGATTTCACTTTTCTGAATGCTGTTTTCTTGCAGACAAAGCCCAGGCTAGATGATCAACTTGACGAAGGGATTAGTGGAGGCTAGATGTAGATGGTAAATATGACATAGTTGGTTTATGAAATCAGGTATTCTTTTCAACTCTCAGACTTCATACTATTTTTCTCTCGAAAAAAGAAAAGGTGATATGGATTATTTTTGACTCAGATTTCTACAACTGGGATAAAGTGAAGGTTAGGTATGGTGATAGCGGCTCCTTCACCGGTGATGTTGCTGATACGGTTTATACTATTCTGTAATGTCTCAAAATTATTTTTTATCCAGTTTTACGAAATATAGAATGTGTGAGTGGAATGATATAAACTTATCATTGAGCAGAAACTTTTCTCTTTTTTAGGCTGCACTACTGTAGGCTTTTATTTCCAAGGTTAGCACATTTGGCAGGTAGTAATGGAAGATCCGATGGCCCAAGGAATGCCTTATGTAATCAGATATTGAACCTAAAGCACGTTCTTGTTTCAATAGCTTTTGGGAAATCATCTCTTTTCCCCTAAAATTGATAGAATCTGATTCTAATAATGTCAATTGTGACAGGTGAATCTATTTCTTGAGAGACTGGTCAAGCTTCCCACTTCAATTTAACTTTTCTCGATTGAGTCAGCAGTAGACATGTAATTTATTTTTGGGCCCTATCATATAATAGTACTTTGATTATTGTCTCATTTTTAGCAATGCACATCCTAACACTTTCTGTAATCAATTTCTCATATGCGTGTCATTATGAACATACCCATACAAGCTGCCTGATCATCTGCCTCTTTGTAATTATATAAAAGTTCAGAATTGATTATATGATTCCTATATTATCGATGCTTGATCATGTGCCTCTTTGCAAGTACATAAGTTCACTAAAATTGATTATGTGATTAGTATATTATTGTCTGTGCAAAGTTCTTGTAGATTCGATTGATCTGTTTTTTTATCTCAGTTGATAATTGAGCTATGTTGTCACTTTGGATACACGATGATTAATGTGATGTTTCACAACACAAGTCCTAAAAAAAATGACTCCTTGTTGTAATTCGGTTAGTGTTGATGCTGTAGCGAAGCACGGGCGTTGTGCTAGTATCGGACCAATTTCGTCTTGCATTAAAGGTTGTGCTAGTATCGGACCAATTTCGTCTAGGACGCATACCTGCCCGCACAATCAAATACACTCGGAAATCAATTTAAAATCACTTTTTTCTAGTAGGAACATTTTTCCTTGCCAATACAGGTTAAAAATTTGCCTCATCTGTTTTATCCACTTTCAAAAAAGTCTATCTCAAGAACAAAGTGATTTGTGGAGAGAGTAACTGACCAACTCATGGAGATAAGCCTCTGATCAATAAAGTAATTTGGAACCTTTAAATAATATTTTTTCTGTTTTTAAATTGATGTCGTTGACTTTAAATATTAACTTTAACTATTCATCTTATTAAAAAAATTAGTTTAACTGTGTAAAATTTATAAATTGTGATTAAATAACTCTGATAATAAATTAAATTATAACAAAATATATGATATTTATAAAAAAATTTTGAATAAGACAAATGGTCAAAGTTGATGTTAGAAGTCAACGGCGACGTCAATTTAGGAACAGAGAGAAAGTTTTAGAGGCCGTTTGGTTATTCCTGGCACAAAGCCGGATTGACTTTGATTGAGGATGATTCATTCCGTCACAAACTTAAGTGAGGATTTAATCCTCCTCATTCCCCTCTAATCCTTCTCAATCTGTGATAACCGAACAGACTCTTAGGAGGCTGTTAATAGAAGAATGGTGAGATGTTTAGAAAGATAAACTGCCACTGAAATTGAGTTTTTTTTGTGGCAACTGTTTCATGGCAAACTGCAAACAACTGAGCGGTTCTTTGCATCTATTCGTCTTCAGATTTCTTCGTTCTTCTAAAGAACTAGACATAAATGTCCCACACTTAGAACTAAAACCCAATACTAAACTATGAATTGGAAAATAGCAGCTGTGCAAGAAAATCAAAGCGACCGAAAAATCGAGGCTCGGGAAGGGAAATGGGCTTGACTCAAGGGCTTGCTATGCCTCACTATGTCTCTTAGTATCGAGATACAATGAGATGTTGCCCACCTTCTGTTTATGAATTGTTGTCAGCTTGAGGTGTTTTTGAATTGTTGGGAATGGACTTTCAATGTAAACTAAACCATGCTAGGGGTGTACACTTATCAATACATTATTGCATTATATACACTCAATTCTTTAGCAAAATACTTAGGTATTCATGGGAATACCCAGCCATCATGTTGGGTCCGCCCATTCCAAAAAGATGGACATGTTCTGAGGTGAGGGACCTGTTGTGACAAAGCTCCAGCAAGACATGGTGCAGGCTTACCGTACCACCAGCACTAGCTGTCCTTGCACTGGAAGTGAGAAAATTGATAAGAATTTCATAAGAATCGATTTAATCAAAAGGGGCTGAGTGTGTTTCTCTATCTCCTCCACTGGATTACCAAACATGTTGGTTCTCCCATGTGAGGAGTGAGGACTATATGAATCCCTTGCCAGTTGGCCCATTCTGCATGAAGTACAGCAGCCAAATACTGCATTCTTGGGAAATCTTTGGATACACCACCGGAGACACCACACTCATTTGTGACTTGATGTATGCAAAATCTAAGTTACACAGATAGCAGTGGCCAGTAGCCACAAAATAACAATTGGCTCCCTTGCTTGGAAATATAAACTGCAACTATGAATTATTTTCCACATTGTCCGCCTTGTTCAGACAAAAGATAATTCCTATTTCTGCGTCATGTTATTTACAAAAAAAATATGACAAACGTTTCTTCGCTGCAAGCTGCTGGCCCTCTGCTCGAAATCTCCAAAATTTTTAGTACTATCTCCAAATTTCAATTGCTCGGCATTCGACTGAAATTCCTCCAGGATTTCAGACGCACTAGATCGAAATTTTCAGTGCCATTCGCATACAGGGAGGGAGGAATGTTTGTGCCCATGCATGCACGGTGATTCACTCCAAAGCCTGCATGTAGGCCGATGATTCTGCCCTGCAAAGCGCAGACACGAAACACAGGGATTGCATGCAAACATCTTTAAGCAGGCGTAGCAGTAGAGCTGCCATCATAAACCAGCACTAGAAAAGGAACCATCGATTCATCGATCCTAGCAACATGCGAGTCCATTCCATTCTCCTGCTTTCATGGTCAAATACTCTTCTCTTGCATGCTTTGTACTTTCAGACGCACAAGGAATTCCATCTCAAGCAGTACAACAACAATTGAGACCTTTCGACTCAAAACAGTTCACATCTCCTCCGAGCGATTCTCACCATAGGCAGTGTGCTTCCATCCAGAAACCTTTTTCTTGCAGAAACCAGAAAGATACAGGAGACAATGTCAATGTATGTGCAGCACATACAGTATGAAAGAACTAACAAAGGAATTCTTGAATTTTAGTGCTACACAGTTTTACAACCCATTGCTGAGCAATCAGTGAAAGGAAAATGGCAGACCTAATTCAACATTCTAGTTCCAGTCCTAATCACTCCTTTCATCATGGTACGCCCTAATCTAGATATGTCTGAGGAAGGTGAAGCAGTAATTACAGATTCTGGGTGATGGCTTTTACATGGCTTTCACTAAATCGACACCACTAACTAGATCAGTGCTTACGCCTCTTTGCCTTTGCCCTTCTTAGACTTGGATGACTTCTTGTCTTTGTTCTTGGAACCGAGGCTGTCCACCCAGGTGTAGTCGCTGGGGATGGTTAAGGGGTCGGTGTTGTCTGCAACCTGCGACACATTCGCTGATTTCGATCTGGAGTTCTTCGAGGTCCACTTCAGATAGGAGCTCTTGTGGGTGTCCGGTTTAGCCATGATGCTTCCTGGCCCTGGGCTCGCAAGGAGGCTGGGGCTGGACATTGGCGTGAAGAACTCCTCCGGTTCGACGAGAGGAACAAACTTGGTGAAAGTTATCACCACCCTCACTGTCGGAACAACAGGGATCGCAACCTGCGTGACGAACGATGAAAATGGATGGCATCAGGAGTAGTTGATGGAGTCAAATGTATTATCAAACTAATTCCAAGATGCAAATGGATCCACAAAGAAGTTGGAATAAGATGTGCTGCAGTTTGGTATACTACTGGAGTACTAAGAAGCAAAGGAGTATGTTTCAGCAAGCAATCGTGTGTGCATTCCAATGAAAACAAGAACCATTTCTGTGAACCATACAGAACCTTGAAGTGCTCCATGCCGTATATCAAACTAGTTTCTACTTTCTCATCGCGAGACACGGTTAAATTTACATCAGCTTTCATTTATCTTAGAGATTCCCTAGCATTCAATAAACTAGAAAGCGGTCTACAAACCTCCGTTTACAAATACTTGACAATTTTGACTTTTACTGTTCATGCTTTGACTAATTATAACTTTTAAAATATTTAGTTTATTAACTTATAAATAACATCATAAGATTTGTCATCGTATATACTTTGAGAATGTATATTTCTTATATCTATATGTCAAAATTTTTTAGAAAAGATGAACGGTCAAACAGTTGGTAGAAAAGTCAAAATTGCCAAATATTTGTAAACAGAGGTTTATATTTCCTTGTATCTGTACTATGTCCTGCACTGAGCAGATGACCGCCTGCACTGAGTAAACTCCCTTAAATTGCTCCCTCAATGCTTGTCTCACATTTACTCAGCTCTGTACTGTTTTGCAATACTACACTAAACAGTGAAGACCCGTTGAAACAATAGCTCTTCACATGTTGCAGCCCAGTATACCACAATTTTGCTTCACCGTCTAATCCTATCACAACTAAACGGCACCCATTGTACACTAACTGATCAAAACACAAGGATATGCAACCAGTTGTAGACAATATAGAAGACGGTTAACATGTTTCTGGCAAGCTCTGTTAAGTTGTTAGCACATCATTTGACATCGGTGAGTTATCATCATAAAGATCTGATCCAAACACTTCACTAAATTCCCCAAACTTTCCAAATGCTCAGCAGAATTGGGAAACAAGTGAGCAAGTGTCTCAATTGCAATTTTGGATGAAGTTTATGCAATTTTGTTGAGTGTGGAGAGCAAAAACCAGCAAGTCAGAACGGTTACCTTCACTGGGAACGTCCCTGGTGGGAACTTGGTGGTGAGCAGCTCCCGGAGGCGGCGAACAGCGCGGACACGGCTTGCTAGGATGTCCAGCAGCGGCAGGAACTCGTCGACACTGAGTGGGAAGTCCTCCGTGAGCCAAACCGCTGGCCGCAGCGTCTTCACCGTCTCCTCCTCCTTCCACTTCGCTCCACCAGTCGATCCCGTGTGCCGGCCAAAAATGCCGTCCTCGCCACGCCCCACCGAGGCACAGGGCGGCAGCCGTCGCGGCACGTCCACGCTGTTCCTCCGCCTCTGTGGGGTCCCCATGTGCGAGGGCGGCCCCGCCACACTGCGCCGGCCAGGCACGTAGCAGCTACGGCGTGCCGTCGGCGGCGGGATGTCCGCAACCAAGAAGTCACCGTCCTCGTCGTCATCCCGAATCTCCAATGGCAGGAACTCGTCTTCGTCCTCGTCCTCGTCTCCGGCGAACTCAAAGGTGAAATCTTTATGCCCTGTGCTCGCGGCTTTGAGGGTGCGAAAGGAGAAGACGACGTTGTGGACGTCAAACACTCGCGCCTTCCACTCCCCGACGTTCTCCGTTTTCTCCTTCCGCAACCACGTGGTTCTTGGTACGAGCCTCGCCAAAGTGATGTTGAGCCCCGGCCGGTAGGCAGCCGCGTCGGATGTGGCAGCGTCCTCATCGCCGCCGGCCGCCGCCGCTGCGAACGCGTCGTGCACCTCGCGCCGGCCTCGGTGGAGCACGAGCAGCGAACCCGGGGGCAGGCGGCGGCCGCCGGCGTTGGCCTCCTCACCGAAGAAGAGGAAGGAGTGGTCGGCGCGGCGGATGCGGAGGCCGTCAAATCCGGCGAGCGTGGTGTCCGCTCGCAGGCTCGCGCCACGTTTCCAAATGCGGTACGTATCCGAGGGCGCGGCTCGCGAGAGAAGCGGCACGACTGAGCTCTCGAAGTGGAAGTCAACCTCGAGGTAGAAATCCTGGACCCGGCGGAGCGCAGCCGAGAGCGCGGGCGCTCGGCGCCGGAGCTTGGCCCATGCGGCGAGGCGGTGGGCACGGAGGAGGCAGGCGGCAATGTCCTTGCATCTGAGGCAGAGCGCCTCCTGGAGCGGGGTCCACCCGGCGTGATTCTGTAGCGTGGGGTCCGCGCCGGCGGCGGCGAGGGCGGACACGAGGGACGCGAGCCTGAGCCGGACCGCGAGGTGGAGCGCGGTGTCGCCCCCCGGCACGTCGCGGCGGTCGAGCG
>BCLF01000001.1:4086586-4125541 GCA_001602275.1 Zoysia japonica | reverse complement strand
TACCTTTTGACGTGTTATTATCAATCTCATGTTGGGCTATGCATGGAACATTGTGTATCTCTTCTTTCTCCTTGCATGTATCATTTTAATCTTCTTGTTTGATCTCAATTTCTTGCAAACTGTTAGATGCAATATGAGATACAGTAGAAAACTCCTCCTCCAAAGAGTGTTCATCACAACTAGACATAGATTTCAAAGATTTATCAACAAAAAAATTTCTCATAAAAATTTTAGCATTACTTTATGTCAGAAGATATTTTTTTTGTTATATAGAAATGTTGCCACAAAGTTAAAGCATGATCAAGCAATGCATGACCAACAGTCAAAAGCTTTCTCCTTTCACTCATACGGCATTGTCCAAATAGATTATCCATATCATTTTTCCAAACAATATATTTAGTAGAATCTAAACCATCATATAAAAGAAGAAATGAAAGAATATAGTTACTCGTGGAGGACATGATATAGCAATGGTCTGAAACTTATGCGTCTTTTGATTATGTGCAACATCTCTTTGCGGTAGATTACATCTCGCAAAGTTTGTCACAATATTAATGTATTCACCTCCTTTTCTTTCTGTCATGGTTAGAAAATAGCATATGGACAACAAAATTATTATTCCTGCAACTACAGTGAGTGGGTGGTGAAAATTTCGCAAAAAAAAACGCCTTACCGAGCTCTTGCAAGATTCTTACCAAAGCAAAGCAAAGGATGGTACAACCAGTGGCAGGAGAAACCAAAGAGTCGTAATTCCACAATTACAGGGTCAAATACAGTGCTGATCCAAGGTATATATTTGGAGCTTGGAGGGCTAAAATAATGATTAGTAGAACACAATTCTATAACAGATAGTAATATTGAATAAGTGTTCTAAGTATTATGTTCTAGTTGCTGATCCAATCTTATAAAAAAATTTCAGATGTTACAAGAATATGAATGAAGATATCAAAGGGCAGCAACAACACAAATGATAAGGCTCCAGAAATCAGAAAATTTTTCAGCACTTGAAAATTCAGCAAAGGCTAGTTCCCGGCTTCTTGGTCTACAAAATTTTTTATTTTTATTTTATTTTTTAGATATTTTCCTTTGAACCAGAAGCACAAAAAATGATACACGACCAAATTTCAGATCAATATGATAAAAGATGTGGCCTGGAGAAAATCTCGAATTTCTATTAAATATATGCTGAAACTTTAGAGCACGAAAACAAACACTTTTGTTATTAATTTGTTGAATCTAGAATTGTGGGAGGATGAGAAATTTTCTGTAGATATCCAAAAAGTAATTATATGTCTAATTTGAAGTACAGAAACAAAAGTTATGACTATTTTAATGATGAATCTCCGAATCAGATTTGTTTCAAAGGCTGAAAACAGATTCGAATTTCAAATTGGATGCGAATTTTATGGACGTTTTTGTAGATGATTGAGTAGCGGATAAATATGAAGCGTGGATCTGGTTGTGATTGAAATATGGGTAGGTGGGTGCGATAAATTTTTAATGCAAAAAAAACAATTAACAAATGTGACACGATAACAGATCTAAACACGATGTGGATGAACGATGAAGGAAAAACACCTGGATAAAAAAAAATTACGAAATCCAGTAACTAAAACTCAAACTAAGGACACAAACTCAACACTACGGACTCTGAAATAAAATTATGCAAAGGTTAAACACGGCTTGAACAGAGGAACACCTAACGATCTACTAATTTTTTTGTGTTGCGGCTTTTTTTTGGACGATAAGATGAATACAAAATAAACAAGGATAGATGTGAACCTGACGGTATACCTGAAGCTCTGATTACCACTTGATGTGTATGTGGTTCTCGATCTTCCGTCAGGTCGTGATAACTCTCAATTTAGCGGAGATGCGACACACAATCGATTCGGCCTCAAATCAACACCATTCGAATCCCGCAATCGCAGCACCAATTCTCCTCTGGTTATCAACCGTTCACACACCATTGATCTCACCAAGAAGGCTAATCCCTGCCTGCAAATTGAAGAACACAAGCAAGAACAAGGAAGAACGCAACTCACTTACAAAATCCGAATTGAATCACGAAGTTGGATAACCAACAATTCGTGAAACGGCGAAACTGTTTGGTAATATGAGAAAACTAATCAAAACCTATCTTTAATGAAGACGGCTACTGAATTTATAGAGTTTAGGTCGATCTTAAGGGCAAACTCTAATACTAATAGGCTTAGAAAAGATACAAGACCCAAAGGCTAAAAGATAGTGTCGCAGCACCCAGACAGTTTCTGGACGTCATATTGTTTTAACGATTTCCGCTGATTTCGGTTGAATTTAGAGATGAGGCTGGTTACGTTGGAAATGTTATCTTGTGAACTTTTCAACCATATCTAGAACGTTCAAAACGGAGCTCGTATGAGACCGAGGCATCTATTTTAGTGCAGACTGCTTTAGAAGCCCGGGTTAGGCTCGAATCTGAGTTGTTTGGAGCTCTTCCGAGGTCGAACTTGCGGTTCTGATCTTGAGCTTCTCTAAATCCTTTTTCATGATTTTCTTGACTCTATTCAATATTTCTAATTATAATAAAGTTATTAGGTAGCAATTTATTTTCAAAGAAAAAAATACATATGTTTTGAAACGAGCTCATCTTTAATTGTAACTGTTATGGGTGAGTTTCATCAATACTATTTGAAGACTCTTTAGATACAAGGGAGTGATGTTGACGACGTCGAGCTGTGGCAACCAAGTGCTTGAACTAGTGGGGGCGAATGTCTCATTGCCGTCGGAAATATGGACGGATCTGTTTCACTTTTGCATCCCGAGCTCAAGAGCTGCTAGGCACGCGTTGACGCGAGGTCGTTCCACCATCGTGGGCTTGTCCTATCGCCCTGGTTGCTGCCCCTAGTGCTGCCCGTGAACTTGGCACCGTGATTTTGGCCTGTCCGTCCCACCACGACATCGACCACAAGCTGCTCGATAAATTGACAACAAGAGAACGAGAGAGGAAGAAAAATATAATGCATCAATTTTACAGCATTTGCTGTATCACATAAGTCAAAATCTTTAAAATTAACTTTTATAGATTTTTTAAAATTAGATATAAAACACTGCTTTTATAGCATCTACTGGAGATGCTCTAATAGCATTATAAAAAAGTATGGAATGTGTAAAAAAAAAAAGGTAAAGAAGCACGAGCTACGCCACCGGAGCCAGGCCCGTCAGGAACCAAACGAAATTTCGGTTTCTCAGGAGCTAGGCGGCGGGACGCTTGTTGCATCCACTCGACCAGGTCCGAGGACTACTGCAGGCAAGCAATCATGCGTAGCCTGCACCTGGCGGGCCTGGTCAGAGGCGTCAGGTTGGGCGTGGGGCGGTTCGGCCCATTGGATATGCGAACCGGCCCAGAAAACGATTCTGTTGGGTCACCACGGATAAGGTCGTGGAGCAGTGGGTCCAGCTCCATTCGATCCCTAGGATCGAGAGGGTCAAACCCTCTCCGAGTCTCCGCTGCCGCCACGGCGCCACCGCGTGCCTGTCTCCGCCGTCGCATCTCCTCGCCGCCACTGCCGTGCGGTCTCCATCGTACCCTGTTGTGCCAGTCTCCGTCGCCACCACCGTTGAATCGAGCCTTCAGCTGACCCCTGCCACCACGAGGAAGGTAGCATTCCGTCTCTTCATCACTGTTTCGCTTTGCTTCTGTACTGCATGCGACACCATCCCTGCCAGTTTAATTTGCTTCCACTGCCTAGATCGTGTTATTTTCCTTGGTGATTCAGTTAGTTTTGCCCACTTTGATGCAGTGCCTACGCACCTCGTCAGGGTCAGATGTCAATGGATTAGGATCTTTATTTACTGAGCCTGAAATGTATAGCTTGGCCATGACAACGGATTGGGATCTTTTTTTTACTGAGCCTTATCCATGTTTCGTCCATGTTCCATCTTTATTTACTAATTAACATTACGCCCAGGGAAGTAGTTGAGTTGGTCCATGTTTCTACTACATACATGTTCATTTGTGCTAGTCTAGATTTCCAGTCGGAAGAGTAAGGAAAGCGATGGGTACAATGATATGCTAAAATTGCTATAACGTTAATGGAAAGTTTAAAGTTTTTAATGTAAGCATAGTTTACTAATAAGCCTGTGCACTAGCATGTGGATAATACTGTATGTCTCATATGCATCTGTTTATTCCCTCTAATAATTGTGGCCCTAATATCTACATAGAACTGTATAAGAATCTCTACCTTACTTCTTTTCTACCAGATCCGCTACAGCAACTAGATTTATAACTACAATCTCTGCATAAGAATCTCTGTATTGCTTCTTGTTTGCTTATGCTTGTGGTATTTCATATAGAACTGTAAGTCTTGTTTGCTTCATATTTATTTCATTGTGACTTAACTGCATTTAAGAAGTATTGGTGCTGGACTTGTTTAATGCAGATGGACATTGATCCTGCTGATCATGTTGTTAGTGCTACAATGAGGCCTACCTCAATGAGATCTCCAGCAGTGGTGGGAATGCACACACCTGTTTTGCTTGTGAGCACCTACTGTAGTGAGTTTTATCAAATTTTTCTAGCTATCTTTGTTGCAGCATGCTGTGAATTCTGTTATCGTAGATTTATTATCAAATGCATCAATTATTTTGTTGTATCAATTATTTTGTTGTAGATATTACCAATGCAACTGAAATGTTGAATGAAAATAAGGAGAAAGATGTTATGGATAATGGTGGTGAATATGAGGACTATGATGATTATTATGAAGATGGGGAGGAGGAAGATGGATGACGACATGGTCAACCAATTTGTAGATGGTGAGGAAAACAGAAAATTCAGATCCACAGTTTGGAATGAATTTGTCAAGATTCGTGTGGCTGGTGTTGTTGTCAAAGGTCAATGCAAGCATTGTGAAGCTCTTATCACAGCAAGGCGTGGTGTTGGAACAAGTGCTATGCGAACTCCCCTAAAAAGATGTAAGGTTAGGAGAACAATGGCGAATGTTGTGAGCCAGCTTAATGCCACTATTGTGTCTCCATAAGGTGTTGCTATAAAGGATTGGAAATTTAGTCAAGAGGCATCAAGGAGAGAGTTACTTCGAATGATTGTGCTTCATGAGCTGCCACTATCAATAGTAGAGTATCAAGACTTTAGAAGATTTGTGTCCAGCTTGAACCCTGTTTTCAAAATAGTATCCAGAAGAACAATTACACTTGATACCTTGGCATCATTCCAAGAGCATAAACAAGTACTTCAAGAGGCATTAAAAAATATCATGTGCAGACTATCATTGACAATGGACATGTGGACATCAAACCAAACATTAGGATACATGTGCATCACTTGTCACTGTATCGATGATGATTGGAGTATGCAAAAAAGGATTTTTGAAGTTCTCCTTCATGAAGACTCCACACACCGGCATTGCACTATTCAATGATGTCCTCAAGTCCATCCAAGATTAGAACATTGAAGATAAAATATTTGCAATCACATTGGATAACGCCAGCAACAATAATGCAATGGTCTGGCTTTTGAAGAAAAATTTGCTTGAGAAGCACATGTTAGTCGGGAAATGAAGATTGTTTCATCATCGATGTGCTGCCCATGTTCTGAATTTGATATGTCAAGCCGGTTTAATAAATTTGAATCCAGTTGTCCACAAGATACGTGAAAGTATGAAGTACATCCAAGGTTCACCCTCAAGAAAGCAGAAGTTCGAAGAGATTGTTCAACAGCTAGGCATCTCCTGCATTTACTAATATGCTTGCATTTACTAATAAAGCAGAAGTTCGAAGAGAAAACAGTTGCATCTGAATCAGCATTTAGCACCGGAGGAAGAATTCTATCTGATTATCGTAGCCGACTAAATCCTGAAACGGTGGAAACGCTAATATGCTTGCAGGACTGGTTGAGAGCCTCCGGTAAATTCCTATCATACTACTATTTCAATTTTATGAATACCCTAACATCACTTGCTAAATGTCATCTTGGTAAAAACTAGTTGTTAAATATCTTCTTGGTAGGATCATGTCAATCTGATATAGAAACGGTTCATGGCGTTATTGAGCAAGTGGGCCAACTTGAATGACATATTAAATCAGGTAATAGCATTTACTGTTACATGCTCAATTATTTGTTGATTGTGTTCTCCTGTTTTCATTGAGCCATATGAAAATTATTTGTTGATTTTGTTCCCCCTGTTTTCATTGAGCCATAGGAAAATTATTTGTTGATTTTTTCTCCCTGTTTTCATTGAGCCATAGGAAAATTATTTGTTGATTTTTTTCTCCCTGCTTTCATTGAGCCATAGGAAAATTATTTGTTGATTTTGTTCCCCCTGTTTTCATTGAGCCATAGGAAAATTATTTTTTGATTGGTAGGATCATCTCAGTTTTTTTTGAGCTCAATCATTTTCCTCTTCACTGATTGTTATATCTAATTTTACTGCTGCATGGCAACATATCTTTGCAACTAAATATTGTAGGTAATGGTTGTTTTCCTTTTATTGAATTGAAATTTCGATGATTCTAGTAAAACCTGAACTTTTCCACTGATCTGTATCATTGGAATCTGAAACTTCTAATAGGATAACTAATATCTATGGTATCCTTCTCTATTTTGTGAATTGTTTTCCTTATTTTTTATTCATTTGGTGGTATTGTGCTATGCAGGTAAAGTAGCTGGAGTTAAGTATTTACCAAGCACTGCTGCTACTGATCTTGCATCCAGTTTGAGTCATAAAGTCAGCCATGATTTTACCAAGCACTGCTGCTGTTGCTTTCTTTACCCCCATCTATTTTGTTCCAGTTTGAGTTCATATTGTAATGATTCTATTTGTGGATTCATAGGTCAGGGATAACATCAGTGATTGGGTTCTAAACTAAAGTAGTGGTATTCTAGTAAAACTACTCTCTAATCCTTCTGTCAATTCAGTAGATCTCCTTTTATTTTGAAAGAACAATAGCCAATTGATGCAGGATTCTATCCTAGGAAGCTCCATTTCTATTCCACAAGTACATCTGAATGCATGAATTAGCATCGGATCCTCACAGTTCTGAATTTGTTATGTCAAGCTGAATGGAGCATGAATGCTAAATATGCATATTTTATATCTATATTTTACTGTCAGGCCGTCATACGCAGTAGAGGATATAAAAGTTATTAGTATTATATTTTTTTGTTGCAATATAAATAGATCGACCCATATTATCTATTGGGACAGGAGATCAGTTAGTTAATAAAAAACGGTTCTCTACGGTGCTCCAGTGCGAGCTGTTGGATCGGCAAGTGTGGTTCGGTTTGGTGCAATGGTGACCCACGCCCGAGCATACAGAGGCGAACCGACCAACCAATCACCCCCTAACCGGTTTATCCAAGTTTCTTCCCTGACATGTGGACCCAGACATGAGTCGGATCCAAAACTGCGAGAACAATTTGTTGCTAGAGCAAGAAGTCACCTGCGATGTCGGTGCGCGTTCATGCTGTATTAGTAGCACATGATTTTCAAGTGCTCACGCACACGCAAAACAGGTCACCAAATCAGCTAAACAAACAGCAACCAAATAAGAATCCTTGTAGTTTTTTTGAAGATGTAGAATCCTTGTAGTAATTGCATGATTTATCTCACGGGCTTACATCATCCTCACATATACCACATATACTTCTTTCGTTCTTTAATTGATATCACCGTTAACTTTTAAATTCAATTTTAACCATTTATTTTATTAAAAAAATTACTCGGATGTGTAAAATTTTAAATTATGATTCAAATAACTCTAATGGTAAATCAAATTATATCAAAATATATAAAATTTATCAATTTTTTTTGAATAAAATGAATAATCAAAATTAAATTTAAAAATTAACCACAACCTCAATTAAAAAACAGAGGGAGTACTTTACAGCACAACAGGCCCCAGATGGTCAGTGTCGAAGCCAGCGCTACAAAGACCTAAGTACCACCATACTCTCTCGGTTTTTTAATTGTTGTCACTGTTAACTTTTAACATCAACTTTGATTATTCATCTTATTTAAAAAAATTGATAAATATTATATATTTTGTTATAATTTATTTTATCATTAAAGATATTTTAATTATACTTTATAATTTATAAATTTGAATTTATTTTTTAAATAAAATAAATAGTTAAAGTTAATGTTACAAGTCAACACCGACAACCATTAAAAAACAGAGGCTCTATATTTCTAACTCTTTCAAGTAACTTCAGTGTTTCTAGGTAAGGCACATATGGTTAAAACGTTAAAGCTTGGAGTACACTGAAATTTAGATTTTCCTCCGTGCCGGTGCACTAGAGAGATACAAAATATTTTTAGAGTTTTGGAAGAATACTTCGATTTTACTAAAAAAATTTAATTTTAAAAAGTAAAGAAGTGTTTGGATGCAACAAAATTCGTAGTAGTTTTGAAAACCGTAGTATTGATAAAAGTGCATTTATTTTACAGTTTTAAAAACTTCACTCCTAACCTGTTTTTAAATCATAATTTTGCTTGATATTAACTTTTAAAATCATGTTTCTTAATATCTTAGTATTTGAAAAACTATACATCCAAACAGAACTTTAGCTTCGCCATTTGTTTTAAATCAGCTTCGCCCCTGTTGCTGCCGCCTCTGAAAGAACCGGAAGCACGAGGGGGCCGGGCCGGGCCGGGCCAGTCCAGTCCAGGTATACAATGAAACAACAATACGAAGACAGGAATAGATGAGCATCGAGTAAAGTAAAAAAAAAAAAAAAGAAGAAGAAGAGACACGAAGAAAGCCATGAATGACCGGATAGAATACTGGTAGGGAAACAGAAACGGCGGCACGAGCTTGCATTGGGGCCGGAGACGGACGTTGCACGAGGCCTTGTCTCTGCGCTCCCCACCGCACCGCACCGCACCGCACCGCACACCCAGGTCCCAGGATCTTCTCTTCAGCTTCAGCCCTGTGTGCAACGTACGCAAAAAGCGGGCGGCTGTCCATAAGTAAGAGCAACTCTAACCGAATTGCTAATTTGCATTCACTATTTCACTCAATAACAAATGCTCTATTCCAATATAGCGATCTATTTTACACCTTGCTCCAACCGATTTGCTAAACATATGTCCTATTTCTCACACATAGTGCCCTCCGGGCAGAGCCATCCGCTCATCGCAATCGCCGTCCCCGAGCTCAAAGCTGACCTGCCTAAAGGCGCAGGGGCTCCCGACGCCCATGGCCACCACGTTCTACGGCAGTGGGGTTGCCGAGCAGCACCTTGCCGACCACGACGAAGTAGATGTCCAGGTAGACGTTGCTCTTCCTTGGCGGCGAGCGAAGACGCCTCAACGTCGTACTCCAACAAAGCCTCTCTCACTCTCGTAGAAGGTAGCAAACGGGAAGGATTGCTACATCTGGGGTAGCAGCTGCACTGGATAGCAAAACAATAGATGTAGCAATTCGAGGAGCAATTTGGTTGGAAACATTTTTTCATCTAGATTTGCTAAATAATAAGGTAGCAAAGCAAATAACAACTCGGTTAGAGTTGCTCTAACACAGTAGTAGAAATTTAGTATTCCTAGACTGATCAGAAAAAATTGGCTCGAGAGTGGCGGAGAGAGAGAGAGAGGGAGGCGGGGCTAACACATGCACATAATCATATTTTTAATATCATTAATAATAAATAGATTATGTAAAATATATGATATTTATCTTATTTTTGAATAAAATAAATATTAAAAATTAACATTAAAAATGATGTCAATATTTTCAAACAAAGATAGTACTAGGTACAATTACCATGCCCACGAGGCACATGGAGGACCTGCCCTGCTACAATCATCCATTGTTAATTTCGTGACTGCACCTACGAGGCCGGCCCGTTTGATTTGCTAGGCAGGTTGATGGCGAGCCAGTGTTCCAGCTAAACAGAGCATTCCTGGCTATGAGAAGCACTATTAATCTCCATTACGCTGTATCCGGCGTGTACAACCTAAATTCCGTTTGACAGACGATGAACGAAAGAGCAAGCGAAAGCTTCCTCGCGGTCCCGCATTCAGCTGCGTTTCACGGCGCAGTATGTTGACTATTAGCAGAAACTGGGCCCGCATTTTGCACCACCAGCGCCGACACATTATTACACGTAACAGCATCGTCGCGTATAATAATGGCGCTGGAGCCTGCGCGTGCCCACGGAAAGTGCAATTATTATGAACCACAAACCACTCTATGCGTGCCGTACAATCACAGTTTCACAACGGAACAACAGCTTCCTCCGTTTGTATCGCGTGTCCCCAGCGGCCCCAGTCAACTCCACAGTTTCCGCCGATGGGAAGGACCGAACCAGGGACTGATGAATGAGAATAGTACTCTTTCAATACCAAAAAACAGTGAACCAGCTTGAACCAAGATCCATACATGTGAATTCCGGGAATATGCACCAAGATTCCACAATTGGATAACCAAGAATGAATAAAGATTCAGGCCATACATCACTCATTACGCCAACAGCGACACGGCAGACAAATTTCACTCATCAGGGGAAATCAAGAGAATTTAAGAATGGAACCCCAGATTGCGCAACCACAAGGAAGAGACAAATGAGAGATGTTGCAACGCGTAACTGTATAATTAGGACAGTAGCGCTGGGGGTGGCTCGACCTCAGAATTCCAGAGACTTAAAACCTAAAGCACACACTAAAACATGGAAGTGCCAGAGCAGCATATGAGAGACGAGGTATATGTACAAGAATTATCTTTAATTTGCATTGGGAAGCGTAGATATACTTATATTCTTTGACGGATGAAGTAACTTGCTTTTGATGAAATTACTGGAAAATGTTATACTAGCCTTGCATCGATCACTTAGAACACTTGAAAATAGTGACATCCGAAAACGGAGAGTCTTCTTCAAGGATGCGATGGACAACCCTGCACTCATGGTTTACAAAACAGACGAAAACCACTCGTTCTTCATGGTTTTCATTAAAATCGATCCGATTCGATTTTATCGGTAGGCTGGTTTAAGATTTAAAATTTTGATAAAAAATCAGAAATTTGAAAACCAGTAAACAGAGGAGTAAGCGATTTCAAATTTTGAAAGTTCAAAACTGGAAAAATTGATCGATAAACTAGTTGATAAACTGAGAAAACCAACTTTCATCAAATTTTGATTTTTTTTTTTTGCATTTGCAACTATTTTTAACTGTTTTTCACGGTTTCCGTCTTACCAGCAGGGGATTGGTTTTCCCAGTTTAAACCCTAATTCAAACGCTGCCTGCCCTATGATGTTCCCTCTGATTTCTTCTTTTTACATCGCCTAATATAAAGTGTGAGAATTCATCAGGAGGGCACTGCAAGGAGCAGATAAGATCGGACAGATCAGTTCAGAGGATTCGGGTACATATACGCAGAGACAAACAGTCGCATGCACATGCACAGGTGATGCAGCCAATAACACACCTCATCATCATTCAGCTCCGCCAGACTCCTCATCGCATTACATAATTTACATTGATACAACCAAAAGGAAATAGAGTACTAAAACTCCAGGCAGCTAATCCTACCGAGTTAGCCAGCGCATCAACCAAAATGTTGCATCAAATGCGTGATCAATCGATCCTTACACGGTTACACCTAATGTGTTATGCTACATCGATAAGGCGACAGACTTTTCTACTCTTACCACTAATAGTAACAGTTTTAGTTCTAGTCTTCTAGGCCGTACCAAGCATGTCGTACTCAGAACTCACAAATTTGCAGCATAATCTCAGCCACTGCATTGATCTTGCCACCGTCTAGCTCGAGCGATACTGAGCATGTTTGACGATGATGCCGCCACTCGATCCTGGCCCTGGCTACCTACTGCTCGGAGAAGGCAGTCTTGGGGAGCACGGCGTCCCTGACCTTGCGCATCTCCCTCCGCTTGCACCTCCCGCCGCACGCGTTTGGCTTGCACGGGTATCGGGACCAGTGGCAGTAAGGTTGATAAAAAGAGCTCGATCCATGGATCCTTTTACAAACTAAGTCGGTCTTACTAAATTTTAGTTAAAAATGAATAATAATTTAGCCGATTCTAATTGGATTCGGTCCTCTCTGTATCTTTAGTTTGTTTACTTTGTCCCGTTTTCATGCCTAGATGCATGGTGAAGCGAACACACTGAAAGTTGCCTAGAGAGAATGAATAGACAATTAGGCCACCGGACTGTCCGGTACTGTGTGGGACACTCTTATCATCGAATTGTTTGATAACTTGCCGGACACTCTAGTCAGATAGAAAACTTGACAAAATTTGAATCTAAGCAAGTTTTAACAGGTTTTAGCAAAATCTATTTGAATTAAAAGACTAAAATATGATATACCAATTAGATATGAGTAAAAGAACAAGCTAGAAACTAGTTAACAAGTAGATCGAAGCAAATCTATATAATTGAACAACAAAAATAATATGAACTTGCAAAAGAGAAACAAGCACAAAGAGACACAAGATTTTTCACCGAAATTTGAGTCCACGAGGAACTCTACGTCTCCGTTCAGAGGTTCACAAATAATCGGATCTCACTGGATCCTTTCTCTCACCCAACCATCCACAAAGATGAAGTTGGGTTCTTTACTAGCAGGTCCCTTTCGAGAAGGTGAACAAACTTCTCGGTGTGTCACCACACAAAATAGGAGCTTCTGGGCACGCCTAGCCATCTAAGAACAAAAGCTTAAAGAGTAACAAACACATATCGAGACGATGCCTTAAATGCTCAATGAGAGTGGATGAAGCTCTCTCACAAGCTCTACCTCAAATCTTGCAAACTTAGTTCTTAAAAAGGAGTGGGAGAGAATTTATGTTCCCTTGATAGTACGGCATATCTGGACTAAAAAAAAGATAAAAACTAGAGTTTTTCTATGAAAATAGGCTCCATAAGATCATCCAAAGAAAATGGGGAGTTTTTCTTCTCCTTTATCATTCTTTTTCTTCTTTTTTAATCTTTTGCGTTATCAATGAATTTAACAAAAGTCATTAGCTCCTTAAATAGTTCGTCATCATCCACCAAAACCCACTAGGGAGCCTAGATGCACTTTCACACACTGCTTTTAACTTGTCAGGTCTACCTTGATATTCCCTTCAGTTTGAAAATATTGACACCGTTGATTTCTAACATCAATTTTAATTATTCATCTTATTAAAAAAATTGTTCAAATATGTAAAAAAAATTCTTGCCTTTCAAATACCACTAAATAATAAAACAAATTGTAATAAAATATATGATATTTATCGTACTTTTTGAATAAGATGAATGATTAAAGTTGAGGTTAGAAGTCAACAGTGTCAATATTTTAAAACCGGATGGAGTAATTACCCATTACTCTCTCAAGTTTCCAAAAAAGAAGTAGTTTTGAATATAATTTCACATATAATAAAAGAAGGATTTTAAAATAGACCCAAATGAATATGAACCATTCATTTACGCTAATCTCGAGGTTTAAATTATTTTTTATCTCCTAAGAGGTAAAAGTTTTTTAATAATTTTTAATTGCTAAATAATTTCATTTGAAAAGTTATTAGTGAGTTTTGACAAGTGACGATAATCAGGGGCATGTTTCTTTATATAAATCAACATCACTTAGTCTATTTTAAAAGAACTCTAATAAAATATCTGTTTGGATTGCAACCATCCTTTAAACTATGAACTGAAGCTCCAGAAGAAAATTATTATAACCAGAGTAAAGTGTGAGAATTCATACACATCCTCTCAGCAGAAAAGAGAATAAAAGATCCGGAGGGCACTGGAAGGAGCCAGAGATGCAAATTTTCTATTTTGTGGTTCGCCCATGACTCAAAAATCTTTTCAAATAAACTAAAATTTTACTCCACTTTCTTAAATTTATCACACAAATGTACTAGGGTGCTGATCCACAAATACCCGGTGATTATCCAACTTGCACCCCAGAAGGAGCAGATAAGATCGGACCAGATCAGTTCAGAGGATTCGGGTACATATAAGCAGAGACAAACGGACACATGCGTATGCACAAGTGAGCAGGGCTCAAAACGTCGGAAATGATCGAAAAAACATTTTAACTATTTTTATTTTCATATTTACAACATCGGACGGAACGGAAACAGAAAAACTGGAAACGAAAACGAATGGATAAATACAGAATTCGGAAATAAAACAAAACGGTCGGTAACTGAAAAAAAATATTAGAAATATGAATAAAATAAATATCGAACATTCACTATATGGCCTAAGTCTTACGATATATATAATACAAATTGTAATTAAATTCACAATATACAACTCAACAACATATGCTAATAAGAGGTTGTTTGATTTATAACTTTTTATTTTTATTTTTCATAAAACATGTTCAAATGATACCTCGTTACCGTATTTGAGAAAAAAAGTAATTGTCGCTCCTCCTCGGGCCGATAGTTGTTTGGGCTATCGAAGTTCCTTCTTTGCTCTTGCTCCAAGTCTAGGACAAGTCTGGCGCCAAGACCCTCATCGATACAAGTGCGGCCATAGCGACGTCATCGATAGTAATAAACAGAAAAATTCCGCTGAAAACAGAAGTCGAGAAAAAAGTTATATCATTTTCGTTACTATTTTTATTTTTCTCTGCCCATCCGAAAACAGTACAGAAAAATGATAAACGAAACGCGGTTGAAACGGAAAATTTCTGTACCGTTTTCAGCACTGCAAGTGATGCAGCCAATAACATACCTCATCATCATTCGGCTCGGCCAGACTCCTCATCGCATTACATAATTTACATTGATGCAACCAAAAGGAAATAGGAGTACTAAAACTCCAGGCAGCTACTCCTACCGAGTTAGCTAGCGCACCCACCAAAATGTTGCATCAAATGCGTCTAAGGCTTTACACGGTTACACCTAATGTTATGCTACATCGATAAGGCGACACAGACTTTTCTACTCGTACCACTAATTGTAATAGTTCTAGTTCTAGGCAGTACCGAGCATGTCGTACTAAGAACTCACAAGCTTGCAGGCTTGCAGCACTATCTTAGCCACTGCATTGATCCCCTCGTGATCTCGTCATCGTCTAGCTCGAGCGATGAGCAGTAAGCTTGACGATGATGCCACTGGATCCTGGCTAGCTACCTACTGCTCGAAGAAGGCGGTCTTGGGGAGCACGGCGTCCCTGACCTTCCGCATCTCCCTCCGCTTGCTCCTCCCGCCACACGCGTCCGGCGGCGACGCGGGCGCCGACACCCCACCCATCATCCGCTCCATCTTCCTCGCCAGCCACTCGTGCGGGGGCAGCATCATCTCGCCGGCTGCGTCCTCGTCCTCCTGCGGCTCGTCGGCGCCCCCGCGTCGCCTCGACGACGAGCTGCCGGCCGCCGGGATGGCCACCGGCGCCGACGACGAGGGCTTGGCGTTGCTCCCCCTCCTCCTCGAGCCTTCGACGACCACCGTGGCCTTCTTGCCTGCCCTCCTATTCCGAGGAGGAGAGGCGATGCGCGGCGTCGCGTCCTGATCCTGCAGCACGTCCCATACCTCTCCCTCGTCGAACTCCTCTTCCTGAACTCCGGCCATGGGTCGATCGATCAGATCACTATGCTGCTGGAAGAGTGGGAGGCTACTGCTGGAAAGAACGAGAGTGAGGGAGAGGACTGAAGCTTGAGCGTGAGCTCGGCACCGGTAGCAGGCACGTATATTTGTCACAGGAGAGTGACAGGGGGCACGGAGACAAGAGTGCCGCGCGCGGCGGCGCACCGACCAGCAGACCCACAGGTGGTTTCACCTTCGCCATCACTTGAATGCTTTGTTGCTGCGATTTCGTACACCGTCGCCTTATTTGGTTAGCAGGGTGCATCCATCTAGAGGTTCGGCATGTGCCGGCTTCGTATTGGATAATGGTTGGGTTACAAAGTGCATCATTTCAATACTCATTTAGAACGACAGGAAACAAAGTTAGGACCTGATGCAATCAGATGCTTTTACAAGTCTCGCAAATGCGAACAAATGTCTGCCTACTAGTTTGCATTATTAATCGTCAAATTTGCATCACACGCCATCATCACATAGATATGATATCACGTTTAAATAATATTTATAATTGAAGGCTTATTCTACACTGAGAGTTAATAGTTGTCGAAATCATATACTCCGGACATCTAAGATTTAGGCCCAGTTCGCAAAACCAATCATGAAAGAACGGTCCATTGCCCTGCGAGCTGTCAATTGTAACCTCGGTTCGACCCCCTATATAAGAGCGCATCGGAGACCTTAGACGACACAATTTCACACCACACAGGCACACACCATTCGATCACACACAAAACCACTCCCACTCACAAAAAGCCAAGAGTTCTTGATCGAGCAAGAACCTTGCGCCTCATTGTAATCATCATACAATCAAGCAATACATACTCTCACCGTGACGGCCCAAACCAGAACTAATTCACTTGTGTCTCCTGTAGACTAAGCCATTTAGCGTGAAGCAAGCATGAATCCCTCTCCAATACGAAAATTCTACTGTGCCGGTGATCAAAACACAGAGAATAGTAAAATAAATAAATCATACTACTAAACCAAATCATATTAGAAATTTGTATAAAAACATAATTATCCAGTTTTTGTCTTTCATTTATAATCTAGACATACGCATACATAGGTGAACACATTTAAATGAATCCACAAGGTCTCATTTAACAAGAATCTAGATTCCATACTCAGATTATGGTTGGTGATCATACAAACTCTAAGATTTTACAAATCACACGCCTGTACAAATCAGATCAATGAAAATTACAAAGAGAAGAGTGCTGGCCACCCAACAAATTCTATTTTAGAACCTTGATTTGGCCAAGCGCCATCGGCCCATCGTCTTGCTCGTAAGTACGGAAAATCAGTTTGTTTACCACCAACTGGATAGCGTGAAGGACTTGTGACGCACCCCAGTTACGCCTTAAATTGAGTGTACAACCAAAAATGACAATACATTAAGAGCATTGATGACCAAATTCGAGAAGGCAATGACCAATATGCATTGTCCATGGAGCAATTATGGCCATAGTCCGTAGATTGACGACGCGCATAAACACTGATGCTGGAGATTAGAAAGAAAAGCATCGTTTGTCAGATTGAAACTATTGGCTACCGTATATTCAGAATTAGTATATCAGACATTTTTGTTGAGCTTAATCCCTAAATATTGACAAGATCGAAGCCAACGGATTCTTAGACTTATATTCGACAAGAGCCACGGATTTGGAGCTAATTTTGCCCATAATCTCTTGAAGGGCTTCATCTTTTAGGTGGATAGAGTAGGTTCGTCCACGAACCTTTAAGCTCCGGCATACTAATAGAGAAGAACGCTATTGCATTTGCATCTCAAGTGTTCTCGAAATAATACTCCAATACTGGAAAGTTGAGAAACGCATCATGTGGGCAAGTGGCACTATTGGATGAACCACGCCACGCGACCTTGTGCAAGCAGACAGTAAGCAAAGCTGCAGCTGGCAACGCAGGAAGAGTGCAGTGCAGAGCTGAGTAAATGGATAAGGTGACAAGACGAAGGACGCGGAGGCCGTTGATTGGGCGGCAAGCCACGCGCGGCAAGTACATCAGATTCAGATTCGCCTCTTTCAGATGCCTGTCTGCAATGGCCAATGAGGGAACTGGGAAGCCAGCTGCATGCCGGCCGGGGGCGAAATGCGATCGGGAGCCGCGAGACAGGGGCGAGGGGTCAGGGAGAAGCGCTACGCGCCACCGTTGGACGTCTTGATCGGTGTCAGCCTGGCCGGCGGCAGGACGAGTTGATTTGAGATGGAGCAGTGGTGTTATCTGGAGCAAGAGGTACATGTGTAGTACTAGCACTTGGATGAACTGTTCTTGGTTCCTGCAGATAGGGCAGCGTTCAGCTTCAGCTAGCTATGGAGTCGTCAGGTCATGCTTGTCGTTTCAAGCTTTGGCAGGTTCAGCATAGGAGAAAGCCTGTTAACATCTCAGGTGATCAATTCAGGCATGAAAAGGTCTTGGGTTGATGAGCAAACTTGGCACAAACAATTCCATCCTTCATATTTTCTCACGAATCGAAGTTCGAAACAGCAGCAGTAGTAAACTATTGTGCACGTCGTTTATTACAAATATCTCCTAGCGCCCTGTGCTCGTTGGTAGCCTGCAAGCGCCACCTGGGCAGGGGTCGTTTGCCGTCGTCCTCGGCGTCGGTCCCGGCCGGTTTGGTTCGGCCACCGCTCTGAAATCGACTCCAGGAGGCGGGAGCTTCTCGAACAGGCACTCCTTGATGTTTCCCAGGGTTCCCTCGTCGTATGGATTGGGCGAGCCGCGGCGCTGGTCCTTGTGCCTCTCATGGCTCGTCTGCGCAAAATTCAGGGTCAGTCATCGGGTTTGTTACTCTTGGACACGGCAATGCTACACCAGCATCTTTTCTAGAAATTAATGATACATTACCAGTATTTCAATTCAATTTGATCATATAGAAACTATCTAGTTTTCATTGAGTCATTAGCTCTTTGATATCCAAGTCAGAGAACCTATGAATAACTGACGCAAAATGTAACAATAGCGCGAAGTCATAGGTCGTATATATGTCCATGTACCTTATTCTTGGCTACAAGGAACGCGTTGTACGCCAGAAGGTACGCAAAGAAACAGGTAGCCGAGAAGCTGAATGCGGCAAGAGCGAATGTTTCAGGCAAAGCTATCAGCCCACTGAGAAGTCCTCGACGAGTAGATCCCAACTTGGTTCTGATTCTTCTCACTGTGAACGGGAGTATGAACGCGTACAAGGCCAGTGCAGAGCACACAAGCAGCAAGTAGAGCCTGTAGTTTCTCTGCGGAAGAATGGGAAAGACACCAAGCATCAGAAAACCTTCTTCCTGTTCATCTGATTCAAGCCGTCCAAAGCGACGGCAAGAAGTTCTTTTGCTGCCACAACAGTATCATGGTGTAGTGTCATACCAGTCCTATGCACTGGCTTAGCCAGGTGCAGTGATGGTCGAACTTGTCGACGCAGTTGTCGCAGACGGTGCAGTGGGAGCTTCTTGGAGGGCGAAAGATCCTACAGACCCGGCAAAACCTGAGCCTGATTTCGACGCCGTTGACGGTCATAAAGCGACTCGGAGTTCTTCTGGCAGTGCTTGGTCCGGCTTGATCTACCGGTGAAAGCTCCTGGTTTCTTGGTATGATTCCAGGGTCGATAGTTGCTGTCAGCAGCGAAGTAGCAATCACCTGAATGGCAAAAAAAATTGGCAGTGGTAGCATTACTTTTTGACGCTACTCATGTCCATCTACCATGACAGTAAACATATATAGGAACAAGAACTGTGTGGTGGCATTGTGGTTATACTACTGACCATTGCCGCTAGGATCAGGGAGGACGCTAAGATCAGAGTCGGATGCGTCGACGACCCATCGACGACAAAGGCCAAGAAAATCCATTCAGAAAGAAGAATTGCGGTGGTCGTCAGGATGAGTCCACGGGGGTCAGGCCCGCAGATCACACGGCCATCCCAGAAGAACACCTGCAATATCAACCATCCACATTAAACACTGCTTATGTAACGTACTGAATCTGCCACAGTCAAGTTACATGTGACTTGCCGCCATACATTTGAATTCTCAGAAAAAAGTACTAGAGGGCGAAACGTGGGGCGCTTACATTTTTCCCTGGCCAGACTTGGTGCACCCTTGCCCGCGGTGGCGGCGAAAGCGGCGGCGGGCCTGACAGGCAGCGGCTGAAGCAGGACGGCACCAATGGTCCGGGATTGCAGCACACTTGTCCCGGGTCAAGGATGGCAGCAAAACCCCTGACTGCACTGCAAGACGAACCGGCAGGCCTTTCAGCTCCAGTGCTCCTCCCATGGTGGCCTCGTTGGTGGTGACGCCCTTGGGTCTGTTGCTCTAGATCAGTGGAGGGCGCCATGGCCGGTCGGTTCTTGGCCTTCTTCTGGGATCTTGACTATGGAGGGAAGAGAGAAACTGGACGCTGGTAGTGGCGTTGGAACTTGGAAGTTGCCGGCGCAAGGGCGAGTGATCAAATTCATTTGATCAACCAACCGCGCGCACGCGCGCGATGGACAGACAGAGCGGTTATGAACTGGCGTGGGCCAGTGGTGTGCCCGAGTTAGGCCCATTTGGCCCATTCAAATCATCCTGGTGGACAGCCCAATAGAGCCACGTACGGTGAAGCTGATCGTGTTCCGAGTTTTCGACAAACCCCGTGTTCGACTAGCGCGATTCTCCGACAAGAACTTTGGCCGACGCCCCTTCTCACATCCAGTTCCCTGACCTAGATCGTGGTTCCTCACCCTCGGTTAGGGCGAGGGTGACGGTGACGGTGCAGTCCGCCACCATGCACCGTTCTATGTTTGAATTTTTATTAATCATGATGCGCCTCTGCTCCCGTTTCCTCCCCCATCTCGTTCTCTCCGTTCCATAATCCATATCCTTCCCGGCAATGGATTTGCTTATCCAATTTCAGAGAACCTGCAATTAGTACAGTTAGCATATTCATGTTCATTAGGCTAAGTACTTCCTCTTAGTTACTCACTCCGTTGATTTTAAATATCAATTTTGATCATTTATTTTATTTAAAAAATAAAATAAATATAAAATATTTTATTATAATTTTTTTTATTATTAATAGTATTTAAAAACGAGTTTGAATACGATGAACCATCAAAGTTCATGATGAAATCAACGGTGTTAATAATTTACAATTAGGAGTAGATTGGCCGGCCAAACAGCAGGCTGCCAGCGAGCTACTTTGCAGGTCCCATGCTAGTCCTGTAGTCCAGCAGCAACGCTTAGGTGTGCCGATCAATGAAAATAGAAAAGTAAACGACAGTAGCACCGAAAGTTCACTTCGTTCAGTTTTTTTGTCCACATAATACCACCCATGAGGCATGCAACGGTGCAGCGGTTGTTGAACTAACAGCGGTTAAACAGTGCTACTTTAATCAGAAAACAGTGCTATTTAGTTGTCTCTTCCATATGTTTTCTTCGCTGCACGCTGCAGCCGAACAGCGGAATGTCGCCAGGGAAGCGAACACACCCAGAATTTCCTACACTTGTATCCAGCTGGTACTCCGTAAGAAAAGGCAGTCACATCCAAATGCCCTCAGCCTTTGTCTCCAAGGTCCCTAGGGGTATGATTGGTTGCCTTCATCCATCCTGGCCAGGTTGGGTGAAAGGGTCAGGCTGAGCAGAGTCAGGTTACATTGATACAGCTTGCACTGCTCCTAAACTACACTCTGATGATGCTCAGTAACGGTTAGATGTCCGCGAAAGATAGCTATCCCTATGGGAGCTTCCAGAGGACTCACCAAGATGAGGACCCTCGCATGGCACTCCTCTTTCTTTTGCCATACGAGCAAGCTTGGCATTCCTATTGTTCAACCTAGAGTTTAATGAAGACTTTAACATATAGCTGTAAATAATAAAAAAACATAAAACCACTAACATAAATAATCTCTTTCAAAAGAAACAAATAACTCGACAATATTCAGTGTTACCAGTTGTTACGTTGTGATGCTGTAATGTCCAAGTGGAAGGATATATACCTGCAAACCTGTTGGCATCAGGTCTTGATCAACTGCATTCTGAAGATCACCATCCCTAGTGGCACCATTTTTTCCAACCTCATACTTAGTTACCTATTTCTGTATCAAGGGTGTTAGTTTAGACACTTCAATAGTCTGCCCAACCTGTTGGCATCAGCTTTTGATTAGACACCGCTGCAGTAACAAAGTCATCATGATGAACGCTAGAATCTGGGTCAAAAAGGGAACCTACAAAAAGAGACGAACAAAAAAGCAGTTCACTCGGTTGCTAAAGAAAAAGCAAGACCTGCAAAGGTAACAAAAGAAGTTACTCAGCAAAAATCCTAGTGTTTGTCATAAAGGAAGATCTAAACATTATTATTATGAATAATGAGATGATGTGAGATATAGGTTCTGTCAGCATATGACCTCCAAGTCGAATAATTCCAATGCAAGCAAAAATAGTCTTCCCAGCTCAACTTTCTAATGCTGCAAGTTTAGGATTTACAAACAGCAATGCTGAATCCTAATCTGACATTCTGACTGAACCACAAAGCATCAAAAAGAGATAGTAGAAACGAATTTTGAATTGATTTTCCGAGTTAAAAACAAGGGATAGTGTTGCCAGCATCAGTGTCACGGGATAATATGAAGGGGATTACAGACAGGACTAAAAAATTTTGGATGAACTCGTTAAAACCTTCTTCCACTGTGCAGGAATAGTACTAAGTAGGAAGAATATCAGGTCCACGACTTGTTCAGATAATGTCACATCGTCCAGAAGAAGCTGCAAGAAATAAATACTCCGGATGCCTCAGAGTAAAGTGCTCATTATTTGGCTAAAACAAAAACCATATAACAGACTGATCTTGACTCGACTGAAAATGAGTAGGTCCAGTAATCATAGAAAACACTCCACAGCATTACAAACAGGTTAAGAGCAAATAACTAGAATTAATTCAGCTTACATTGTAAGGAAACAAACATATCATAACAAAATACTGTGATGCGATTCACAGGCTAAAAATCAGTTAAGATATAACAGATTTCTCAAAGAACATCATAAAAAGATAGGGGGAAAAGGATAAAAACAGTGTCATATGTGAAACTTGTGTGAAATAATGAACGTAGTGACCTGCTCCAGTTTAGCATGGCGAGTTGCTAGCTCAGACAAACTATGCAAAAAGCGCATGTCACGAAGAATATACGACAAATCTGAGCCTTGCCCGAGCTCCAAACATACAGCAAGGAGATGAAGAGGAAGCGAGTACACAAGTTTTTCCCAGTCCACCTACAATGAAGAAGATGTGTCAGGAAAAAAACAAAACAACATACGTAAACACTGAACACAGATACCTGCTTTGAACCTCCATCTTTCTTGGACTGCAAAACAAAGTTGTCCAACTCCCTCAGCATATCACTAAGTTCTTTTGTAGTAAGCTCACTAAGCTCTTCAACTGCAGATACCATGTCTATCATCTGCACCCAATAAAACAAAATGGAAGTTCTTGAAGTCGAACGTGAAGCATGGAAATTCTACAGGTGAAATATCATAGCTACTCTGCCTGTCTTTTTTAGAAAATCTGCCAGCAGTTATAACAAATAGCTATACACTTTTTATAGCCAAGCGATGGGCAAATAACATCATGAATCACAATTTATTTGGCAGATCAAATAGCACATATCCATATTTTCTAATAAGAATCACATTTCAGGTATCAAAATTCATTATAGAAAAGGAAAGTTGGGAGAAAAAAAAAATCATATTCTGTATAGGCTGCTGAACCCCAGGCTGCTACCATCCTTTGCAACACAGTGCCATTAGTTTTTGAGACCTATTTTCTAGTCAGTATACCCTGTGCACTACATAGAAAGGAACATAATCAAATTTTATTAGTTTGGTTTCTAAGTTTTGCAAATACTAACATAAATCAGGGCAATTTTCTGGAAAAGAAAGAATTCATTTTAACATTGAATACAGCCTATGAAATGTCATATGGAACACAAATGAACAGGCTTTGTTTCATAAATATAGAAATTTAATATGAAACACATTACTGACACGTGGATGAGCCCTTCCAAAGTCCATTTTAGGGTTCTTCTCAATAAATGAGACAAATTTGATTGTGCACGGCCCACACGGTGCAGAGGCACAAAGATCCTTATAAGAATAATTAAAAACTTAAAACTGCCCAAAAGAATCTTAAATTGCGCGACGCGTTCTGCTGTCCGTTTCTCATTTTTAGTTGCAAATCTGAAAAGTCAGGCATGATTGCACGATCCTAGCTTTGTAGTAGTAGCTGCAAATCTGAAAGATCTTAGCTTTGTTTCCCACATATTGGCCGTTGTGCAAATCTGAAAGGTCAATGGCACGCTTGCAATATCAACATTATCCGATGATACATTTGGCAACTCTGAATTGAAATTCTTGTGTCTGTCAAGGTGACGAGCATAGAACACAACTCTGTTTTGTGCTATCAGGAATTACAGACAGGGACGGGATGAGAAGAAAAAGGAGAAAAAGAATGAGTATACTCCATATAGCAACGGGAGGAGCAAAACCAGCTCGTCTCAGTTCAGCACAGAAGTGAGGAGAGCTCAGCCGGCGAGGGCGTCGGCTCCGGCGACGATCTCGAGGATCTCGCCTGTGATCTTTGCCTGGCGCTGGCGGTTGTAGGCGATGGAGAGGTTCTTGCGGAGCTCGATGGCGTTGTCTGTGGCGCTGCTCATGGCGCTCATCCTGGCGGCGAGCTCGCTGGCGAGCGACTCCTGGAGGGCACGGAGGATCTGGCTGTTGAGGTAAAGCGGGAGCAGTGCGTCGAGGATCTGGACGGGGTCCTGCTCAAACTGCACGACGGGGGAGAAGGGCTGCGTCTCAATCTTGACCTTCTCACGCTCGACGGTGAGCTTGCCCTCCTTGGTGGTGAGGCGGAATAGCTCGTCCTCGGTGGCGTCGACGCAAACGCCGTTGACGTCGCAGATCTCTCCCTTGGGGGACATGGGCACCAGCGTCTGGATGATGGGGTCGGAGCGGACGAGGGAGATGAACTTGGAGTAGAGCAGCTCCACCTTGTCCACCTCCTCGGAGACGAAGAGGGAGTAGACGAGGTCGCAGATGGCCTGCGAGTCCTTGACGGTGGGCACGGCGCCGATCTCCAGCCCCCGCTCGAGCGGGATGTAGGGGCGGCGCTGGAAGTAGGCGTTGCCCTTCTTACCAACGCTGATGACGGTGTAGTCGATACCCAGCTGCTTGAGCTCGTCGATGCGGGTCTCCGCCTTCTTGAGCACGTTGTTGTTGAAGCTGCCGCAGAGGCCGCGCTCCCCGGTGAGCACGACGAGCGCGACCTTCTTGACGGGGCGGGTGCGGGTGAGCGGCAGGTCGATGTCCTCCGTCTGGATCTCCTGGTTCATGTTGTACAGCACCTCGACCAGCGCCTCCGAGAAGGGGCGCGACGACACGACGGCCTCCTGCGCGCGCCGGACCTTGGCGGCCGCCACCAGCTTCATGGCCTCCGTGATCTTCTGCGTGTTGCGGACCGAGTCGATGCGGCTGCGGAGCTCGCGGAGGGAGCAGCGGACCACCAGGCCACCGGAGCGGGAGCTGGGCGTGCTGGACTGCTGGCGGGTGGGTGTGCTGGCGAGCGCCGAGGAGAACCAGGCGGTGGAGAGGTGGGAGCACGACATGGCTGCTGGTCCGCGGCAATGGGGATTGGGGATCACCGGCGGGGGCGGGCGGCTAGGGAGGAGGAGGAGGAAGCGAGGGAAATGGACGGGTTCGAATGGATTGGTTTTGGGTGGAGAGGTGAGCTTTGAGGGGGATTTCCAAGCCGGGGCGAGTGGCGGAGGGGCCGTGACGGCGAGATTGGGAGGATGTGGCTCGGCCGTGCAGGTGCTGGCTGCCTGTTGCCAGGGTGGAGGTGGGGTGGAGCGGGATCGACTGACGTTGCTCAGCGATCCGCCGTTCGTTCGAATCGCACGGCCAACAGACTCCAACAATACTCCAGCGGTAGCAGGCTTGCTTTGTGCAGTACGATAATTTTTAGATTTAATTAATGAAAAATCATCTTCACAATTTTATTACTGAGCCATTTCTATTTTAAAATAGTGTTGTACTCCTTTTATTCTAATCTATTTGTTGCTTTCAATCTGCACATGGAAATTAAAGAAATTTGTAAAAGGTGAGGCGTGTATAAAACAAGCATGAGAGATAAAGATAGACTAGTACTAAATTGAAAAAAAAAATATGTATTAAGAAACGAGAATATCCGACCACCGTTAACCTCTCTTGCACTCGAACGAGCACACATTGCGTCCGCGCAAGCCAAACCAGCTTGAAACGACTTTGCTTCTCATTTCTGCACAGCCAATCTCAACTAGGGTTTAAGAAAATGCTATAATATCATTTTTATACAGCACCGAAAATCAGAGGCTAACCGATGAAACATGGTTTTCATTTTTGTTACAATATTAGTGTCGATTCTCAACGTGCCATTTTGCAGCCGCAGGGCCAGACTCCGGTCCATACTACGGAGGCAACCGAACATGGTCGAGCCAGACTGGCTCCCGGCAGCCAACCACACTGCCCCCTTGTTTCTCCACATCCTCCCACCGGCCACGCGGCAATGCCCCCCCACCGGCCACCAACACAGGTTCAGGCAAACACAGCTCTTCGTTCCTGCAGTTTGCAACATCATGCTATCCAGAAACTGAACTTACATCTTACCCAACACGAGTAATCAAGGCTACAGCTGTTCCATTTTCAGCATACCCGCGATGGCGCCACTACAGTCCATGGTCACAACTCCAGAATTTCCTACACTCCTATCCAACTGGTAAGAAAAGGCAGTCCCATCTAAATGCATCATGCCTTTGTCGCCAAGGTCCCTAGATGTCTTGCACTGCTCCTCCTAAACTACGCTCTGACGATGTTCAGTAACGGTTAGACATCCCCGAAAAAATACCTCAGGTCCTCCACGGTAAACCTCCCTGAGCCCTGGTTCCGCGTGGCCTCTTGTGAGCCACCAACCGTGCTGCAGAGAACATCAAGGACAACATCAGATAAGCAGGCAGAGGACCATCAAGCACAAACAGATAAGGCATCAAGGTGGAAGAGAGGTTATTGCCCTTCATACACAGGTTGTTTCTTCTCTTGGAGTTGCTCTTCAACAGTCTCCTTATTTTCCGCTGGTGCGGACAGCGGTTTTGGGAAATCTGAAAGAGAGTGTGTATTAGTGGTCACTGAATAATGTTTATTTGTAACATTTTGATGGGTAACAATTTTAGTATATTTCCTTCCTTCAACATAGTTTTATGTTAACAGAACAAACATACAGTATGCATTATCTGAAACAACATACACTAGACATACTTCTATTAATAACTAGGACCAGCATCGTTCTTTGTACTCGGAGCTTGTCGATGAAAGCTACTGCTACGTAAACTTTCCAATTTGGGACTACTTAATAACTAAGTTCAACAATTAATCTGTCGCTTTATAGATTTCCTATATATTTTTCTATGTGCTACACTATTTCTGTTATGTAAGCCCACTTCACAGAGATTAGAGCATCGGTTCAAATCTGATAGCTATTTTTTATCTATTGATGTTCCATAAAAAAAAATCACTTTTTTAAGATAAAAAATATTTTTTCTGAATTAAATGGAGAGACCAAAGTCCATTATGCCATTCTACCATACAATTTTTCAACGTGCAAAACAGTAAAACAAATAATATAGATATACACAAAATCTAGATGTTGATGAAATTCCATTTTTTTTTGTGGTATTTAGTAGATTTTACTTTGCTTATCCTTCCATTTAATTCAGTCCTGCCTACCCTAGACAGAGTTTTTGTTCTTTTATTTACTACATCGCAGGCGATATCCTGGACGCATACCACGCTACCCTCATCACACCGCCGTTTTTCGATTCTGCCTCTTGGAACGTCCCTCCAGACGCCTTAGATGGGTGCGACGAGGGAGCTCCCTCCATTTCTCAATCTTAAGCTCAGTCACATTAACGATGCAGACGAGGTGAGACAGATGGCCATGCTCAAATGAGAACGATTTTGTGAGAGCGGCTTAGCTTACTGCTCTAAGAACTATCTGTCACGACTGATGACAACCAGGTGACGGGCGACAGTGGCTGCACAACAACGGCGTGACAAAGCCCAGAACAGAGTGGCGCGCGGGAAAAGCTTATCTGTTGCCAGCACGCAAAGTGGGCCCGACCAACGTCATTAGCTGGAGGATTAGTATAAGTAGCTCAGTGTGGAGAGAGAAAAGTAGCTTGGATGATTTCTACTTACTGTTACCAAACTACTTCTCACCAACCCCATATTCTCTCTACCTGATGAACATCGTTCATCTTTGTACTCGGATCGATTGATGTTGCAATACCAATCCTGATCCGGTGCCTATACGTGCTTGTGTTCGTTTAGATCGTCAAGATTCCGCGCTTCTTACCTTGTGCATTACACTATCCATTGTGCTGCCTTTGGATACGCCTAAAGCAGCCATTACCCTTTGCAGATGGAAGATAGCTATCCCTGTGGGAGCTTCCAGAGGACTCACCAAGATGAGTAGTAGCCGGTGTAGATGGCTTATCAGCATTCTCGCCGTCATATGGCACCCCTCTTTCTTTTCCATACGAGCAAGCTTGGCTTTCCTATTGTTCAACCTGGAGTTTAAATAAAAAGATTTACATATAGTTGTAAACAAAAAACATAAAAGCAATAACATAAATAATATATTTCAAAAGGAACAAATAACTGGATAATATTCAGTGTTACCAGTTTTTAAGTTGCGATGCTGTAATCTCCGATCCCTGCAAAAGCAAAAATCATTTTCTTCACGAATGAGCCATGCAAGAACAGTACTTAGATCTAGCAAGAGAATGCCCAAGTGAAAGGATATATACCTGCAAACTAAACTTCTCTGACCATGCCTGCAACAAAGTCATGTTCTTGTGCATCTCAGGTTCATCTACAAAAGCCTTCTCTATTTCACTAATTTGTTCACCATTCATAATATTTCGCTTCCTTCTTTTAGGTTGTCTCTCATCGTACACATTATCATCTCCTTTCGCGTCCTCCTGGCGACCACTTTCTTTTGGGATTTCTGGTGTTTTGTGATGCTCCACGTTACTGGTACTGGGTGCTCGATCAAAATCCATTTTGATGCACTGGGGCCCTGTCTTAACAGCATTTGAAACAGCCATGTAGCCTGCACTGATTGTTCTTGCAACACCAAGATGGATTAGGTCTTGAACAACTGCATTTTGAAGATCAACATCCCCAGCGGCACCATTTTTTACAGCCTCATCCCCAACTGGATTAGGGTGTTGATGTAGACACTTCCATACTATGCTCAACCTGTTGGCATCAGCTTTTGATTCGACACCGCTGCAGTACGAAGCCCATGGCTATTGAGTTTTGCTGATATAAACTATGTATTTACCTTTGGAAGGCTATTCATACTGAAGTCCTGATCGTTTTCCTGTGTTGGCAGGAGCTGCTGCCCAGGGTGCAAGTCGCCCTTGATTTCTGATGAAGTAACATTTTGTACCGCCTGAAATGTCCCATCATCACATGATGAGGACGTCCAACAGGTGAATAGAAATGGGATAAGTCTACTTCACCCCCTCAACTCTTGATGTTAGTCTACTTCACCCCCTCAACTATAAAACCGGATATTTTACACCCTGAACTATACAAAACCGGCTAGATGATAACCCCCCCCCCCCCCCCCCCCAAACACACACACACAAAAAAAGTGGTTTTAGAAGATCTTTTGCCTATGTGACAGTACACATGGACAATGACATGGCAAGTTAGTTTTAAAATGTCTCAAATCACATCAACGTTGCACTAGACCAAAAGAAATAAATATCATTCATATAATTACAACAATTCAGAAAGTTTTTAGACACATTATATTTTTTTCATTGAGAAAAACTACTTGATTGTGTCGTGGGACGAGAACTTGTAATAATTAGGTGGAGTTGCATGCTTCAGGTTTATATTTGATCAAGATTCAAGTGCAAGCACAAGCAAATAAATGAGGTAATAAAAATGATATAATGACATGTTATTGCCCATGTGTATTGCCACATAGGCAAAACCACCTCTAAAACCATTCTAGGGGGTTATCTAGATGGTTTTCAATAGTTCAGGGTGTAAAATATCTGATTTCATAGTTGAGGAGGTGATGTAGGCTAATATCAATAGTTGAGGGGGTGAAATAGACTTATCACAACAGAATTTGATGAAAGATTTGACTGCTATAATAACATCGAATGCAAGAATCAACAATCATAAGTAGAGAGCTTATGGTGTGTGATGGCTAACAAAATATCTATACAGAGTGGAAGATGTGCAAAATCCCTCTATTTCTTGTGCATACTATTTACTTGAACATCATTATAAAACATGAGTCTTGCTATCAACAGAAAATTCAATGCTTTTGTATTGTTGATAGCTCTCTGATTCCTGTATTCATTTGACTGTACAAAACAAACCTGAATGGTACCCTGTCCAACTTGTGTTTCATACCATGACTGTAACTTTCCAGAAAAATCACTGCCAAAAGGGAAACGTAACAATATCAAAACTTAAACAGTAAATTCATGCGTACAACAAAAAATGCATAGTAGTACATTGCCGAAAATGACTTTAAGCACCTTAGTAATTGCACGTCATCCTCATTTAACAAGTTAGGAATCAATGATTTAGCATAAGTGGACAAAGATCCTGCAAAGTAAGAAAAAGAGGTTAGACATGAAATACAATAAAATCCAAAATATGATCAGTACAGCAAAGCTATCTTGACCTAAGTTTCTACATACTGTAGCGGCCATAAGATTAGCAGAAGGTTGGTAGTCTACTGATGGTCTAGGACCTTCTGAAGCCAGGTAATTTTGAAATTTCAGAAAAAGGTCTCTTTCTTGCTCTGTAGACATGAGAACAGAATTATTTTTTAACAATATCTCAAATCAGTACAACTATTCATAATAAGTGATGTGCTTGTCTGACCTTCACAAATGTTTGGAACAAAAACATGCAAATTTGCAATTATCTTCACAACATATGATGTTCTTGTCTGTGTGTACGCTATAGAAGGCATGCTGCCAGGGCGAAGATGGCATGAATAGTTAGCTTTAGCTTCAGTCAACATATCATCAGAAGCTAACAGTGCCACCTCAGCTGCACTAATTGGGTCATAATCTAAATTAGCATCTTCCTCAATGGCTGCTGGATCGACAGAGCACCAACTCAAAACGTACTCATCATGAGGAATTGCTAGAATCTGGGTCAAAAAGGGAACCTACAAAAAGAGATGAACAAAAAAGCAGTTCACTCAGTTTCTAAAGAAAAAGCAAGACCTGCAAAGGTAACAAAAGAATTTACTCAGCAAAAATCCTACAGTGTTTGTCATAAAGGCAGATCTGAAGTTTGAATCATCAGAAAACACATCAACTAGACGCAATGCACTGATAAGCACAGTCCCCATGGGGTAACTCTTATCATGAAAATCAGCATTAAGTTTTTGTTTTCTTCCATATGCAGTCTTCAGCAAGTCAAGAACCTGAAATAATCATGCATACTAATTTTTTGAGTAATCGAAATTTCAGTAACAGCAGAAGCAGAATAACATTTTTCTGGGAATTGACCAGCTATAGGGGATCTAACCTCTAGAGCAAAGGTATGCCCCAGTTGCATGCTGTTTGGGGAAGTGGCAACTTCATCAAGGTAAGAGACACTTTCAGCTCACAAAGTTGCAACAGCTAGAAAATTGTTTGTACCAAGATTTTAATAAGTAAAATAGAAAGTAGACATGCAGTACTCTAATTGAATAATGATACCATGCACTGTGAGTTACTTACAATAGAAAGAATCTTTGCCTTCAATCTGGAAATGGAGGCAGCAATATCGGTTGATCCCTTCAAACATTCAGGAACTGTTAACTTTAATATAGTGCGTGAAAGTGATATTATGCCTCCATTTCTAGAGAGTTCCTGCAGTTAGTCAAATTTCAGGATGTCAGCTTCCAAGGCATAACATGTAACATTGGAGCACCCAATTACAAGTTTGGGTTTAGTGCTATTTTCCTTTTTCTCGACATAAATGCAGAAAAAGTGGCGGCCTAAAGATCGATGGCGCCGGCCTGCTGTCCCTGAATACCAATTGTTGTGGAACGGCACTGGGGACCTTAGCCCACGGCATGGGAAGAGAGAGACCTAGTCTTCTTCTTCCTTTTTCTCTCTCTCTCTACCTGCAGCTGCCTTTATAGTCATAGGTGCCTGGAACAACTAACCTTAACAGACTAACAACCTGATTTTATCTAATTAACAAACTAACAATCTGATCTAATCTTACTAACAAACTAACTGATAACTACATCTGCTGCTGCCATAACACTTATACTACCTCCGTCCCAGTAGAAGTTTATTTCTAGCTTTTGTTGATTGACACTTTGACTAATGATTTTTATAAATTCGATTAATTTTAAAAACCTAGTATTTGTACTTTTAAATTCATCAAAAGAAATACTTTCGTAATGTATATAATTTATATTATAAAAATTAATTAAATTTATGGGATAAGTATACTTTGCCCCCTCAACTATTGAGGTTAGCACACTTCACCCTCTCAACTATAATACCGGATATTTTACATCCCCGAACTATTCAAAACCGTTCAGATAACCCCCTAGAGTGGTTTTAGAGGTGGTTTTGCCTACGTGGCAGTACACATAGGCAATGACATGGCACTATATCATTTTTTTATCACCTCATTTATTTGCTCCCATCACACTTAATCCTAAAAATATTGTTCATCTTCTTCTTCATAATATAAACCTGAAGCATGCATCTCCACCTAATTATTGGCTCTCTTTCCATGATACAATCAAGTAATTTTTCTCAATGAAAAAAATAAAATGTGTGAAAAAAATCTAAATTGTTCTTATTATATGACTGGTATTTATTTCTTTTAGTCTAATACAATGTTGATGTGATTTGAGACATTTTAAAACTATGTTGCCATGTCATTGTCCATGTGTACTGCCATGTAGGCAAAACCACTTTTAAAACCACTTTGGGGGGTCATTTAGATGGTTTTAGATAGTTTAGGGTGTAAAATATCCGGTTTTATAGTTGAGGGGGTCAAGTAGACTAACATCAATAGTTGAGGGGATGAGGCAGACTTATCCTAAATTTATCAAAATCATTGGTCAAAGTTGTAGTCAACAAAACTTAGAAATAAACTTCTATTGGGACAGAGGGAGTATTTAGGAACGGAGGGGTAGTCATCATCATGAAATCAATATGCAATAACAACTACAGATCTTTTCCCAAATCATAAAGAAAAAGAAAACACACTAACAATGACATCTCAAAAGATAGGCAAGACCTTGTTTCTTAAAATAAGATCTCGAAACAACTTCTGCTGGCTCAGAAACAGAAGAATCTGCAATGATGCTTCACACTGTTGGCAGATAAAGTGAGTGAGTTGACATTCCAAAGGACCAGCATGAAAGGCACCAAAGCCCATTGATGATAGCCTGTGACTCAACAGCCTCAAATCTTCATGCAAACTATCGAAGGCCACATCCGCAAAGATGTCAACCTGACCATGTAAAAATCAATAAAAAGATTGATAGACTGAACAAGATGTATTTTACAAGCAGATACACATAACGCTAGATATCATGCAAGTTCAAAGAATACCTTTGTAATTTGTAAATCAGAAAGCACAATGCGTGCAATAACAAGACAACAGTAATCAGATTCTTTTTAAAGAGTCTTTCTGAGCAATACAAACACAAGAATAATCATGATTTTGAACTTGTATAACTGAATATACAGAATATATGTTGGGCAATACCCAGCAAAAAATAATAGCATGAACAGCAATCAATGTTTTCAAGTCGTCCGACTAATCGCAATTAGTCGCGATTAGTCAGCCTTGACAGTTCTTTGAGCTCAACTAGGGGTAGCAACCCGATTAGTCCGACTAATCGTCTGGTCGTCCGACTGATCGTCCCCTAATCACGATTAGTCATCCGATTAGAGGGTGGAACGATCAGTCCACTGCTGCCTTGCTGGGCTTCAAATATGCTTAAACTTGGGACTGCTAGGGTTATTTCCAGTATATACCAAGCCCATAACAGCAGGCAACACTCCAATCCCCTGCCACCGCCACTGCCCTCATTCCTGAAGTTTTACTCACCATCGGCTTGCTCCTCTAGGATGAAATCCTCATCTAACAATGGTCAGCCATACATTTTCCTCTTCCCTTTCCTTTGCCTGCTTCCTCTTCCTTTTCCTACTTGATTATGTATACTATATAGAATATATATGTCCCAAAATATCTAGGACGATTACCAGGACAACCAGGACGTCCAGGCTTGATTAGTCATCCTGGTCGACGACTAATCGCGATTAGTCGCCTGGTCGGTCCCAGTGAACGACCGAGTGACCGGGCGACTTGAAAACATTGACAGCAATTCACATAAAACAGTAAAAAGCCATAAGTACCATCTTGTACTACAGTGTATATAGCCCAGCCAAAAAAGCAAGTTCTAAAAGCATTGTTATTATGAACAATGAGAGCACGTGAGATATAAGTTCCTTCAGCATATGGTCTCCAAGCGGAATAACTCCAATGAAAGCAAAAATAATCTTGACTGCTCAAATTTCTAATGCCGCAAGTTTAGGACTTGCAAGGAGCTATGGTGAATGCTACATTTCACATCTATTGGGCAATACCAAGCAAAAACGAATAGCATAAATTAATTTCATATAAAACAGTAAAAAAAAGTGTTATCATATAGTGCAATGTGATCTCTCCAGCCAAAAAAGTAAGTTCTAAACATTTTTATTATGAATAATGAGATGATGTGAGATACAGGTTCTGTCAACATATGACAGATGAATAATTCCAAGGCAAGCAAAAATAGTCTTGACTGCTCAACTTTCTAATGCCGCAAGTTTAGGATTTACAAACAGCAATGGTGAATCCTAATCTGACATTCTGACTGAACCACAAAACATCACAAAGAGATAGTAGAAATGAATTTTGAATCGAACATCAACAATCACAATCACTTAAGCATGTTAAATATGCCAAGAACCAAAATAAAAGAATATTAGCTTGGAAGAATTTTTAAAATCAATTTTGCTTCACGAATAAGAGGGCAGCCAAATGTTCTGGAGACAAAGAAAACACGGTACAAAACTGTTCAAGAATGATCCAATGACAAACAAACATATGTTTACCTTTGGATGTGCAAGCAGAACATGGACAAGTTCGTGCCATTGGGAAGAAAAGTGACTTGTCAACAGATGAAGACTTGCTGCTACAAGTGACGCATGTACAAGTGGAGCAGCACCAACACGATTTTCCTAGTTAAAAACAATATTGTTGCCAACATCAGTGTCAAGGGATAATATTAAGGGGATTACAGATAGGACTAAAAAAATTGGTTGAACTCATTAAAACCTTCTTCCGCTGTGCAAGAATAGTAAGTAGGAAGAATATCAGGTCCATGACTTGTTCAGATAATTTCACATCATCCAGGAGAAGCTGCAAGAAATAAATATGCCTAATAACTAGTAAAGTGCTCTTTATCTGGCTAAAACAAAAACTATATAACAGACTGATCTTGACTGGACTCAAGATGAGTAGATCTAGTAATGATAGAGTGTTGAGTAGATCTAGTAATGATAGAAAACACTCCACCGCATTACAAAGAGGTTAAGAGCAAATAACTAGAATTAATTCAGCATACATTGTAAGGAAACAAACATATCATAACAAAATAATGTGATGCGATTCACAGGCTAAAAATCAGTTATGATCTACTAGTAAAAGATTTCTCAAAGAACATCACAAAAAGAAAAAGGGAAAAGAATAAGAACAGTGTCATATATGAAACTTGTGTGAACTAATGAAAGTAGTGACCTGCTCCAGTTTAGTATGGCGAGTTGCTAGCTCAGACAAACTATGCATAAAGCGCATGCCACGAAGAATATATGTCAAATCTGAGCCTTGCCCAAGCTCCAAACATACAGCAAGGAGATGAAGAGGAAGCAAGGACACAAGTTTTTCCCAGTCCACCTACAATGAAGAAGACGTGTCAGGGAAAAAAAAACAACATACGTAAACACTGAACACAGATAACTGCTTTGAACCTCCATCTTTCTTGGACTGCAAAACAAAGTTGTCCGACTCCCTCAGTATATCACTAAGTTCTTTTGTAGTAAGCTCACTAAGCTCTTCAACTGCAGATACCATGTCTATCATCTGCACCCAATAAAACAAAATGGAAGTTCTTGAAGTCGAACGTGAAGCATGGAAATTCTACAGGTGAAATATCATAGCCACTCTGCCTGTCTTTTTTAGAAAATCTGCCAGCAGTTATAACAAATAGCTATACACTTTTTATAGCCAAGCGATGGGCAAATAACATCATGAATCACAATTTATTTGGCAGATCAAATAGCACATATCCATATTTTCTAATGAGAATCATATTTTCGGGTATAAAAGTCCATTATGGGAAAGGAAAGTTGGGAGGAAAAATCATGTTCTGTATAGGCTGCTGAACCCCAGGCTACTACCATCCTTTGTAACACATGACGATTAGTTTTTGAGACCTGTTTTCTATATCCTGTGCACTACATAGAGAGGAACATAATCAAATTTTACTAGTTTGGTTTGGAAGTTATACAAATATAACATAATAGGGGCAGTTTTCAGGAAAGAAAGCATTCATTTTAACATTGAATACAGCCTATGAAATGTCATAAGGAGCACAAATGATCAGGCTTTGTTTCATGAATACAGAAATTTAATATGAATCACATTACTGACACTTGGATGAGCCCTTCCAAAGTCCATTTTAGGGCTCTTCTCAATAATGAGACAAATTTGATTGTGCATGGCCCACACGGTGCAGAGCCGCAAAGATCCTATATACGATTAATTAAAAACTTAAAACTGCTCAAAATATCTTAAATAGCGCGACGTGTTCTGCTGTCCCTTTCTCATTTGTAGCTGCAGCAGCCCACCCACCCTCACACTTCCTCCCCTCTTCTCCGAGAGCTCCGGACCCCAAGTCCCCTTCTCGGCATTGGTGGCGTTGCTGCCTTCCGACTGAGTTGCTTGCTCCCACCATCACCACACCCCCCAAGCCACGCAGGATGGACCTATCCGCACTTCATGTCGCCCAAATGTAAACTAAAAAGGAAGGAGGATTAAAGTGGGGGAGGAGAGGCCTCTCTCTCACCTGGAGAAGGAAGAGGCAGCGGCACGTGCCGCCGTGCGCTGGGTGCAAGCTGCTGGCTCCGTGGCGCACCCCGCAGCTGCCGGTGGTGAGGCGGACGTAAACGTAACGTGAGGAACCGAAATGCACCAGTGAAGGCCTTGTGCTGCACAGTGAACTCGATCGAGTTCGGGATCTCTCTCTCTCTCTCTCTCTCTCTCTCTCTCTCTCTCTCTCTGCTACTGCCGTTTGGCATTGATGAATTTGGAATTGGAAAAATGAATCGTTCAATGAGAATTATGAATTAAGCATTTAGATACTTACTTTTATTTTCTATCCCATTCTTAAGCACTATTCCACGTTACACAAATATCAACCTCATTATTCAAAAAAAAATATCAAACTCATTTGATGGTGACGACAATCCTAATATCATCTAAGCCGTCGGACGCCGCATAGCTCCCCCTATCGTGACTCTTTATTTGACACCAAATACGAAATCGAGAAGGGTAAAAATTGAGGACCGGGGAGGTGAAGAAAAAAACTAATACCTAGGTTAAGAGCGACAGGGTTAGATCTTACCATCGAAGAGGGGGCGACAGGGCGCGGCAGCTAGCAGCGGCGAGGGACCGACAGGGAGCGGACAGATGACATGCGCTAACGGCGCGGGTGGTGGCGGACTCGCTAGGGCGACGGCGGTGCGGCCAAGCGGTCGGAAGGGGAAAGAAGTTGTCAGGATCGCGTACCCCGGATATCCAACAGGTCGCGCTCGTATGCACAAGGTCAGGGGTCGGGCGATCACGGGTTCCGACCTCCCAACGGCGATCTACGGCGGTCATGTCTTAGCCGCGCGAGCACGCGAAGACTCCGTCCCTCCGAAGACCGACCCCCGGAAGCGACCCCTGGAGGGTAGGTACCGCGTTATGGTACATTTAATCTGATGGTCAATTGCCATCCGTCCTGACGGGATGGGACGAGATTCACCACGGCAACACTCCAGCAGAAAGCTGCGACGGCTGCTGGATAAGACATAACAACACTGTAGCCGACACAGTGGCGCCGAACGAGCATCGCAGTACCCGCCGCTGCGCACGACGCGACAGGTCACGACCATGCCTGGACAAAGCGAAATGATGGCGACGAAAACGGTACAGCCTACCTATCGACGAGACGGCATGATCGTGTAGGACTCACCACTTGTAACCCTGGGCCCTCTCCTATATAAAGGGAGACCCGTGGAGCGATAAAGACAACCCCAACACCATCACCATGAACACAAGCAACAGCCTCAAACACACGAAAGACAACCACGAGCTCTAAGGTCTTTGCATCCTTCCGAACAAACACCCCCACTCGCCCACATCTCGGATCCTCTCGCGAAGAGAGGATCTCGCCTTTGTAACATTATCATCGAGATAATCCGCTCCCTAGACGTAGGGTATTACACCGCTCGAGATGGCCCGAACCAGATAAAAATCTTCTTAAGTCTTCCTTAGACTAGGGCATATCAAATCCGAAGGCACACCACCCTCACGATCGTATATTTACTGTGCCGATGGTCAGAACGTCGACAGGAGTGTTTGCAGAGGTTTAAGATCCGGAGGTCTTATGTTGGGAGAGAGTGTTTACTTCAAAAGAGTCTTTTCCCTTAAAAAAATGCAGCATAGGATGAAAATGGTGAGTAAAAGGGTAGCTCAGACTATTCTTATCATGATTAGTCATAGGATCCTACTAATTTTTTCTAAATTTTCTTTTCAACAATAATATACTCGATTTTGAACTTTGACTCCTCTTTTAACTTAGATGACATTCGTCTGACGTACTGCCCTGCATGTAAGACAATGACACGTGGACGCATATATAAGCAGAGCTCATGTATCATTGAGTATGACATGTCGAACAATAGGCGCAATTTGATTCCTTTCGATCTCCAGTTTGAATGCAAAAGGGCCCGATATCTTATATCACATACTACTGACTAGATAGATCGAATATTACACATACTGCTATGAGCTAGTAGTATTGGATTGGCCAAAAGCACAGTGAGGTCTCATTCCACCTATGTGATATTATGTTGGACGCCAAATGCAGCCAAGAGTGTAAATCGAGGTTTGAGAGGTGGGGCGCGAGAAAAAACATGAAAATTGTTCGGATTCTGAAAGTGTGTGTGTTTGGGGGGGGGGGGGGGGGGGGT
>BCLF01000001.1:4069073-4086571 GCA_001602275.1 Zoysia japonica | reverse complement strand
GGGCTGTTAAGTGCAATATACTACTAGAAACTAAAAATTAGCTCAATTTTACACTAGAAGATGTTTCATGGCAAGATGTTGCTCCACATCCATCAAGAAATTTTGCTTCGTACAATTTGTACTCCTTCCATCCTAAAATGAATTTTAGTGACGTTTTTAACTTTTTAAAATCAATGTTTAACCATTTGTCTTATTAAAAAATTTATAAAAATTCAAAAAATAAACAAATTAAGATTAAAGTACTTCTAATAATAAATCATTCACAATAAAAAAAATTCATAAAATTTTTTGAATAAGAACAATGGTTGTGCAAAAATTTTAAAAAAAAACATTTATTTTGGAATCGAGGGAGTAGATCTTATGAGTATATGATTCTGCAGCCTGCTTTCGAATTGTACTATGTTTAACTCCATAAATTGGAGCTGTTTGGTAAAGTGAAAATCCTCTTCCAAGTCATGTCTGTATAGAAGCTTGATAACCTTTTCTAGCAAACAGGCAAAACGCGTAGAAGAGTATTGTTTGAAACCACTGCCCACTGAGAAGAATTGACACATCATCAAAAGGCAATATCTTTGTTGCTGAGCACCATTTATGATGAAATTTATAAATGCCAATCAACTGCTAGTTTTAAAATATTAACAACATTAACTTTTTACATCAACTTTGACTAACCTTCTTCAAAAAAATTTCAAAATTAATCGTGTTTCAAATACCACTCATGTCAAATGCATGGTTTCATAACTTTGAGGTGCTCTGTGAGCTCTGCATCTTCAGGCTTCTTCATTATCTATTAGTATATCCATCTCAAAATGTAAGCATTTTTAGTTTGATCAATGTCAAATTTATTTAACTTTGATCATTAATAATGCATAATTTATATTGTTTTATCCATATACAAATTATCTTGCTAGATTCAACGTGAAATAAACTTTATAATATGTAACTCTTTGTATTAAAAACTACTTAATTTTTCTAAATATTGTTAGTCAAAGTTAAGTATTTAACTTTGACTAAATCAAAAATATTTACTCCTATATTTTAAGACAGATTAGCACATGCTCTCGGGATTGATGGTTTTAATACTTATTGCTATCATTCTAACTAATACTCCTATACTTCCTCTACTTTTTTAATTGTTGTTGTCATTAATATTATTTTAGTGTTGGTGTAATAAAAAAGACTATTTGCATTCATATCATCACTTTGAGGTAACTTTTGATCTATGGTACATCAACACAGTCAAGTCAATGATATGTGGGATCAAACATTCAAATCCCACATATAAATAACACATGGTGATCATATAAATGAAAATTTCATCTAAAATGTTGGTATAGATGAAATTATTTCCTATAAAAATATGATAAATATTATATATTCTATTAGACTTTGCTTAATCATTAAAGATATTTAAAATGTAATTTTTGTATTTGAACTAACTATTTAATAATATGAATGATAGATGATGACATTCAAAATTAACAATAATTAAAAACAAATAGAGTAGATGACATATGGACATTTGCATTGGTCATAGTCGTACAACTTTGTGCATATATTTTTAAGTGACATTTGGAAATGAGAAATGTTAAATGGGTTTGAGGTTGAAAAATAAAATGAAAAGTACATGGATGAATGACTGGCGTGATTTTTTTTCAGTTCAGCATACCAGTCCCATCCATCATCTCTGGGTTGCCAAACGGCGCTTAAGTCAACAACTCGATTGTGCTCTCCCCCACCCGATGTACATCCAACGGTTGAGGACCTTCAATGGAGCCCGTTGACGGGCACCATCGCGACCGCGACTCCTTCCACCCGCCCAGTGCCCTGCCTCACGCACGCCGCCGCCTGGGCGGGCCACACTACCGGACCCGCACCCGCCGGATGCTCCTCCGCTGCGCCGCTACCGCCGCAGCCGCCGCGAAGCGCTCCTCATCTCTGACCCGCGCGCGAGCTCTCCGGCACGCGGGCGCTGCCGGCCGTGGGCACGCCACAGACTCCACATCCGACTCCTTGCCTTCGCGCCGTCGCGGCCACAGCCGCGCGCCGCCAGCATTTGCCGAGGATATAACGGATACCGCGGCGCCCCGACCGTTCCCGGACTACCACCCGCCCCGCCCGGACTCGCCGGCCGACGACGACCTCGCGCGCCGCCTCGCCGCCGCCGTACTCGCTTCGCCAGACCCTGCCTCTTTGCCACCTCTACCATTCCACTCCCACCTCCGCCCGATCCACCTCCTTCTCGCTTTCCCGCTCTTCGCCTCCCACCCGCACCTCCCCGGCCTCCTCCTCCCGCTCCTCTTACTCTTCCCCTACCGCCCCAAGCAGCACCCACACCCCCACCTCCTCCGGTGCTTCGCCGTCTCCGCCCACCTTGCCGCAGTCCGCGACACCGGCGCCGCGCGCGACATCCTCGTGCGCGCCGTCCGCTTCCCTTCCCCTCACCGGCATTTCGTCGAGCATTTCATCTCCACTTACAAGGCGTTCTCTTCTGACCCCACCTCCTTCGATATCCTCCTCCAGTGCCTCCCATCAGCGCCCCTCCTCCGGCGCCTCCGCCAATACGGCATCTCTCCCTCTCCAGAGGTCTGCACTGGAGTGTTCTCGCGCCTCCCACTTGATGAAGCCATAGAGCTGTTTCAGGAACTCCCTGGAAAGAACGTCTGCTCTTACAACATACTCTTCAAAGCGCTATGCAGTGCTGGCCGCTTGAAGGACGCAATGCAGTTGTTCGATGAAATGACACTGTCACCTGATGTTGTGACGTATGGGATTCTTATACATGGTTACTGTGCTCTTGGTGATCTGGAGAACGCAGTGAAGCTGTTGGATAAAATGGTGGCAAGAGGGGTGAAGCCAAATGCGACTGTGTATACAAGTATTGTCGCATTGTTGTGTCAGAAAAAGCAGGTTTCAGATGCTTTGAAGGTGGTGGACAATATGGTCCATCATGGGGTGGTATTTGATGAGGCCGTGTATACGACTGTATTGAGCGGGTTTTGTAGTGAAGGGAATTTGGCAGCTGCACAAAGGTGGTTTGATGACATGCAGAAAAAAGGATTGGCAACTGACAGGGTGACATATACCACTCTGATCAATGGGCTCTGCCGAGCTGGTGAACTGAACGAGGCAGAGAGAGTGTTTCAGGAGATGTTAGCCAAGCAGTTGGATGTTGATGAGGTCACGTATACAGTGCTCATTGATGGATTCTGCAAGAGAGGAAAGATGGTCGATGCCTTTCGGGTGCATAACGAAATGGTCCACAGAGGGGTGACACCAAATGTCGTGACATACACTGCTTTGTGCGATGGGCTATGCAAGCAAGGGGATATTCAGGCAGCTAATGAGCTATTGCATGAGATGTGTAATAAGGGGCTTGAGCTAAATGTTTGCACATACAACTCCCTGATTAATGGTCTATGCAAGGCAGGCAATCTGGAGCAGGCCATGAGGATTATGGTGGACATGGACACAGCAGGCATTAAACCAGATGTTTTCACATATACAACTCTTATTGATGCACTCTGCAAGTCAGTGGAGCTTGAGAGGGCTCAAAACCTCTTGCAAGAGATGTTAGATAATGGAATTAAGCCTACAATTGTGACTTATAATGTTTTGATGAATGGTTTTTGCATGTCAGGCAGGGTAGAAGGAGGAAAGAAGCTGCTTGAGTGGATGCTAGAGAAGAATATCCATCCAAATGTAACAACATATAATTCACTAATGAAGCAGTACTGCATAGACAATAACATGAAATCTACGACTGAGGTCTATAAGGTAATGCGCTCGCAAGAGGTGTTGCCGAATGAGAATACATACAATATATTGATCAAGGGGCACTGCAAGGCAAGAAATATGAAAGAGGCACTATATTTCTGCAATGAAATGAAAGAAAAGGGATTTAGACTTACTGCAACCTCATACAATGCACTTATAAGATTGCTGAATAAAAAGAAGAAATTTGTTGAGGCAAGAAAGTTATTTGATGAGATGAGGAAGGAGGGTATGACAGCTGAACCAGATGTATACAACTTTTACATTGATCTCAATTTTAATGAGGATAATTTGGAATCAACCCTTGCCCTTTGTGATGAACTGGTGGAAGCTAATGTTGTGATATCTAAAGTAGAAATGGATCAGCATGTTGCAAATGGACATAAACATTAGTAGCATGATTTTGGTTGCTGATATCATGCTAGCTTGTTCAGAATTGCATGCAGTACGGCTATAAGATCCAGATATGTTGCTGCCCCCCTTTTGTCATGCTAAACCAACAGTTTAGGTAAAATGTACTTCTTCTAAGTATTTATTCGAATCGGTTACACATACAATTCAGTGATCTTGCTTTCTGGTTGCTGATGATGCTACCCTTTGACTACAACCAACACAGGTTCTCCCGGAGGATGTTGAGGTGCTTGAGTAGGGATGCACATCGTGGTTTTGGTGCAGTTTGCAATGTAGAAGATATAAAACGCATCATGGATACTAGACATCGTGGTTTTCGTGTTCTTTTCATACTCTTGTAAGATGGCTGATTTATCCTTACATGCATACTAGATATGAGATATCCTAAGACATTACTATATGGATTATGTTGGTCATGTCTTGCATATGACTTGCACCTTTCATGCTGGCAATTCACCTGGAGCCGAAGCATCTTTTTATCTAGAGGACATGTGCCTCCTGGTATCCTTTGCTTCCTTGGAGCTACTTATATTCCAGGATAATTTCTTCTGTAAGAGTATCTGGACCTATTTTGCTTGGCTTAGTTGTTCTCCCAAACCCAACATGCCCACACAATTAGGGGTTACTCGGCTCAGCTGTACTTTTCTAACCACACTGGAGTTGTGATAAACTCTTCACTTACCCTATTGGCTATCTGCCTTGCAGGAGAATTAGACTTTAGCCTTCACATAAAAATTGAAGATGGTGGTCAGGCTGAGAATGGCATGGTCTTAAGCTGCTGCCTGTGATGCTGATACGTACAGTGGAGGAACACGGGGCAAACCACTGTTGAAAACAGAGAAGTGTGCAGAGTCAGTTTACCTGATATGGTAAGTTAATGGGAAGATTAAAATCCCCTTTTTAACGTAGGAATTTCATAGGAATCATATTGGAATTTCACATAAATCAGTTCAATTTCACAGGGAAACACAGGAAACGGAAATTTTTTACTCCGTTCCAAAGGAGGCCTCTAACTATTCTTTGTCGCATAACCCTAGTGCTGCTTTCCGGACAGCATTCCTTGCTCAGGATTAAAGATTACAGGAGACAGCTCTGGTCCATCGACCGCTGATCTTTTTTCTTGGCTGCAAAGTGCAGGAGGGTTGCCCATTCATTAGCGAGAATAAGACTGGCAGATGATGTCAACCTGATCTGTACATTGGGGATATAGATCAAACACAGCATGTACTTAAGCTTCTTTGAGAAGCGTAAAGTGCAGCTCCAGATGGGTGTTAGTCGTTAATATTAGGACATGAATACATTTGTGAATTGTGCAGGATCAAACATTGATATTGGCAGGACGATCCGACTGTACTGTAAGAGTACATTTATTCTGAGAATCAAATAGGGGAAAATATAGAGCCAGATGTTTTTTTTTTCAAACGGACCCAACATGTACTCTTTGTTTTCCTGCGATCGTGGATTGTTTGTCTCCATATCCGATGGTAGTCTTGTGGATATAAATTGGTACTGTACCTGGTATGCCCATCATTGTAACGGATAACAGTTGGTCGGTTGTATGTCATGAGGGATCAACTGTTGTAAATCTTAAGCACATCCTCGCCATATGAACCCTGATTCGCAATTGCGTAGCTACATCAAACCTTGAATTCTTTGGTGCCTACGTTGCGTATCCTGTTTGTTACAAGGTACTTCTTGCCGACAAATACTTGTTTTAGATGTAGCCTGATTTCTTAATCTATCAATCACTTTTCTGCGAAACTACTGTTATGTGAACACATTTGAAGATAGACATTTTTTTGTTGACAGGTCATATTTATAAGCTTTTGGTAAATATAGTTAAAAAAGTTTGATTGGGTTTTGTTAAGGGCGTCAAATATTAATGACCGGGAAGACTTGTAATTTCACATGTTTCATTGATACTCTAGCTTTTGCAGTACAGCTTCAGTTGAAATTCACGAGGCTGCCCTCTTTTTTCAGCTGAAAAGCTGGATTTTTTCAGCTGAAAAGTCAAAAGCTGAAACAAACGAGGTTCTGAAAAATTTGCTTTTAAAAATCTGAAAAGCAAACTTCTGATGAAATTTTTTTGTTTTTGATGTGTTGAGAAGCTAAAAATATATTACAAAAGCTAACATTCAAATTTCATCAACCAGCTTTTTTTAACTAACCATCAGCTTTTTTAACCATCAGCTAGCTTTTCTAAAAGCACAAAAACAAAAGAAAACGGGGGGCGGGGGGGGGGGGGGGGGGGGGGGGGGCGCGGAAAAAGGTACAAGCCAGTACAACTTCAGGTGAAATTCAAGTTAGTGCACATTGGAATGGGGACCAAAAAGTACACTTTTATTGGATGTACTTGCATAAACAAAGTAACAAAAGAAAGGATTAAAAATACTCCTACACGAGTAACACCAAAAATCAGATATACACAATAATCTTGCAACAACGCAAAAGCAACGATCATAGCCCTTATCAAGCTACCAACAAAAAAAAAAGAAAGAAACGTTGCTCGCGGTACATGTCTACAATCCAGGAAAAAGGCTACTTGAGCCTCATTGGCTGCTGCATCCCTCCTCTCATCATAGCACAAAATTCCTCATAGTTGATCCTTCCATCCTGCCATATGCGAATGATTCAACATCAAGAAAATAGAAGAAATAGATGTAGTGCTGCCAGAAAAAAACAATCATTTTGTATATCAACAGCTTACATTGTCAGTGTCAACTTCTGAGATGATATCTTTTATTGTACTTGCATCGCCCATTTCATGTTCAATCAAAGCAGATTCTAGTTCGTCCCTTGTGATGAAGCTGCATGACATCAAGTGATAAGTGATCTTTACATCAATCATCGACAGGATTAATTAGAACTAGAGTGTACAATGATAAAAGTATGGATCAAAACAATAGAGCAAATGGCTAACCTATGATGCTCATACATGATAGGTAGTAGAAAAGAAAGCGTGGCTTGTTATGCTAGATTTTGTGAAATATTAATTTGAATTACTTACCCACTACTATCTTTATCAAAGTATTGGAATGCCTTAAACAAATGCTCATCTCTTTCAAGTTTGTGTCTATGCATTGTGGCTGTGATGAACTCGACATAGTCGATCGATCCATTGCCATCAACATCAGCCTGGAACAGGTAAAAACGTAAACATGTAAAGTCACAATCTTGTTTCAAAACTATATCTGAGTTCGGGCTTAGAACATACAGCCTCCATCAACTGTTTTACTTCAGCCTCTGACAGCTTTGATCCAAGTTTGGCTAATCCTGCTTTGAGTTCTTCATATGTGATTGTGCCACTGTTGTCCGTGTCCATGTTCATGAACATTTGCTTCAGACCCTTGATCTCTTCCTCATTAAGGTTTGAAGCAATAACCTACATATACATTATCTGATAAGCAAATAGAAAAGGAAAATAGCTAAGCAAGCATCGCTATGAAGACAATAACCTTCAAAGCCATCTTTTTAAGCTTATTCATTGCTCTAAATTGCTTCATTCTAGAAAGAACAGCACTGTCAATAGGCTTGTCTGATGCATCACCACCTTCTTTGAGCCATGGATGTTCTAATCAAGCACACACAAAAGTATTAATTTTTTCATGTGGCTGAAACATGGAATATATGCATTTTTCATGTGGCTGAAACATGGAATATATGCACTGCTGAGGGCTTACGAAGAACTTGAGCTGAAGTAAGTCTTTTCTTTGGATCTCGTGTCAACATCTTTCTAACTAGATCTTTTGCACTCTCAGAAATCGATGGCCATGGCTGACTTTCAAAGTCAATTTCCTCATGCAGAATAGCGTCAAAGATCCCCTTTTCCGTTTCTACACAAGAAAGATTATTCATATAAAACAAGGCAATATTGCTTCTTAATAGAATAATATACATGAATTTTCAAAAGGTAAGGAAAAATGGTTCTTAGAGATAAATATACCGGCCCAAAATGGAGGGACACCACTAAGAAGAATGTACAAAATGACACCAGCACTCCACACGTCTATCTCTTTTCCATAACTCCGCCTAAGTACTTCAGGAGCAACATAATAAGCACTTCCAACAATGTCCCTGTACATTTTTCCTGGTATGTTTCAAAGCCAGTCAGGAGAGATAAATTGCACGATCTTGCAATATTTATCAACAAAAAGTTTCTATAGTTTCTTTGATTAAAGAATCAGTAATAGATTTGAAATAAAGGAAATGTACAAAGAAAAGAAAACAGAAGAAAATGACATATCGTCACCTCAATAGCTAGCAAAAGTTATATATTCTCAAATTACTAACATCAGCAACAACAACAAATTCTTTTTACTCCCTGGTGCAGTTACTCCCAGTTTGAAACACCAAATTAGGTATGTGTCAATACACATCATTTTGGTTGTAGCATGTAGCTCATACCAAAATGCAACAGAAAGCATGTAACTGACCGAGATGGCATGCATTGTCCACAACTTGGAATAAACATCACCATAAGTTTCTAAACCCACGAAATCAGAATATCAGTCAAATAGTAGCAATGACTGGGAACTTCAGCAATACGAAAATTTCCACCACAATACGACCCCAACATATTAAAATCAAGAAATATATGTCCAACTGCTATCACATTCAACAATTGATGCATCCCTCAAGAATATGTAGATTATGTGTTATTTCCATTACCTTCTTCGATGAAGACTGAGAGCCCAAAATCAGTGGCCTTGAGCATTGCGTTCTCCTCCTTAGTTGCAAGCAAGAAATTTTCTGGTTTTAGATCACGATGCATCACTCCCATGAAATGGCAAATGTTGACAACATTCACAACGGCCCTGCATATGGTAGCAGCTGCACGCTCTGTGTAGTGCCCCTTCGCGATGATCCGATCGAACAGTTCTCCACCAGCACAGAGCTCCATCACCACATGCACATTGCTCTTGTCCTCATAAGCTCCCCAGAATTCGACTATGTTTGGCTGTCCAGACAAGTGCTGCATAATCTGAATCTCCCTGCGAATGTCCTCCCTATCTGCCTTGCTAGTGAGCTTGCGCTTGGAAATGGACTTGCAGGCGTACTGCCTACCAGTGGCAATTTCAGTACAGAGGTATGTCACCCCAAACTGGCCACGGCCAAGCTCCTTGCCCATGGAGTAAACAGAACGCACATCCTCGTAGGGTTTGCCAAGAATCGTGTCCGGTGTCGGCTTTGGTGGGGCAACCACAGGAGGGACTACAGGAGGGTTCATTGCTGGCGGTGTGTACCTCACTTCAGCCGCAGACTGCGGCTGGGAAGGATTATAACTGGGAGTTGTCTGTGCTGGTTTTTGCTGGTGAGAATAACCATAGCCATTAGTTCCTCCACGACCAGAATCCGGGGCTGTGGATCTGCTGCAACACTGCCCCATTTCTCTAGTCAAACTGTTACTCCTTTCAGTTCTAAGCTAGCAATCTGAATGCAAAGCAGATTTCACCAATCAAGAACTGAACCTGCAACCAGTTTAAGGAGAGCAGTTGCGTTAAATCAAAAATCTAGTCAATCAAGAAATGTTTTTTAGGGACACTCATATGACTCAAGAGAAGGAATTCAAATTTCATTGGATCTACAAGCAAAATGACAAGAAAGCAATGCAAGTAATAGAGACATAGAGTTGACCCTTTATTTTACGAGAGATGTTACAATTGAATAAAAAGCAAGACTTCCACCAAGGAAATACTAAGGTAGATGACCGGATCCTTCAGTGACACTGTAAACAATCAGACGAGATGAGCACGGAATCGGACTAGGGCACTTCCTTAATTGATCTCCTAATTTTATTTCTGAAAATAAACAGCAACTGAACCTAATTGGGTATACCAAGAAATCCTAATTTTGCACACTGAAAAATACTCCGTAGCCACAGCACAAATGTCCACAGCTAATTAACTGGGCGAAGCGAAGAGAAGAGAAACGGAAACAAACCAACACTCCGAACGGGGGAACCTATCCAATCCGCGAGCTACGATAATTGATAACCGACAATTAGTCCACCACGCCCGGACGGATCTCAACTCCACTCTACTACACCAGCAAAGGAGCCGAGCTGCAAGGGCGAAAGCGGCGCCGGTGGAACATCCGCCGGAAGGGCCGGCAAGAGAGAGGAGCCGAGCAGGAGCGGCGGCGAGATGCGCCTGCTCTTTCTCCAGATGGAGATAGGAGAAGAGGTGCAACGTGCTGTGGTACCCAGCTGAGCTACTTTATTTTATTCGCTCGGTGACGGTGAGCCGCCCCGCGACGGTGAAGACACTGGCAAACTCGATCCAACACACCATGAGCTGGGTACACATCGACGCCGGCCTACCTCATGAAGAAGAACCAAGATTCCAGCCTCGGAGCTCCGCAAAGAAGAAACCTTTCCACCGATCCAGAGCGCACGAACCGCAGGGCTCGGGGTTGCTCCAATCCTCCCCGGTAAGAACGACGCGGCAACGCGTCCGAAGATCAAATCTTGGGAGGACGAGGGCAGAGCAAAGAACAGCTATGCGCGGCGACCGCGGGGAGTGGATTGGAGATTTGGAGGTGGTGGCCAGCGCGATTGGCGCCCCCGGTCGTGACAGCGACTACTAATCCACACGGCCGTGGATTAAGATAGTACTAAATATCTGTTGCGGAAATGGCGAGGAGAAAAAAGGTTGAAAAGGAGGGAGGAGGAACAGGGCCGTCGTGTAAAGCTTGACGAAGTCCTTGCTTTGCTGTCGCTTTAGATAATCGCGTTGCTTTACCGGAAGATAGTGGGTTGTGATTTTGCTCTTGGACCCCCCTGGTTCGCCTTTATTAGGAATTGACCGTTGCCTCTTCTAAGGCTTCAATTGGTAGAGATTACGAGGTTGCTTTTACTTAAATGATTATCACAGCTTATGCTATAATTTTTATCAAATACTTAAAACTCATAAATAATTATATTTATAATTATTTTTAGATTTTATGCTATCACTTATAAGCTACAAATAGTAGCTTTTACCACTTCTCTTTTCCTACCACAAATAGTTTAGCCAAACACTGACATAAAAATTATTATATAGATAAGTTGAATAAGTGATTTTCATAAATAATCTATATTATGAGAAATTTTTTGAATAACCACAATCCCTAAAAAAAAGGCCGTAAAAATGGTTAGAATGTGTGGAAAATTATTTTTCGACTCACTAAAACTAATAATATGCTATGCATTTTTTAAAGGGAGGGTTTTTTCTGTTGAAACTATTTTGCCTTCTATTTGTGTTAGGTCCTGTTTGGAAATTAGGTCATGTTTGGAACGTAGTAATTTTATAGAAATAATATAAAAATTAGTTTAATTTCATATGAAAAATGGAGGAATGAAAAAAAATTACGTTCCGACCAGGGTCTTACTGCAAAGTACAATATACACCTTTACTCCTTAAAATATTTTCTGAGCTTATTAAACATTCAACAATTTATTGGTACTATTACTTTTTGACTAAATTAGGCTGTCATTTCTTTTTTTTACCATGATTCTCCAGCTGTCCCTCCGTAAAATTTGTCGCTGCTGTCATATAGACCACACTAGTTTTGTTTTTCTCTGTACATCATTGCACATTGGTGTATGACATTTTACCACATTATGTTAACTTTTAATTTTCAAGTTGAAAAGAAGTAGTAGACATGCTCAGAAGAAAATAGAGTTCGTTAACGTGTGACACAACTGCGTGTTTTCTTTAGGAAAAAAAGACATCATACTACTTCATAAATAGAGAAAGTTTTAGGCTGTGAAAGAAAAAGGAAGATTAATACTCCCCCGTTCCAAAATAAGTGTAAGTGCCGTTTTAGATTTTTAAACTTTTACATTTGACCATTCATCTTATTCAAAAAAGTTTTTAAAAAAATATTTATTTTATTGTGAATCGATTTATTATTAAAAGTACTTTAAACTTGACTTTTTTATTTTTATATTTTAAAAAAATTTAATAACGTCGGTTTTAAAAAGTCAAAAACGACAATAGAACATTCTTGGACCAGGTGCAAGATTGTACGAGTACGTAGCTGATCTTTTCAACATGTTCGAGTATCCCAATAGGTGCTCTAAAAGTGATCCTTTAAAATCAATTATAAAGATCCTGTAAACCTTCATTTTAAAGATCCAATGTGTCATGCAGCAGCAGGTGCTGTAAATCTGATGTTTTATAATTGATTTTCATCTAATTCTCTTGTCTTTTTTTTATAGACTCTACATTTTCAGTCATAAACATTCAAATTTTCATGTTTCAAACATACACTACCAACCACATTTTAAAGCGTATATTCAGTCAAAATACTCATAATAACTTCATCACAACGACTATAATAAAAAAGCATATTTAAGTTCAAGAACGAGTTCAAGCTATAATAAAAAAGTGTATATTCAATCAAAAGAACTCTCGGTAATGACTTCATCACAATGATAAAAACAAAAAGAAATGACAATTCAGACAAAGAAAAAAGTTTAACTGAAACCTTCACGTCTCAGGCATTTCACCGACCATGTCGTGGGCGTCCACCATTGTTGAATCATGGGCCGAGCTGGGGACGGATGAAGCTGCTGGCCTTCTCCTGACAGATGCAGGTGGCTGCTGAGTCACCGAGGGCTTCGTATCTCTCTTCTTTGGAGGAGCCGCGCATGGTGGCCGTGAGGTGCTGGGTCGGGCAGCCGTTATGTCGCCGTGGACGCTGTCGTCGGTCGGGGCTGCAGCTGCCGTGGTGTCGGGCATGTCGTGGCGAGAAGCAGGACGATGAATCGATCGTCGAGCAGCGAGGTCGGCTGGGCTGGGCGTCGAAATCGCGGCGCGTAGGGTCGGGACATGGGGCCGCGTCGAGCACGATGTTGGACGGATGGCCGAACGGGACGCGTCGAGCACAGCATTGGCCGGGGCGGCGGAAGCAGGGCGCCGAACGCCACACCGCGCGTGCCGCCGGCTGCAACGATGCGTCGATGGAGCTGGAACTCGTGCGGGAAGGGCAAAAAGCTTTCACGCCATGGGGCAACCGGTATACAGTACGCGATACAGTATCAGGGCTGGTGCCCCAAAAATAAAGCACAACGGCTGAAATTTACAAGATCTCTAAAATTTTTTACAGCACGAGAATGTTTTAAAATATCTGCTGAAGTATTTATATGCTTTATATTCTCAGATTTTAAATTACGAGGCATTTTTAAAAGCGTCGGCTGGAGATGCTCTAAGCGTCGGCAAGCAACCCCACACTTGCCTTGCAACACCAGCCGTATGCGTGTTCCAAGTTCCAACGGCCACCACGGCACCACGACCTCAGCTAGTTTTGTTGTTTTGTGAGGAAAAGACGGTAGAGACGACACATTTCGTGCTACGTGGGTTCACACACAGCAATTGAGACCGTGTTTGTTATCACTATATTCCCACAGTCGACGAAAGCGGCGAGAAAAGATCATGAAATTGAAGCAAAATCGCTCGCTTGTTTATTTTTAGAATCGATTCTCCTAGCAGAATCACTGGGGCAGCAGCGGTAACAAACACGGCCTGAAATACGCATGTAGTTTTGTGCAGGGGCCCCTCCTGGTTCACCTGTATTAGGAATTGAACGTTGCCTCTTCTAAAAGAAATGGTTAGAATGCGTGGAAAACTATTTTTCAACTCACTCAAACTAATACTACCTCTGTTTTAAAATATAAGCATTTTTAAGTTTGAATAAAGTCAAACTCTTTTAAATTTTACTAATAATATTTAAAAATTACAAAATTTATAATATAAAAATATATTTTTTATGAAAGCTTATTTGATGATGAATTAAAAAATATAATTTTTATATAATAAAATATTATTAATTTTATATTATTAATTATCAAAGTAATAATAATAGTTTGACTTTACTTAAACCTAAAAATATTTATATTTTGGAACTCGTGTGAGATTGTACTCTACGTAGCTGATCTTTTCAACATGTTCTAGTACGCGCTTTCGTAGTTTGCAATGTGTCTGTCAACTATAGATTGGTTCTCTGACAGCTGGTGAGATCCACGGAAATAAATTATAAATTACGAGGTATCTTTGATACGACGTGTCTGCAACTGATTACGAACTGATAACTTAATTAACTGCCTCGTTGTTTGACTTAGCGTAGAGCATGGATACGACCAGTTTACGTGACAGATTATCTGACAATATAAAGATTCTGCGACGAAAATGTTTTCACTACCTGGAGTAGACGTGCAGAATAGCCGAGAATCTTTTTTTTCTCTCCGAATATATTTTTTCTGAACGAAGATTCAGTTACATGGGAGTAGTCAACTGAAATAGGTGCTTCTTTTTTATGTCCCATAAGGCTTCTTTTGCTGTTCTGAATCATGTATTTTTCCTACAAAATTGAACTATTTTTTGTAAAATTTTCAAACAATTTCTATGTATTCTCTTGTATTTCAAAGGAGATCTTATTGGGTTAATTTGTGACGTTAAATTATGCTTGTATGTTTTTAAATATATGTGCGTTAATAGTTTAGAACATGGGAATTTCTGTTTCTGCGTTTTTCTATGAAGTTCAACTGATTTCCATTAAATCTTTGTGTGATTCCTATGAATTCCTGCATTCTAAAGGGAACCTTAGGCCTCCTTTGTAGTGCAGGGAAAAAGTTTCTGAATCATGTGTTTTTTTAAAAAATTGAATTGATTTCTGTGAAGTTTCTGTGTTCTAGAGAAAACTTTTTAGACATCAATACCTGCAGGAGCATGGTGGACGTGACCCATAGGAAGCTGTCTGATATACAAAAAATATATTGTTATTTTTTTGCAACAGAAAAACATTGATGTTTGTTATATATATGAAAACAATATCTCATAATAATAGACTTATTTGTAAGATAACATAGGAATGTCAATACTGAAAATGACTTTGAGCCATATTTTTTAGCGTTACCCTTCTTTTAGTTCATTCTCATCTTGTCAAACAGTCTTTTGCTGAAAAAACTTGTCGAACACTATTTTAAAATGAAGTATTTTTTTTATCAGCAATGCATGGACTATATCGACCTAGGCAAATAACCCCACACTTACCTAGCAATACAGGGACTATATCGTCATAGGCAAACAACTCCACACTTGCAAGTTGCAACGCCACCCGTATGCGTGTTCCAACGGCCACGCGCCACCACGGCACACAAACTGAGCTCGTTTTGTTGTTTTGTGAGGCAACGACGGTAGAGACGACCCATTCCGTGCTACGTGAGTTCACGCAGAGCAATTGAAATAGACACTTAGTATATGAATTAAAAGAAGAGAATGTATGTAGCATGGTATAAGTACTTCTCCGTCCTTAAATTCTAGAGATTTTTTACTTTTAAGTATCATGTGTGACTATTGGTTTTTAAATTTTAGACACTTTTGACTTTTAGTTATCACATGTGACTATTCCTCATTAAATTCTAGGCGCTTTTTATTTTTTTAAGTATCATGTGTGACTATTTATCTTATTCAAATTTTTTTACAAATATAAAAATAAATTAGTCATGTTTGAAATATTTTTAAAAAAAATTAATCATGAAAATAAATGATATTTTTAAAATATTTTAAATAAGTTGGAAAGTATGGTAAACATGACATGTACTCCGTAAAAGATTTGAGGATGGTAGAATGATAAAACCATGTTGGAGAATAAGTCTAGGCCGGGAGTTTAGCAATTAGCGAGTGGAGTTGGTGGCTACAGTACGATATTTGTTGTGTGGAGGTGTGGCGCCATGATTGTTGGTAGTGGGAGACCAGACAAGGCGGCCTGTCCTGTCGAAACAAAGCGGTTTAGGTGGAGAGAGAGGTCTGACGATGCGATAGCGACAAACGACGCGGACGCTGCTCGAACGCCGCCCATGCACGGGGTTCACCCGGCGATTACGAGGCCGGCCCCATGATCAAGACGCCACATGTGACATTGCTACTTATATAAGTATTAGCAAAACGAAGGCTGGATCAACCGTTTGTATCAGTTCTCTCTCAGATTAATAAGAGGACAGCAGTTGTTTGCGGACAAAGCGACGTGCGAATCATAATCTTTTCTTGCTCATGCCGCGGTCTGCGAAAACGTTCCTCGTTCGAAGTTCAATTACAGGTACTCTTTTCGTTTTTAAATTAGCGTTGCTGTAGATTTTTAAGATTAATTTAACTATTCAGTTTATTTAAATTTTTTAATAAATATTATATATTTTATCATAATATTGATTTATCATTAGAGTTATTTGAATCATAATTTCAAATTTTACACATTTTAACTAATTTTTTTAATAAAACAAATAGTTAAAATTAACTTAAAAATGGAAGAATTACTTAAACAATGATGACACCAGTACTTACTCGGAGTCCCAAAGATAAAAGGGTGAAGAATTAATGTCATCCGCAATTCCGCGTACATACAGGACACGCACTTGGACAGTCAAAAGTGCCAACCAAACCATGATAGTGCCGAGTGCCAACCCAACTCTGGAAACGGGTGTCAAAAATAGATACACCCTCCAGTACGGCATAAAGAGGCTGGGTTCAGGAGAACCTGCCACATGCACTAACTATATGTCACATCAATAATGGGATGTTTTTCTGAGCGAAAATCTGTGCAAAATGAATCATATGATGCCGTCTAAACAGTAGCTGGCGTGCAGCGCACCGATTTTGAAGGTTTATCACGTAAGAGCAAGGGTGATAAAAAGGCTAGGATCGATCGTTACTAAATCTAAATTGATCTTCATTAAATTTTAATTCAAAAAATAAAAATTTGTTTCAATACTAGTTAAATCTGACTCTTTCTATTTTTAATTTATTTTTCGGTCCGTTTTTAAGCCAGTAAGAGCTTTGACTTCCCCACAAGCTCGAGGAATCCCACAAGCTTGAGGAATCTTCAGCTCTGTTCTGTGATAGGGTTTTTTTTCCAGCTTCTCAGTTGGTTTTTTTAGCTGAAAATTGAGAAGCTGAAACAAATAAAGTTATGAAAATCTCATTTCTAAAATGTTGAAAAGCTAACTTTTACAGAAATGAACTAAAAGTTAAAAAGCTCACTGAGAACTGCTTTTTCAGTTTTTTTGTGTGCAGAAAAGTTAAATCTATATTAAAAATAATATTTAAATTTCACTAACAAGTTTTTTAACTAGTCACTAATCAACTTTTCTAAAAGCTAAAAGCTTCGGCTTAAAAAAAAAAAGACCAAAAGGACGTGGGGAGGATAAAGCGTGGACTGGGCTGAACAAGCAGCGATTAATCGGCCCAAGTGTGTCGGTCCAAGGCGGCCACGGCCTACTCATTGGCGGCGGTCAACACCGGAGCTTCCACTGCCAGCCTTTTTTTTTTTTTTTTTAG
>BCLF01000001.1:4033523-4062852 GCA_001602275.1 Zoysia japonica | reverse complement strand
TTTATACAAATATTATTTTTTTATTTGAAATAATTCATTATTATAAGTACTTTAATCTTGTCTTGTTTATTTTTGTATTTTTGAAATCTTTTAATAAAATAAATGGTCAAAGTTGATTTAAAAATCTTAAAAATATCACTTATTTTGAGATAGAGGAAGTATATTTTTAGAATTGGAGTTTAAAGAAATCTGATTTTGCAATTGTTTACTACCTCATTCATAAAATATAAATATTCCTAGATTGGTCAAAGTCAATTTTTTTTATTATTAATAGTAGAAAATTTATAACATTTTATTTTATATAATTATATTATTAGATTTGCTGTGAAACAAAATTTTGTAATATGTAACTATTATATCACAAATTGTTTAATTTTTAATATTATTTATCAAAGGTAAATAAATTTGACTTTTAGCAAACTTAAAAATGCTTACATTTAGAACGAGTAAACACAATTAAAAAGAAGAGAATATCGATACAAGGAGCAGTGGAGATAAATTAGTTGTTGCTGGGAACATGATGTGTAGATTTTGGCCTGGTGGCATATTTATTTTCGGAATATAATTCATTTCATGAGTAAGCATGCCTAGAATTGTATGGGGGCAATTGTATGGTTACCCTGTTTTAGAGCTAATTTTCATAATAAACCTGTTTTCGATATTTTACAAAAATGAACATGTTTTTTTAATGTGAATCTACTAATTGCCTCTCTTCCGTTATGTTCTTTTAACGGTGTTAAATTACATAAAAAAGACAAAAATACCTTTTGCAATTTTACCTCGACACAATATAAAAACAATATTTTAGCAACACTTACAATTTGAAAAAAAAAATTAGCATTTCCGCAACACTTAAAATTAATTTTTTTCACAAAATATTTAAAAATAAGATCACATAATAATCAGACACCGCATAATAATCAGACACCACATAAACATCATAATAGTTCTTATTTAGAAGTAATTAGACATCACATAAGCAGATCTCCAGGTTCAGGTTCCAGTCGAGTCGGGCCCGTCCAGGGTCTCCGAGGTGGCGTCCTTGAAGATCTTGTCGGCCGGAGTCTGGCCCGGGAACTGCTCCTTCATCTTGAAGCTCATGAAGCTCATCCCTGCCGTCATCTTCTTGCTGACCTCCGTTCCGGTGATCTTGAGGCGCTCACCCAAGGCGCTGACCTTGTCCATCAGGTTGTCACGCATTTTCGCTGCAGGAGCTGCAAAATTGGAGCAAGAAAAACGGGCGCTCGCCCGCGCGCCCACCACAGCGCTGCGTGCCAGGCCCGGCGCGCTCGCCCGCGCACCGCGCGCCGCTTCGCGCCGGTCGTCTGAATGCTAGGGTTAGGGTGAGGAAAAGAATCGATCGAGTTCGAGAGTGACCGGTTGAAATGGGTAAGATAAAAACTGAAGGGTAATCTTGTCTATTGACTACTTTCTAAATGTTTATATAAATTAGTTTAATTCTTGAAATTTGTTTACACTAATGGAGTTGTAAAATAAGGGCAAACAGTTGGTTTGAATAAAAAATAGATCTATTTTTGTAAAATCTTAAAAATAGGGTTCATTATTACAATTGGCTCTTAAAACAAAGGCAAACATGTGTGATTGCTTCGAGTTTTATTGTACTATGGCGGGTAACTTCATTTGCTACCAATACTCAACACTTACATTGTCAATGTTCACGATTTGCAATGGAAAGTTGGTTGTTAAAACTCATTTTTAACGACCAACCATCTGAGAGTATTTTAAAATAATAACAACGATAGAAAGTAAACTGAAAATAATGATGAATCGTCTGTTTAAAAGATTTAATGTCTGTTTTTCACTTGGTCATTGTGCCAAGGTCTAATACATCTAAAAAATGTGGACGGAGGGTGTATATATTATAAAAATATTTATTTTAATAAATTTAAAAATATAAATACTAAATTTTTAAATTTAATCGAATATATAAACTTTTATTAAAATGAAGAGAGTATTTTGCGATAAATTCAACTCAGGTGCTCCGTCATATCTCAGCCTCAGCTCTGACCAGTGACCAACCACCCCCCCCCCCCCCCCCCCCCCCCCCCCCCCCCCCCCCCCCCCCCCCCCCCCGGGCGCAAGCGGGGCAGGTCCGCAGGTCCCAGATCGCGCCGCTGCCACTGGTCAGTCCTCCTTGGTCCTTTCCACTCCGCCGTCCCAAGTCCCATCATTTGGTCAACCTTAGCAAGAGTTAATTCATGCGGTTATGACAATCAATCCTCCTCCGCGGCTGAGTTTGCTCTTTGTTCCTTGATTCTTCTCTCCTCTCTCCTCCTCTTGCGGCATTCTGAACATTTGTTTCGGTTGGAAAAAGAGTTCAACATTCGTAGCTTGCCAGGAGCTTGTGATTCCGTCGGGTGCCTGCAGAAGTGTCTGCTAGGACGACTTGGTTCCTTACCAGATGCAATCGCCTTCTTTTTTAAGGTGTTTCTGAATCTCGTGTTCTCAAAGTATGCCTTGAATAATGCAGTCTGCGCAGTTGCAATTTCTGATACGCAGAGTGTGCATTTTCTCGGAATCAGTGGAGTGCCTCACTCTCTTTCTTGCGAATGAGTTTGACTGTCAAATTAGTGCTGAATTTTGTTATTTAATCCATGCAGAATCCTTTAGCTGCGGAAGGCGATGCCCACTATCTGCAGTTTGAGCAAGCAACACAAATGGAAGGTAGCAGCCTCTGCAATGCTGGTCTCCATACTTCTTGTCTCTTTTGATTCGCCCTTCAGGACCTTTATAAGCAACTTGCTCAGTTCCAATGTGCCATCCTCAGGGTCATCAGATGGCACTGTGTTAACTCAGGAGTAAGATTGAACTCCTTCAATACCTTTAAGAAAAAAAATCTCAGTTGTTGCTAGACAAATCTAACCTCTGTGTTGACTTGAAATAGGAATCGGAATTTATCCTCAGAGCATGCTGGGAACTTGAACAACAGCATGGTAGGGCAGCAGAATGAAAATAACACATCCAACTTGAACACCAGTTCAACGAATGCAATTTCTGGTTGGAGCATTGTGAAGGAGGAGTTCACATTTACAGCGAGTGGTCGTCCTTTCAATAACTGTCATGCTTCCACCATTGTAGAGGTATATGTTTCTCTTTATGGTCGTTTCATAAAATATATTAAATGGAATTTCTTATATGATTATGCTATTGTAGATCGAAAAAGACAACCTTTTGGTTTCATATTTTGGTGGATCTATTGAGGGGGCATCTGATGTCAAAATCTGGACACAGAGATACAGTGTAGGTCCAAATGTTCATGATAATACCTGTTTTGTCCTTGTTTCCTTACCTTAATTTAGCTTCTTTCGATTCTTGGTCCTTCCTAATAACACTTCATGTTTTTCAAGGATGGCTACTGGCATCCTTCAGAAGTGGTTGATGAAGAAAATAAAACAGCGATGTGGAATCCTGTTTTGTTTCAGCTCCCTTCTCGAGAGTTGCTTCTCTTCTACAAGATTGGTGACCACCCACAGAAGTAAGAACTCTGTTTTAGTTCCTTTATAATGGCAGGACGGAAACAAAATAAGCTTAAGGATGAATAAAAAATATAAGAAAAAATTATTGTGATACACGTGGTGATCTGATTCTAGACATAACTTATTCAGTTGGAGTGGTGCTATGAAACGATCTCTTGATGGTGGTGTGTCCTGGTCAGAGAGGGAGCAGCTGCCTCCTGGTATTCTTGGGCCTATTAAGAACAAGGTATGCATAGACTTGTTGGCTCTTCTTCCTTACTTTAAAATAAGAAAGTAGCACATAGCACAAATTTTGGGTTTAATGGGGCATATGTACAGATTGAGAGCAGCATATCTGACAAGAAACCCATCTTACAAAGTTCAGTATTGCTTGTGTGATCTTTTTCTTTTTCAAGTTAAGATATGCCTCCTTAAAGTTAGTGTATGATTGGATATTTTTTTTTCACCAATGCAGCCGTTTTTGCTTGGTGATGGGCGCTTGCTATGTGGGTCATCTGTTGAAAGTTGGAACTCTTGGGGTGCATGGCTTGAGGTAGTCATATGATTAAATTTCATCTTATACATTATAAAAAAGGGCAAAACTAAGCATCTTTTATATTGTGTATTATGGAATTAACAATTTCTCTGAACAATGTAGGTCACAGGAGATGCTGGCCAGACATGGAAGAAATATGGTCCTATATTCGTCAAAGGTGAGAATCTTGGGGTGATTCAGCCAGTCCCATACCAGACCACCAACGGAGCTATACGTATGCTGCTGAGGTCTCATCACATAATCGGTCGGGTATGCCTGGCTGATTCCAATGATGGAGGACTAACGTGGAGTTATGCACGCCCAACTGAGCTTCCAAACCCCAATTCTGGTATGTCAACTCTATCACTTAAATTAGCTTTATGTTTGCTAATGCACCCCTCATCAGTGAGGAACATCCATATGTATGACATTCTTTTTGCTCCACTGTTGAATTGCAAAACTGAAGGAATCGATGGAGTGAAGATGAAGGACGGAAGGGTAGCACTTGTCTATAACAGTGCACCCAATGGCACGCTCTCCAGAGGCACGCTAAAAGTTGCAGTATCACCGGACGACGGCATCTCATGGGGTGAGGTGTTGACGTTGGAGGATACTCAAGGTTGGGAATTCTCGTATCCTGCAGTGATCCAGACAGTGGATGAGCTTCTTCATGTCACATACACTTACAACCGGACACAGATCAAGGTTAATTTTGCTTCACTGTTCTGATAAGCAAGTCACTGTCCCTCAGCTATTTCCTTCAGTCTCTTACTACAGTTCCTCAACATTTTCATTTTGCAGCATGTGGTTCTTCGGCTCAGTTGAGCAGAATTGCTGGAGATTTTAGTCTGCTAGTACCTCTCAGTGTCAGGAAGGTTCTCATGTGTGATGATGCTGTTTCAAATTTGAGCGCTACTCAGAGAACCTATTCAACAATTTTCCTCGAGTGTCATGCAGCATTGTTGGTTCTATGATTCTTACAATATGTGCAGATACACATTTCGACGACACATTTGTCAGCCTGTCAGTTCGAGGCTGTTTATGTTGAAAAGATCATAGGTGTGATAACTGTTATTCTGTGAGCTTTATATGTTGTCCCGTGGCTTCTTTCAAAAATTACTGACCAGGGATAATTAGTTGTCTTTTTTGCTGTGAAAAAGAGTACAGTAATCATCTCTTTTTCTCTCGTGTGGTAGCCAGGAGAGGCTAGAGATCGAGCGGTCCCAGATATTGTAGGTTTCCAAATATGTGTTGATTATGAATCGATTTCTAAATGTTGCCTTTGTAATAAAAAGTTTAGGGATGTACTACCTCAAAAGTGCAGACTCTTGCTAAATCTTGGTGGAGCACACAGCCAATTTGTCTAATTTAAAAATGTTGTTCCAATGTGTAACATTATTAGTAATATTTTAAATACCACTCATAATAGAAACAAATAATAACAAAAAATTTCATATTTGAACAAATTTTTTGAATAAACAACTGATTAAAATTGATATTAAAAGTTAACAGTGTCAGTAATTTAAAGACGAAGGGAGTAATTATTATTCATACCAGTACGGCCGTAGGGTTCATTCTCATCGGGTAGCAAGTAATAATTCAGACTTTCAATAAAAAAAGAATTATTTTTTATCAATGAAGACATGGTCAAATAAACTATTAAACATCAATTCATGCAAGCTATTGTGTTCAAGCATATCCACACACCATTATAGGCGAGCTTTCTTGTTTGCATCGGCCATGTATAGTTTTAAACTATGTGAGTGGCACCAAAGGTGACCTTGTCTCATATACCTTAGATGTGCTATTGCCAAGAATATTACCCACATCTTCTATGATTGTTGTCTTTGAGGGCAACATTACGCAATGGTTCCAAATCAATAGGAATTGGCTTACTGGCTGATCAGCATCAGCAAGGGTACTTTTACCTCATTGCCACAAGTGTTGTCGATTTCAATACCAAGGTATCAAAAAACCATAGTTTTAGAAGCCAGTGTCAAGTAAAACTAGGATTTAGAAAAGAATTAATTAGATCCATACCATTATAGTTTTTAGTGATTTGAAATGTGCCATTATACTTTCGAAAATGAGGTTGAAACCATTATAATTCTTCATTAGTTTGAGATATGTCATTATGAACAGTTTTGGACATTTTGGATCCACGGACAGGGTACTGTATTTCTGTATGGACGAAATCCGTCACACGTTGCTCGTCATCTGGATAAAGCTAGTTAACTCATCTCACAATAAAAGCCGAAGCAGACAGTACTGTTCCAGTCTCTAACCAAGATGTCAGTTGCGTGGGAACCACAAATTTCACGTTTTCAGTTCTCATGGGGTCTTTAAACTTAGGCAAGGAAAGTCTCTATTTTGAAATTAGGTATATTTAGAAATCTGATTTAGAGAATTGTTGGAGAGTCTTTTCTAAAATTTTTTATATTTTTTATTTAAGAACTTGATTTAGTGAACTATTAGAGATGCTCTTATAACCATATCAAAATTTAGTGTTACCAAATTGAGGGCATCTCCAAATTTTTTATAGGAAAAAAACGTTTGGATCTTGACCTCACCAAATTAATTGATGGCAATGAGTACTCCCTCCGCTGATGTGAAAAAGACCATCCTACCTTATTTAGGGTCTGTTTCACATAGTTTTTTCTGCTAGCTTATGCTATTGTTTATGCAATGCAGATACATTAAATATTGTTCAGGTAAGACATTTTCATTTGAACTGGATAAGCTACATTTCGAGACATTCTACAATACTAAGTATAAGCCAAAGCTCCTATAAACTCCCGAAGGGGCTTTTAGTACAACCAAGGCCCTATTTGAATCCTAGAATTCAGATTTTGGATTCTTGATTCTAAAATCTAGATTTTGAGATTCTAAAATCTTTACCGTTTGGTTCACGAGATTTTAGCTGGATTTTTGAATTTTATAATATAAATTTTAAAAATTCAAAATCTTAATTGTTTAGATTACGTGATTTTATCATTTTAGGTATATTACTTTGTATTATAATATAAAATTTTGAGTAAAATTTAAATTCATAAAATTCTATAGAATTTTATAATCTTCTAAAAACTCGCATGTTTGAAGCACTATATTTTTTATTCGGATTCTTAAAATCCAACTGGATTCAAACGAGACCCAATTCATCAATCTCTCCTGGGAACTCAAAGCCACCTCCACCGCTGCAAAGCCGGTCAAGCTACACGTGGCAAGTACAAAGAGGATAGGATGGGGGCGGAGTGGCTGGGAGTCGCAGTGGTAAGGAGTTATTGTTGGATGCAAGCGAATCAGATGAGCTAGATATAAAAATGACAATGGAGCCCGAAACCCGCAGCCTGATGAGTAATTACTCTGTTAAGAACAGGATTTGGATCAACTTTTTTACTCACAGGTTTGTTAGCGAGAGAAAAATATTACCCGTTGGTATACAAGTATGTGGTATACAAGTATGGGTATGTTGTTATTCGACCTATACCCGTTAATCTATGTGTATTGTATACAGGAAAAATTAGTTAATTTAATAGTTTTTTTATTACCTTTTTCGGAATGAAACTTTTTTTAATTGAAAAGTTATGCATTTTAATAATATTAGATTGTGTATGAGATTCTTTCACTTTCCAATAGTAATACTAAGCTTCTGTTTTACATAATTCACTTACTTTTGATATTTTTCTCTAATTTTCAACTCTCTCACTCTCATTCTCTTAGTAGGTATGGGTACCCGATAAATGAATTTTACCCGATGAGTTTAGGTTTAGGTTGAAAACTTCACCCGCGACTCTTATTGGGTTCTCCGACGGGGAATATTTTTCCTTGCGGATATGGGTTTGAGGAGGCTAAACCCGATCGGTTTTCACCCGTTGAACATCACTTGATCCAGGACGGAGGGAGTGAAAAACTAGCATTTGAGTTGTAATTATACCAATATTTGGTACTAGCAATATTAGTATAACATGTGGGTCTAAAAATTATTATAGTTTTTTAACATCAAAATATAGTCAAGTAAAATTTTATTTTATAGATTTAATTACAAGTATTTCAACAGTGAAATAAATTATAATAGGATATACCATTAAAAAGATGTAATTGTTTCAAGTGTTTTAATTAAAAAAAATTGAAACTTGTGTACCATTCAAATGATACCACATCGCCACTACCAACTTTGGCCAAGCCAGCTGAGGTGCGAGCGGCTATTTTTTTCGGATAACATTGGTTGTCCGGATATGGTTCCTATAAATGCGACAGGTTCAAATAAGCTAGGCTGTGTATACGATAGTTGTTGTTTGATTAATTGCGCATGATCACTTCAGTTAAGAAAAGATGTTGTTTTGTTAGTTGTACGAGAATATAATATATAAAGTTTAAAAACTAAATAAATGTTAGATAGTATTTTTAAATATATAATATTATGTTAATTAAAATTTAATATATTTTTAAATATATTAATACTATTTAAATAATATTAATTATGAATAGCAATATTTTTAATCCTACCATATAACTCTGCATGCTGGGAGCTAGGCTGTAAGAATAGCAATATTTTTAATATTATGTAAAACGCTGCCGCAGTTCCCCGTAACCTACTGACGCAGGCTCCTCTCTTCCGTGGTGTCAGTTGTCAGCTGTCACTACTGTTTTGTACTAGTAGCGCCGGTTGGGGTTCGCGATCCGGCATCCGGTTTCGGTCGCAACAAATCCCTCTAACGCTCAGTCGCTCGCTCGTGCGAGAGGTTGGTCGCTTGACTGCTTGAGACGGTAGTAGGGTTCTAACCATGGCGTGGAGCGCCGCCGCCGTCTCCAGGTTCGCAGCCGCGTCCCCGGCCACGGCGCCCCTCTCTGCCGGACTCGGCGCCACCTCAACCGCGTCCGTATTCTTCGCGGGGCGCCGCCGCTTCCGCCCTATCACCGCGTCGTACTCCACCGGTATGCGCATGCCCATTCCCCTCTACTACCTCTGCTAGTAGAGCCCTCCACATCCTTCTAAACCTCGTCGTAGCCCTCCGGCTCACCTTGCGGAGAGACGGGCGGATTGCTTGATCCGTTTGGATTGCTTGGTTTCTTATTGGTTTCGTGCGTTCTTATCCGTGGTGTGCGTGGTACGAATGTACGATAATCCCTAGCTGTTGGTTGCATCTTCCGATAGGAAATAATGTAATGTAAATTCGGTACTTATTTTTTGTGGAAGGATGTTTAAAATCGAAATGTTATGGTCGAAAATCATTTAGTTTATGTAAATCTGGTTTTCTCTTTGTGGTGCTGCTAATTGACTGCACTCAACGGCAAGGTATGCAGCGATATACAACGCCTACCTCAACTTGCTTGGGACCAAAAGGTTTGTTGTTGTTGGGGTGAAGAGTGATAAAGTTTGATTGATGGGATGAGAGGTACTCCGTAGCGCTTAGTCATCGGTAACCACAAAAAAGCTGCATGATAGATAGTCACCATCATGGATTGACTAGTGCGCATTGCATCAGATGACTATAATAGGCTACAAGAATAAATTATTCTACTTTCCAAAAGGAAAAGATAAATAATCTGGTTGGGATTCTAGTGATTTTCACATGCATGATATCTAAAAAGAAGGCAGGCACTCTCTTTATAAAAAGAAATGCTAAGTGCACTAGTGAGAATCTGGAGCCAAATATCAATTACAAAGGACCTACACGTTAACTAAAATGGATTGTAGCTGATGTTTCTAGATCTGATTTATGACCTCTGAGTAACATTGCATCTAAGGATTAGTAATCTTTTTAACTTGTTAAGTTTTGCACGTTTGAATCAAATTCACGAGCTATAATGATTTTTCTTAAAATTTCATTTTAGCTGTGAAGGAAGCCGTTCAGACAGAGAAGGCACCAGCAGCACTAGGCCCTTATTCCCAGGCCATCAAAGCAAACAATCTAGTGTTTGTATCTGGAGTTCTTGGACTAAACCCTGAGGTTCACCTCTTAGGCTCTTACTGCCATTTTCACTGGTTTTAACACCCAATAAAACTAATAGAAATTATGAAATTATTTTTGTTTTCAGACTGGGTCGTTTGCATCTGAAGATGTAGAGGGGCAAACTGAGCAGGTGAAAGCTTCAACTTTCTCGAATGTTTTTTTTAACAGTTTTGAGCTACAAAAAGGTTCTTGTCTAATGTGGATGTAGTAGTATGCTTCAGGTTGATATATTTAAGCTTAATTTCTGATATGTCCTCGTTGACTCCTATAACGGTGGTGCATGGAAAGAATTAACATATTCCGCTATTGTTATATTACAGTGTGTGCATCTCTGTAGAATATAATATTAAATCTATATTGGTCAAATTTATAAAGAACATACCTGCACTCAGTAAATAGCTGTCTATTGTATCGGTATAAGGTGCCCATTTCTAACATACCTGCATTCAGTAAATAGCTGTCTACTGTATCAGCTGTAAGGTGCCCTTTTCTGAACTTATCCTATTCTCGAACAGGTCATGAAGAACATGGGTGAAATATTGAAAGCAAGTGGTGCTAGCTACTCTTCGGTTGTGAAGACAACAATCATGTAAGTGAAAAAAGTTCTGTACAGGGAACTTTGTTGCTTTGATAAATTTTGTTCTGAGAGTAATTCCATTCTTCTGCCCTCAGGTTGGCTGATCTACAGGACTTCAAGAAAGTTAATGAGATTTATGGCAAATGTAAGTTAAAAAAAAAAATCCTGCATCACTTCTGATATTCCAGTTGTGCGTGGGCAAGCATGTTGTTTGTTCAGATTGCTCGAAGGGTGCAAGAATTGTTCTTGTCAAGTATCGTTAATTCTCATCCTAAAGATTTTAACATGTTGCTGCAGATTTTCCAGCTCCTGCACCTGCACGCTCAACTTACCAAGTCGCCGCTTTGCCACTGAATGCCAGAATCGAGATTGAGTGCATTGCCGCACTCTAGTGAGATGGTGCCCGCCGAACTATCCTCAATAAGCATTCTAGACGTGTAGTTGTTCACTGTCCCAGAATGCATTGCCCCTATGAATTGACGAGGCATTGGTGGTGTTGTGTACCAATTATGGTCCTGAACCTTCTATAATAAACCTTGGTGTCCATGATGAGTTGAGCTGAAAAGCAAATCTGCCAAGAGCTCTTCTTAAGCTTTGGTCCAACATTTGTGTGGTTGTTACTTTAGATATGGTTTCGCTGTGTGTTCTGCTGAGATCTTAACTACTACTTCACATGCTGTTCGAGAGTACTGGTAACATGGTGCGGCCATTACTCGAGATCAATTCCGGCTGATCGGCACATGCGTGGAGTTTCCTTCTGCAGGTATTGATGGAGTTAAGGATTTAAAATATTGCTTGCCCACAAAGTTACAATACCTTCTCCAGCGCAGGTCACTCGTGAGACGTGATTTTGTAGCTGCCGTGTGGGCCGCGTGAGTCACGGCTGACTTAAAACCAGCCGTTTCTCAACCGGAACACTCAAACTTGCTAACTCGTGTGAAACATAATGGCAAGTTTCTCTGCCTTCATGTTCGACTTCCATAAACAGAGTAAACGTATTTGAACTTTGAAGAAGGTCCGCTGTTGGGCATGAACTGAACAACAGTAAAATGGACGGGCAGTTGTGAAAGACGATACATTGCGGGTTGCACCTTTTTTCTTAAATAGTTTTGTAACAGCGATTGAGGTTATTCTGCCTGCAGTTTTTAGGTAAGTGAATGGCTACAAAAAAAAAATCAGTTTGAATTCTGTGCAAATCTTCCAAGCGCATCAGTTTCACTCATGACTGTATTATGGTGCCCTTCCTGGGCGCTACTACCAGTCAAATCCTATATTGAATGAAGGGAAGTCTGTATAAATCAGTTTTCAGGTAAGTGAATCCCTACAACAAAAATCAGTTTGAAGGAGGCCGGGGTAACTTTTCATGGAAAGGGTTAGATTGGGCCGAAACTGCCGACGTCCACAGCCTTCAACAGCCCAATCAAAAGCATTTATAGGCTATCATGGGAGAGTGTCCATGGGCCGGAAATTGTCTACGGATTTGTCCTGGTACGTAAATTATGATGAAGTCAGTTGCGTTTGCCACTCTAACCCATGGACGGAAGAAACATCACTGTAAATGTACAGGTGATCAAGTCAACTACTCTTGCTTTATGCTTACGGAAAGCTACATGTATGGTAATCAGAAATTGTCGCCATGAGAATGATTAGCCTAATGCACTTTGCTTTAGCATTTTACTCCCACTGTTCTTTAATTGTTGTCGCTATTGACTTTTCACTTCAATTTTGACTATTCGTCTTATTTTAAAAAAATTAATAAATATCATATATTTTATTATAATTTGATTTAACATTAGAGCTATTTGAATTACAACTTAAATTTTTTCATATTTAAACAAATTTTTTTGAATAAAATGAGTGGTCAAAGTTGAACTTTAAAATCAAAGGCGACATCGAATTAAGAACGAAGGGAGTATTTTATAATTCAAACCGCGTGAAGCTTCCTAGCTATGCTGTTGACAATGAAATGTCGACACCTTAATGGCACATGACAAGTAGGAGTACTACAAGTAGTGCGTACACCACAATCATAAGCACGGTAGAGTAATTATTTGTATTTTTTCAAGATTAGGCCTTGCACGTTTCGTATTAAGGAGCAATTATTAGTTAAGGCCCGTTTGAAATGCAAGAATTTCACAAAAATTTCGTAAGAATTTTACATGAATCGGTTCAATTTCATAGAAAAAATAAACGGAGGAACAAAAATTTTTCCTCCATTCTAAAGAACGAGGCCTAAATTTTTTTATTTTTTTGCTAGGGCGACCGGGCTTGCGGAGACCGTCACAAGGCATAATGAATAGATGTAGACTTTCCAGTTTGAAGTCAAGTTTGTTAATTGTATTTGCCAGTCTTATGCTACGGCGGCATGCAGCCATGTGCCCATGACATTGTCTACTGTCTAGCGTCTTAAAGAAATCCATCGGCTTGGAGTCATCCCTGTCAACGATTATCTACTCACCAGCTCTCTGGTCATTATGCTTAGGATAGCATGTTCGGTTGTAGTTTTCGCGTGTAAACTAAAAGACGTGCAGTGCAACCTTATGTTTTGTCAAGGAAAATAAGCGAAGTTGTGAGCATGCTGCATGCAAGACTTGGTCCTATCTAAGTGTCTCCTTTAGAACGAGAAAAAAAAATCGTATATTCTATATTTTTTCCTTATGAAATTAAAGCAGAACCTGTGTAATTCCTCTGGAGTTCCTGTGTTGTAAAAGGAGGGGGCTAAGCCAAAGTCAAATGAGCTTATTAGACCGACGCCAACAACTACATATCCAGCTAGTATGTTCTTTTAGATGTGGGCTTGGACGCACCCATATGTTCCTAGGTGTGCGTCAGTGCGTGCAGTGATGTCTGTCTGCAATTTTCTACCCTTTCTCCCTGTGTCAAAAAAAAAAAAAAAAGGAGCATCCAGCTCTGCATATCCGGCAAGATCTCGCCCTTTACACATGCAGGCATCACCTTTAAGATCGCGCTTTTGTGAGTGGCAGGCACCTTTGAGCTTTGACGCTAGATCAAAGGATCATGAACTATAACAGGTCCATGATTCGTGTGAGGAAAGGGACGCCGATCCGAGCATATTTCCTATTGGGGAACAGACTGCAGGGTAGTATGTTTTACTACTCCTACATGGGTCCATTCGAACCGGTCCATGGTATCATGAGTGGATATTCCATGGTTCCTCGTGGGGTTCGTAAGGAAAACAAAGGTGATTTGGGCGCTCCGGCGGCAGTGGCGACTGGCGATACGCACAGCCACCACCACCGGGTGTGCCGGCGCCACGCAGACGATCATCAAGCAACCCGGACTCTTCCGTTCATTTCCAGGAGCTGTGTTGTGGCACCACTCATATAGTCCCTGATTTAGCCACAGCCCCCTATTCCTACAGGAGAAGGCAAATCGTACCTGCCACCTCCGACCACGACACTACTCTTCTGTCTCATAAATAGATTATTTTTTTACTTTTAGATTTAAATTTGATTACTCGTTTTATTCAAAAAATTTGTAAAAATATAATTTATTTTATTATTAATTGTTTTATCGTTAGAAATACTATAAACATGATTTAATTATTTTTATATTTAAAAAAAATTGAATAAAATGAGTGGACAAACATAGTTTTTGAAAGTGATCTTTTCATGAGATAGATGTACTCGTAGTAAAAAAAAACGTGATGACCCATAGGCTAGGCACGCGCGGCTATCTAGTACTAGCTGTTGATCGCTTCTTGGAACGTTCCGTTTCGAGGCGTGCGACACTTACCGGCGCGCGGCGGTTCCTGCAGCGGCCAGTATAGGGTGCAGGTTCACGCACCGCACCCCCCCCCCCCCCCCCCCCCCCCCCCCCCCCNCCCCCCCCCCCCCCCCCCCCCCCCCCCCCCCTCCCCCCCAAGGGGGCCGCACGTCCCTGTCGCCAAAAAGCGGGAGGGGACCCGGGCGGTCTCTCCAGCCGCCACAAGTGGTCCACCGGCTGGCCGGCATCTAGCTAGCTTGGCTCGGCGCCCGGCGGCCAGTGGCGCAGCGACGTGTGCACCTGTGGCCGGGGCTCCACGCCGCGCTAGCTCTGGACTTTGGCGGTTTCCTCCCGGCCTGTGGCGTGGCCCGAGACAGGGAACCCGAGAAAACTACATGAGCGGATGCAAGGCAAGCGCAGTCGTTGAGGCTGCGCGGATCGACTGGCTTTGCTTCTTCGGCCGCTCTAGGAGAGAGCTGGAGAGGAGAAACTACACAAAGAAAAAAACTTGGTGCTTGATTCCACGGGACGGGACCAGGGGTGTCCAGTGGAGGCGAGCGGAGCCCGGGCACTGTTTGTCGCCGGAGCAAACGGCCAAACCGCGAAGTTCCCATCGCGACCCCCCGGGCCGGGGGGGGGGGGGGGGGGGGGGGGGGGGGNNNGGGGGGGGGGGGGGGGGGGGGGACGAGTAGGAGGCTCTGAATACACATGCTTTCTCGGGTAATTAACAAATAACAACTCAATGGTCCCGTGCTCAAGGTCCAGTGTCGTGATGTGAGCAGGCGATTGTCACTAAAGCCCTTGGCTTTGTGATCTTTAATTATGCGGACTGCTAATAATTAATCTCTGCGGCTCTGCCCCTTGTATTCCGTGTGTAGTAAGCACGTGACCAAAAATGAAACTATAGAGAGGTTTGCGTGAAGCTTCTTGGGTGCTACAAGGAGGAACGGCTGCTACGCAGGGACATGGACACCACAAATGAAGACACGTTTGTGGAATACGGTGTTTAATGTGAGATGAACTGAAAATGAACAGAAAGATAAAAATAAAGAATTATTAAAAAATATATATCAGAAAGCAAAAATAATATAATTTAAAAAACTGAAATATTTCAGAGTGACTTATAATTTAAAACGGAGAAAATAGTAGCAGCACAATGCAAACTGGACAACGTAATGACATTTATACTAGTATAATACCGAATTGAAACTACTGCCATCATAAACAAATTGGTTCCTGATCTGCAACTATATTACCAGGCCTTGTCACTTTGCACGAAAAGCCTTCTTAAAAAAACAAGAACAATAAGAAAGGTCGACAGAAGAAGCCGATACGTGGATGCATTTTTCTATTTTTCTGAGACGGCGGAGCGCATCTTTTATTTTTCCATCTTGGAAAAGGCTGTACTACTTGCATGCGGTTGCGAATCGTGGGTGCAGCATCATGGAGCACACCTACGCTACCTGGTCGAGCAAAGGTTTTCCAAGAGCTTTCGCAGTCAAGAGGAGTACTAATAAAATCATCTTCCGAGAGAACAAGGAAAAAGGCCCGTATCATGGGCACTCACGCCACAATTTATAAAGCCCGCGAGGCCGTGGTGCGCATTGACGACGGCGCATGTCGGGCGGCGGCGCCGCCGAGCATCGTACGGCTTGTGCGACACGAACACGATTTATCGTACCACTGTACTACTCCACTTGATTGGCGCGCGTTCGCTTTCCACCGCGAGGAGGAGAAGCCGAAGTGGCGACCTCCGAGCGGAAGACGCCAAAGAAGGCATCATGTCGCGGGTGCATCCATCAATCCAGGCTCACCAGGAGCGGTACTACGTGCGTTGTTGGTAGCGGAGCCGACGGGGGACGACGGCCCGCCGGGCAAGGAGCTCCGCGCGCAAACGCCAAAACCGTGCGCGTGGCTCCGGGCAGGCGGGGGGCCGCCGGGTACACCACGCGTCAAGGCGTCACCGGCCGCCGGGGGCTCGCGCGTGGCGACACAGGTTCACGCACCGTGCGCGCGGGCAGGACACGGGCGACGTTCCTGTACTACGTCCTTCTCTCCCGGAAATCGGAGGCCGGGCCGCCGGCGGCCGCGGCTCGGGAAATGTTGTGGCGGAGGGAATGCGTCGAGCCTCAGGGTGCGTTTGGCCAGAGGAATGGTTTCGGTTTCTTACTCTAAACACCGAAAACGGTGACAAACAGGAGTTATGTGAATCAATTCACAGCAAAATCAAAGCGAATCATTTCATCGATTTGTACTACAACTGTGAAACAGAGAAAATAGTGTTTCACACGCGAAACGGTCCGCAACTCGTTAATGAAGTGGTATTATTCAAAGAATATTTTAAGTTTTAAAATTATTTTTGAATGGTTAATTTTCAAAAATTAAAAAAGTTCTTTCAAGTTCTTAAAATTATTTCGTTAGATTCGTCTCGTCGAACTCTTTATGTAAGTGCACTTCAAATTATTTCTAAAGTTTATTAAAGTTGTTTTGTTAGTTTTAAATTTTTTTTAAAGTTTTTATGAATCTGAATCACCAAAAATTTACCAAATAGATTCTAAAATGATTCTATTTTTAATTAGAAATATTTTTACACTGAAACTGAAACGTTTCTAATTCTTAAGAGAATCGAAACCATACCAAATGCACCCTCAGTTACCATGTGGTACACCTTTAGAATATCCCGTCTCGCCTAGTTCTGCCATGCTCTCTTATTGAACTGATCTTATCTCTAAGAATATACTCACTCTGTTAACAAATTTAAGTATTTCTAAGTTTGTTGAAAGCTAACTTTATCCAATATCATAAATTTTTATCAATTGATGGTTAAAGTTTATCTTTTAATTTTAACCAAATCTAAAATACTTGTGTACTTTTAAACAGATACTCCCCCCACATCCAATTTTATAAGTCATTTTTAGTCTGAGTATGGGAATTAAAAAAGTTGAAAAGTGAGATATTGTGAAAAAAATTGGAGATGTATTAGTAAGAGAAAAAATTATTGAAATGTAAGAATAATTTATAATTTGAAAAAAATAAAAATTTTGACTTATAATTTAAAACAGAGGGAGTAGAATGCATGGATATTACCATTAATAATGTACCGGTGCGTAGTACAAAGTCAATCTTATATGAACAAATTCTGAACACTTACATTCCTGCAAGCATGCAAGCTCCGAGAGGGAATGTTCCTCGTAGCTATCCTACTCTTATCAGGCATCAACATTAAAAAACTTTTTGGCACACATGCTCCAATCCACATAAAACATTAGTATTTTATTGCTTTTCCGGTTTGAGAGGCGATGATGACGATTGACGAAAGGCGAACGCGGTTTCGCAGCAGCATCTGAATGCGGGTGAAACAAGGATAAAAGTCCCCAGAGAAATTATTCTTTCGCTTCAACGCACAGCGATCCGCTCAAGTAGCTCGCTGCAGTAGACAACAAAATACGTTTCCTTTCAAGCGAAGGCCATGGATGTGATGTATCTCCTGTCGCTACTGTACATGAGTGATACTCCATACATTGGCCTCACAGAAGTGCCAATCAATTCAAATTTAAACTAATTAGCAACGAATTTTGAAATGAAATCCTCTATTAGGGAGAAAAACTCATGAATTTGATCGATTTGGCTTAGTCTCTGTGATAATGAAGACTTCTGATAATGAAAAATATCAAGAGAACAGGACAGTACACACGAAATAGTGTACCAAACTTGATTAGAAACTTGGCCTATGTCAAGAGTTCTCTCTTTCAAGGCCTAACAACAGACTACACCCAGGAGAAACCAGAGGAGACTCCAGCCGGATTTTGGTTGGAGAAAGGAACACAACAAACAGTCTGTCCAACCAACAATTTGGGGGACTGTTCAACCAATCAAAATGTACGACTTTCAAGTCTGCAACCGCACTATAGACCACATAATTACAACTTAGCTCATCACAATTTGCTTCCCATTGATTCCGCGAGAGACACAAAAAAAAAGAGTAAAGTATCAAACCATGTTACAGAATTCTACCGAGAAAATTGAGGCGAATTTGGGGGACAAAAATGAAATCGGAAGGAGTCCGTGTTAGCCGTCGAATCCGGTCCGGCTCCAGACGGCGTCGCGCACGCGGGACATGTCCCGGCCCTTGAGCGTCCGGCCGGCTCCCTCCACCACCGACGCCCGCGCCTGCCGCCGCGCCAGGTACACATGCGGCGGCACCCACCCGCGCGCGCCGTTCGCTTCCTCCTCCCCGTCGTCGTCCTGCTCCCGCGCCTGGTCCACGAACAGGGCGTCCGAATCGGCGGCGAAGCGGCTCGGCCAGACGGGCACCTCGACGGGCGCCGACGCGGCCACCTGCCGCCCGTCCCCGAACGCCCGGCTCAGTCCGCCCACCGCGCGCCGTGGGGCCCGCCCGCCCGTCACCGTCGTCGTCGTCGTGGTCCTCCCCTCCTCCGCTCCGTAGGGGGCGGGACGGCCGGGCTCCGCGTACCAGACGTCGGCCTCCGCCAGGTCGGGCAGGTCGTCGTCGCCTCCGCCGGCCGCGGGAAACACGGCCGAGCCGCCGCGTGGGAAGCCCAGGAACCGCTCCGCCGCCACGAACAGCGGTCGGCGCGCCTTGGCCATCGCCGAGAGAGAGAGAGGGCGACCGGTCGAGGCGAGGACAGACGGGCGCGCAGGAGACGAGACCGACCTCGCGAGAGAAATGGGGAATGGAAATGGAATGGGACGGAAATCGGTTCGGCCCTCGGCGCAGCGCGGCGCGTATTTATAGGGCCGGCACCACACAGCCGGGGCGGTGGGACCCGCGCTTCGTGGGCCCGCTCCCAGTCGAGTTTGTTGTCGTGGCGCCGTGGGCTCCGCGTGCAGGTTACGTGTCCGTTACGGACGAACCCGTGGGTTTGGTTGGTTCACCCGTCTTCTGTTTGTTTGTCTCTAGCGATATACTGTACCCGTAGCCCGTAGGTTAAGACGGTCAATACGTTTTGTAGCTGTACACTGGCTCACGGGATGCGTATGTACGAGCAGGAAATTGCGATGGCAAGTGTAATGTAACCTGGACCAAGCACGTGCACGAGCGCTCGTTAATTTGATCCTCCTAGACAAGAGCCGTGCTATTACAGTAATAGTAGGAGTAGTAATATACAGTAGTAGTACTACTTACGGGAGGAGATATATCCACGCAGACCGTTTCCGTTGTACTTATCCGTTTGAGGCAGCCTGTCCTGCTGTATACATATACTCTTTTGTTTTTTAATTTATATCGCGTTGATTTTTTAATTCACTTTGATCATTTATCTTATTAAAAAATGTGTTTGAATGTGTAAAATTTTAAGTTGTGATTCAAATAGCTCTAATGATAAATCAAATTATATCAAAAATATATAAAATTTATCAATTTTTTTAAATAAAACGAATAATTAAAATTAAATTTAAAAATCAATAATGACATCAATTAAAAAATAAAAAGAATATAAAAATACGTATAATAGTATTGTTGATGACTTGGAGCAGTATTACAGTATGACACCGTGGCCGTCCCGGTGCAGCGCACCACCTGCCATTCTCTACTCCCACGAAGCTTCCCGCTGCTTTCCAACCAGCCTCTTTCACCCCGCGACAGCACGCAAACATCGTGTAGATTTCGGAGTAGTACTACTCGTACCACACAGGAGCATCATTATTCGTGCGACCCACTGCATTGCGGGGCCCGCCATGTTCGTCCGTCCGGCGCCGGCGCGGGTAGGCCAGCCCGAGCCGCCCCACGTGGTGGGAGGTGGGGCGCTCGCGGGAAAGCCGAACACTGCACTGGCGGGTGGCGTAGGGGATGACGCCACCGTAATATTAGCCTCCTTTGCGGCTACGCTACACGGTTGTAGCTGTAGGAGTACGTGTACCGTGTACGACCGTATCCCCGTTGAGACAATATACCGCCACGTGAGCACATTAAGGGCGGTAGATACGGCAGGGAAAAGTGTTACCCCGGCCATCTGGGTTAAGGAGGTGTTTAGTTGAGCTGTAACCTGTGGAAAAGAAGCTGTGAACTGTGAAAAAAAAGCTGTAAAATATGAGCTGTGAGAAGCTAAAAGCCGTTTGGTTTAAAACAGCTGTGAAGTTGTGAAACTGTAAGACAAATGTATATATAAGTATAATATATATAATATATATTATAGTTTATAATTATTATATAATTATATTACATAACTATAATAATATATAATTATAACATATATAGTATTATATATATTATAAATATAATATACAATATAGATTATAACTATATAATTATAGTTATATTACATAACTATAATAATATATAATTATATATTAATTGTAATTATATAATACAATTATAATTATATATTACTAAAATTACAATTATACTTTTATTATATATATATATATTTATAATTATAATAGTTATATAATTACAATTATATTACATAACTATAATAATATATACAATCATAATATATATAATATTATATATATTTAAAATATAATATGTTATATAATATATATTATAATTATATAATTATTATATAACTATAGTTATATTACATAATTGTAATAATATGTAAATATATATTACTGTAATTACAATTATACTTTTATTATAATTATATATTACATAGTTATAATTATATATAATTATATCACATAATTATAATTATAACTATAAATACCTATATATCACTATAATTACAATTATATATAATTATATTACCTAATTGCAATTATATAATATAATTATAATTATATAGTAATATATAATTATGTATAATTGCAACTATACATAATATATAATTATAATAAACATATAATTATATGTAATTATGTAATATAATTATATATTATTATAATTATGTGATATAAATAATTATAATTATATTATTATGATACAATTAGAATTATATTATATAATTGTAACTGTAGTAATATATAAAATATGTATAATTATAATTATAATATATATAAATCAGCACCACAGGTGACAAAAGCAAATTCAAACCTGCTTTTGATTTTGAACTAGAAAAAAACTGTTTTCTCAAAAACACTTTTGTCCACAGCTGACCTGACCAACAAAGGGACCTAAACAAAGGGACCTAATACTCCCCGTACTCCTAGTCCACCTACGTAACCGGGTTCATTGCACCTGGACGGCTCTTCCGTCTCGGGTGGGTGGCGTTGCTGCCTGTGAACGCTTTAAACGGCTGGAGTATGTACGAGTACTACGCGATATCGTGACGGCGTCACAGGGCGACCCACGAGCCCCGATGAAGGGAAGCTGGTGGTGGTGCCGCACAGGGTTTAAAAAACCGTTTGAGCCCGCGGAAATCGTTCGAAAACGGTTTAACGAAAATCGTAAAAACCGCGAAAACCGTTACAAAAATCGAACAAATTCAAAAATCAAATTTTTAAGAGAAAACCGAACGGTTTTTACGGTTTACCAAGCGGTTTTTACGGTTTATCGTTTTTGAATTTGAAATCAAACCAGTTTGAGCGGTTTTTCAACGGTTTTTACGGTAAACCGCTCGGTTTGAACGGTTTTCGAATTTTCAAATTTTTTCAATTTTTTAATTTTTTTTAAAATTTTTAAAATAAAAACCAATCAACCGTAAAAATCGAACCGCAGCAGTTTGATCGAAAACCACGGTTTACCGCGGTTTTCGAGCGGTTTTGTGAACTATGGTGCCGCATCGGCCGCTGACCTGTTCATTCGCTCGTTCGTTGTTCGGGCCCTTTTAGCGGACGGTGCGACACAAATGCTCCGGATTTGCCCGCGGATGCAGGGCAGCCGGCGCTGGAAGCCGGGAAGCCGGAAACCCGTCCGCGTTCAGTGAACTTGTTGCATGCGGTGTCGCTTTGGGTGGGTGCATGCGGAGCGCGTGACCAAGCGCAGCGCAGACTTGGCCGCCAAGTTTTGCCAGCCGCAGCTACATGCATACGGAGTAAATGCCGCGGGAAGCGACAGGTCAAAAACCTGACCCGGCACACGGGCGCGTGATCGAAGAGGGATCGTACATTTTGTACGGCCGGTCGCGTGAAGCCTTGTGCATCTTGTACCTTAGCTTTGTCGTAAGAAAGCTGGAGGCATCCATCGCCCGTGAAATTGACTCGGAATATGCTTACGGGAACCAGAATCCCGGCCCCGTGCCGCCGCGCGCGTTTAGTCGATCCGACGACAGTAGCTCGAACTTTGACGCACGTGCGAGCAACTTGTCAATTCTCGTGGTACAGTACATTTGAATTGTTCAAACAAGCGGACCAAAGAATGTTCTTTCCTTGTTAGAATCCCTCCAGTTTTTTTCGATGCTGGTTTGTCCGAATTTAAACTACTAACCAACCTCAAAAATAAATTAAAAAAATAAAGAGAGTAATTTCATCAGAAGAAGATACGGGAACATTGAAATTTCTTACCAAGTAGTCCCACTGTTCTTATTTTGATGTCGTTGATCAGCTCGACTTTGAAGCTTGCTTTGAAGTACAGCGCTATGTTTGACTTTATCGAGGATTTTGGCAAGGAGTGGGGAGTATAACTTGGACCCAATCTTTCCGTGTGTGTGGGCCAGAATCGAAAAAAGCCCAGTTAGAGCCGAACTAGACCCAACAATCTTGTATTGTCCACGGGGCCCGGACCAATCAATCTTCTGTGGTTCTAGAAGGAAGCCGGGCATCTCCCATGACAACTTATCAATTCGGCCCGTTTACTTACATCTCGCGCTTCGGTCCATAGGCCCACACCAACAGTAGCACGCGGGCCGATACTGTATTACGGCCTATCCACTTGCACAAATGGATAAGTTGGGCCAGGACATTCTTTCGCTCATCCAAGACGTCGAAGAACGTCTGGCGCCGTGAACGACCTCTGAAAATATTCTTGATTCCGTTTTAAAATATTAATATTATTAATTTTTAATATCAATTTTAATTATTTATTTTATTTAAAAAATTTAATAAAAATTTATATTTATTATTATTTACCTTGTCATTAGAGATATTTAAAACACAATAAATAATTTTACATATGTTTTAAAAAAAATCAAAATTGGTGTTAAAAACCAACTATGCTAGTATTTTAAAACTGGGAAGAGAACCAGTCTTTATATCGTTCTGTCATTTCTGATAGCTAGCACGAAAGGCAGATTTCAAGAATGCGCAACCAACACAGACAATGACACAACTACACTGCATCTTCAGTCCCCTTTCCGGTCCAGTGTCAATGTCGGCTTCTCCATCTTCCACACACACAGCAGGTACTGTGGATTTTCTTTTTCCGGTGTCTAGAGTGCAGATCCGAGAGTCTCGTGTCAGGGAATAAATCTGTGGTTCAGAGGTGGTTAATACCTTCGGATCCGGTCGCCGGAGTCGTGGAAGACGATCCGGCCATCTGCCCTTTGTCGATGCGGTCCTCTGCGATAGGGCAGCATCGGTTGGTAGCGAGGGCAGTGGCGCAGAAGTCACGGCGACATCGTCGATCTCTCGCTGACGGCGGTCGTCTTGGCGGTGACGGCGGTGGTGCTTTCCGTCGGCACAGTGCCCTCTCACAGATCGAGTTTAGGGTTTGTCGGTGGGGTATAGCGGTACGGACTAACTCGGTTTTGAGTCCCGGCCGACCCTCACCTCTATTTATTGTGACGCTGGCGACAGGGACCCATCAGCCATAATGCGCTGGGTGCCTCCGATCAGGGCACGATTAGGTCAAGGGCCCATTTAGGCCGTTGGGTCAAAACAAGTGGAGATCAATTTCTAACATTCTCCCCCTTGATCTCACCTTATACTTTTATCTTTAATACTTTTTACCTTTACTGATTCCATTACAGATTAATGCATAGAACTGTCTCATCGTCACGATCAATCGCCGTTAGATTCAATACACATTTCTGTTCTGAAACAGTTACTACATTTTTGGGCCATCTTTTAGTTCAGAAATCGTAGGCTTTCCCTTAAACCCATGCCGGGTACATGTTCTCGGAACACGTTGGGTAGTAAGCCTTTAGTAAGCAGATCCGCTAACATCTTTGCAGTACTTATATGCTCAAGACTTATAATTTGATTCCAAACTTTATCTTTCACAACATAGTACTTTATGTCAATGTGTTTGGCAGCACCACTTGACTTATTGTTGTGGGCATACATTATTGCGGGTTCATTATCGCAGTACAACTTAAGTGGTCCATGGATGTCGTCAACCACTTTTAAACCGGGTATGAACTTTTTAAGCCAGTTCACCTGCCTCGTAGCCTCATAACATGCAACAAACTCGACATACATTGTGGACGATGTAGTGACGGTTTGCTTTGAGATTTTCCACAAAATAGCTCCTCCAGCGAAAGTAAACACATATCCGGATATTGACTTTCTATTATCTTCCGCATAATCAGAATCTGTGTACCCCACTATATGTAGTGAATCTAATCTTCTGTATGTCATCATGAGGTCTTTTGTTCCTTGCAAATAGCGCAAGACTTTCTTTATCAATTTCCAATGCTCTATTTTAAGATTGCGCTGAAATCTGCAAAGTAACCCGGTAACAAATGCTAAGTCAGGACGTGTACATACTTGAGTATACTGTAAGCTTCCGACAGCTGAAGCATATGAAACCGCTTTCTTTTGATCGATCTCATACTGGTTCCTGGGGCATTAAAAATTCTCATATCTGTCGCCTTTGACTATTGGTGCAGGTGATGAACTACATTTATGCATATCATATTTTTTTAAAACTTTTTCTATGTATGCTTTTTGTGACAGTCCGAATACCCCTTTGTTTCTATCTCGGTGAATTTCGATTCCTAGAACGAACGAAGCTTCACCAAGATCTTTTATATCAAAGTTTGAGCACAAAATCTTCTTTGTCTCTAGTAGCAGACTGACGTCACTACTAGCAAGTAGGATATCATCCACATACAGGATTAAGAAGATAAACTTTCCATCTTTAAACTTTGAATAAACACAGTTGTTCTCTATATTTTCTTTAAACTCAAACTTTCTTATTGTACTGTCAAACTTCAAGTAACACTGTCTTTAAGTTTGCTTTAACCCATAAATTAATTTCTTTAGACGGCGTCCCAGTCTTTCATTTCTTTCGACGACAAAACCTTTCGTGTTCGCCATGTAAACATTTTCCTCTAAATCCCCATTGAGAAATGCCGTTTTTACGTTCATCTGATGTAACTCTAAATCATAATGAGCTACTAGTGCCATTATGATTCTGAAGAAATATTTACATGAGACTAAAGAAAAGGTCTCATTGTAATCAATCCCTTGTCTTTGCGTAAAGCCTTTTGCCACGAGTCGTGCTTTATATCTTTCTACATTTTCTTGAGAGTCGAGTTTTGTTTTGTAGACCCATTTACAGCCTACTGTTTTGGCTCATTTAGGAATTACTTCTAAGTCCCAGACTTTATTAACCTTCATGAACTTCATTTCTTCTTCCATGGCTTCAAGTCATTTTGAAGAGTTTTTGCTTCTCATGGCTTCTTCAAATGAGGTGGGATCATCCTACATTTAAAATTTTTTCATTTGATAAATCTGATAATCATCAGAAATAGCTGATCTTCTTACTCTTTGAGACCTTTTTGGGGCCTTCTGATTTTGCACATTTTCTGTTGGAGGCAGTTGTTGCTCCCCCTCATCTATGGCAACGGGTGCTATGGGATCCTAAGGAACAGGTTTCTCATTCTCATTTATTATTGTCACAGAAGGAACGATAACAGGTGCTGGCACCACAGTGTCCTGCACTGTTGGTGCAGCGACAACTGGTAGTGAGAAGAATGGCTCTTGAATCATCGGAGTAGGCGCGTACGCCCGCTTCTCTTCAAGATCAATCTCTCGAGCTACCACACTCCCCCTTATCAACTCATCCTCTAAGAAGACAGCGTGTCTCATTTCTACAAACTTTGTATATCTGTCTGAACAGTAAAAACGATAACCTTTTGACTTTTCAGGATTGCCAATAAAATGGCAACTTACTGTTTTGAGATCTAATTTCCTAATGTTTGGGTTAAATACTTTAGCCTCAGCTGGGCTCCCCCACACACGTAAGTGGTTTAATGAGTGAACTCTTTTTATCTACAATTCGTACGGTATTTTGAGCACCGACTTACTTGGTACTCTGTTGAGAATATGGATGACGGTTTTTAACGTCTTCATCCACAAACTCAATGGCAGTGTAGAATAGCTCATCATGCTTCACACCATATCCATCAGGGTACGGTTACGTTTTTCAGCTACTCCATTTTGCAGAGGTTCGCCCGGTGTATAATACTGGGCTACTATGTTATTCTCCTTTAAGAACCTTGCAAAAGGTCTAGGAACTTGGCCATATAGGGTGTGCCGACCGTAGTACTCCCCCCCACGATTGGATCGAACTATCTTTATCTTTAAATCGTGTTGGTTTTCAACTTCAGCCTTAAATATCTTAAATTTATCCAAAGCTTCATTTCTTTCTTTGATTGGATAAATATATCCATATCGAGAGTAATCATCCGTCAATGTTATGAACGAGTCATAACCATCTATACTCTTCATAGAAAAAGGACCACAAATATTTGTGTGAATAATTTGTAGAACTCATGTGCTTCTTTTTGCATCTTTCTTAATTTTCTTTACATATTTTCCTTTGCATCTACATTATCTGCATTGTTCTAAGTTGAGAACTCTAGTGGAGAAAGAATTCATTTCTTTCTTTGATTGGATAAATATATCCATATCGAGAGTAATCATCCGTTAATGTTATGAACGAGTCATAATCTTCTATACTCTTCATAGAAAAAGGACCACAAATATTTGTGTGAATAATTTGTAGAACTCATGTGCTTCTTTTTGCATCTTTCTTAATTTTCTTTACATATTTTCCTTTGCATCTACATTATCTGCATTGTTCTAAGTTGAGAACTCTAGTGGAGAAAGAACTAGTCTTTCTATTCTCCCCCTCGAAATATGTCGTTTTCTGTTTTCATTGATAGACGAGGATTCATTTACTTTTTCGTACGCAACATTATCGCATACGACATTCAAATCATCATGTAGTGATAACAAATAAAGCTCAATTTGTAAGATGGCAAAACTAATACATTCTTTATTAAACATTATTTCACACTTGCCATTTCTAAAATGACAATCATAACTATCATTGTACAAACATGAAACACTAATCAAATTTCTCTGTAGAGAGGGTACATAGAGAACATCTCTAAGTAAAAGAGTAAAGCCATCAGCTAGCTCTAATGAAAGATTGCCAACGCTTCAAGTTCAGCTTGGACTCCATTTGCAACTTTAATGCATCTTTCTTTTCTTTGCGTAGTCCTCGTCGAACAAAATCCCTATAAAGAATTAGCAACATGAACAGTTGCTCCAGAGTCAATCCACCAAGTGAATTTTGAATATTGCACATATAGAGATTCGTTTATAAAAGTAATAATGTTCTCACCTTTTTTCGCCATGATCATCTTTAAGTAATCAGGACAGTTCTTCTTGTAATGTTCTGTCTTCTTGCAGTGAAGACACTGGTGCTTGTCTACTATAAATTTGTTCTGTTGAGGCTGATGGATAGGGGCTTTTCCTTTGTTCTTTGAGGAGTGATTGTTGAAATTCTTTCTTTTGTTGTCCTTTACATAGTTGATAGAACCATCATGTGAAGCTTTAATTCTGTCCTCCTCTTGCACACACATAGCTATGCACTTTTTCAAGTCCCGTGTCTCGGGTGGCATATTGTAGTTGACAACAAAGGTGTCAAACTCTTTTGGCAAAGAAACAAAAATCAGATGAATAAGGAGCTCATCCTTGAGACCCAGATCCATTGGTTTGAGTTTGGATGCCATATTGCTCATTCTTAGTATATGCTCTCTAATGTCGCCGTTACCACCAGAGTACTTTTCTGTCACAAGTTGCTTAATCACTTGTGTAGCATATGTCTTTGAAGAGCCAGTAAACTGACTCTTTATTCTTTTAAGGTACTCTGTGACGGTCTCACACTCTGAGATTGAGCCCACAATTGTAAGCTCAATCGTGTTATTTATCACAGCCATACACTTCTTGTTGGCTGTGATCCATTTTCTATGCTCAAGGTCATAGAACATCTTTAATGGAGCATAGTCCCTCTGTCTAGTCTGCCAAATAGACTCAGCCTTATTTTCTTTCTTTACTGGCTCCTCAAGCTCAGTGGGACATGCTGTGGTGAGTACCCAGTCCACCTCAGCCAAGATAAACGATAGCTCTATCTTTTTCTTCCACTCTCCATAGTTGTCACTTTTGAGAGTGGGTATATCTTTGATACAACTCATTAAGTTGTATCCGCCTGTAAATAAATCAAATAAAGTGAGAACATAATAATAATAAAATTATATGTCTTATTTTCAACGTTGGTAAAAAATATGACACAAAAATTTGTATTATACATTAAATCTGTGTCACCGTTGGGTAGAAATAGAAATAATGCATAAAAATATCAATTATGAAATTATAATACTGTTATTATCAACGTTGGTCAGAAAATAACAATATCATAATTACTGAAATTTATTACTATTTTTTCAAAATTAAATTCTCCCGTTGGTTCGAATTTAATAATGAAAATAATTTCTTTAAGTACGTAGCGGAAAACAATTTTTTTTAATTTTCAAAAGCATTTAATTTATTTTTTTATTCTGTCAAAATTATCCCGTTGGTTCAAATTTTAACAGATTTAATTAGGTAAAAAATTACCCAATTAATCAATTAAAAATGCCTCTGAAAAAGAAAAACAAAAAATTCATTCGAAATTTGGGCCACAATGACCTTTCGGTCTGGCCCATCAGCCTTTTTCATTTCATACAAGACAACTTGGGCTTGGGCTGAAAATTCTCTCTCCCACATGGGTCAAATCTAGCCCATCTACCCATCATACGATCTGAACCGTTGGATTCAGATCTAACAGACGCGCTCTTTTTCCGTGGATATAAAAGGATTCGACTCCTCTTCCAACCCTAACCCTAAATCATATCCCTCACTGCAACCGCCTCTGCTGGCTCGCGCCACCCGACACACGCGAAAAATGCACTGCGCGCCCGTTCGCGCCGCCCGCCACGCGGCTCGGCCG
>BCLF01000001.1:4005700-4028949 GCA_001602275.1 Zoysia japonica | reverse complement strand
CCCCCCCCCCCCCCCCCCCCCGCCCCCACACCCGGCGCGCGCTAAAAAACAGTCATTGGCAGAATTGATTAACTTCAGCAGGAACTATGCGGTTAAAATGACACAGATTTGTGTGTCTCGCAGAAACATTCTTGAATGTGACGTACAGTGTGATGCAGGGAGGTTGAAAACTCGATACCGTGATGTGTTATCGTGCAGAAGGTAAATGGTGATTCAGTAAGCACTGTTTCGTCAGACGATGGCTCAGTTCCGTTGTTGATCATCCACAGAATTACTGAAATTCTAGTAATGTTTGCTTGGGTACTAAAACCTTGATCTTATCATCTTCGAATCCACTTGGTGGTTTTTTTACCCTGGTTATGGAAGGGTGGCGTGACACGACTTCAGTTGCTTGACCCAAGCACCCAAGTTCAGAGCAAACATACCCTTTCCCTGCAGGATTATTTTGGCTCCTTGGAAGAAAAATAGGCGATGACACCTGCAGTGAGGACTAGTATCATTTGCTTGGTAGACTGCAGAACCAGTCAACCGTACCTATCCATTTACGATGTTACTGCAACTGTGTTATTACTGAAAGTCAGCTCCATATCTACAGAGCATGCAATAAAAAGTACAGGTCGTTACACTTGCTATGATCGCTACAGGCTGGACCCGGCAATGAGATGACGAGCAAGCTATGCAATGGGATTCAGAAGACGGATAAAATTCACTAGTAACGTCATGCATAAGCGTTGGCACGGTGACACTAAAATTAATCATACACGGGCGTAGGCGTAATCGGCAATTTCAGCACGAGACAGATTCTTCGAGGCCCCTAATGAAAACCAGGGGTTGGGCTGAATAGAGGCTAGAGAATCTCCAACCATTATCTAAACGGCATTTTTAAATTTAAAAAGCAGTACGTAGTTATGAAAACCACCCTACGACTGCCTGTAAATCAGCTCATAATCATATCAATTCCCGAAACGAGAGCTCTGAATCGCCCCATTTGGAGATGAGAGTAAGGAACTCCCAGAACACTGAATAGTACATTTCATAACGTATTCTTGAATGCTCGTGAGCCAAAGCATGTTTGTTCCGCGATGAACTGCGACGCTCAATTTGGTGACTCTGCAGCTCTCTTCTCAGTCTCACTGCTCGCTGACTATAACAGCGCCACCGGCAGCGAGAATGCGAGCGTATCACAATGCAAACAGCGATCGAGCGCACCTGTCACCACTCAGACATGTTCCGGAGTCCGCTCATGGGTGAAGGAGGAGCCGGATGCCGGGAGATGGAGGCGATCCTGAGCGATTATGCGGCGTGCATCTGGGCCTGGCGTGGGGCGCGGAGAATGGCGACGTGGACCGGGCTCACGTGGGCCGCGTTCGCCGGCCTGCCAGGGTTCGCCGGCCTGTCCGCTGCCTCGGCGGTGAATCCGGTGATGCTGGTAGGAGGACTTCCAGGTGCTCATCCCGCTCGCCGGGATGCACTGCCGGATCCGCAGGTCGCGTTCGACTCGCAAGTCGCAATCTGTCATGGCCTCATGGGCGTCACGATCTCGGCCTGCCTCAACGCGGTTGCCAGGTTGGTTCATTCACTCTGCATCTCCCTGACCAGCACAGTTGTTCAAAGGCTTCGGGACACGCATGTGTCCCTCAGAACCCTGCAGCACGGTATGGACCGAGTGCGGCATCTCAACGAGTTCCATGTCCGGGAGCACACTGAAAACTGGAGCAGTGCACCGTACGGTACCTCGCCGTACCGCAGGAGCACATGTCGCTGGATACACTCAGCGTTGTTTCCTCTGCGCGTTGCCATACTCACATGCGCTACCTGTTTCGTCAAACCGTGCGTTCATACTTCACTCCATCTGGCGAAAAATGCATTGAAATGAAATTTATATGTAGTACTGGAGTAGATCCAAATTAACACACCGTATACTCATTGACTTATTAATTTGACCACATGGCGTTGTTTGCTTTCTCGGTACGAACGCAGCGACAGATTTGCTAGTAGTACAGTCTTTGATTCTTTGCCACTCCACCTAGCCAGATTCTCGAACCTTAGCCCTTAGGTGGTCGGTTCACGGGTAGGCGATAGCTTATCTGGACCTTAATCTGAATGCAAGATTATAAGGTTGTATCTCTCTTTTTTTTAATGCGAAACATGCCTAAGCACGATCTTGAAAAAAAAATGTGAGCAGGCAATGCTTCTGACAAACTCACATCTCTGAAAACCTTAGCACGGTTCCCATGTGCTAAACTTGCGTGATGATCAAACTGCATTTTCAGATTTCACTCCATCTTTCATGACCTTGGCGGCAAGATCATGCTGGAAACGAAAAATGAACTGGATTCAAGCACCTCATGTATTCAATGGGGGCAAGATCACGCTGGAAACCCTCAGAAACCATCTGTTCTTCCCATTGGTACCGCTGTTTCCTTTTCATTGAACTGATCAAGGCGTTGGTGTCGGCTATGGGTGGCAAGCAATGGTAGCATGCATCAACATTGGATGCCACTACTTCATTTGTGTACCCCTAGGTGTGCTGCTCGGATTCAGATTTGATTTTGGAGGCAAGGTACGGTTGATTCAGTCTGCTGCATTTTTTTTAATATCTGATTCTGGTTCATCGGAGATTGCAAAATCACCGCCCATTTCCAGTTGACTTGTTGGTTGAGTACTTGTTCCAGTGTCAACAGAAAAAACGGTAATGAGCACTTGTCCGTAAACCATCTGCTGCAGTGTGAAAACCGGATCTTGCGCTGTAGGGATTGTGGGGAGGCATGGTTGGGGGCCCTCTGAGTCAAACACATTCTGATCTGTATTGCATCACGTTCAGGACTGATTGGAAAAATGAGGTAAGCCATTGTTGGTCATTATCATGTTCCTCGAACCGTCATAAACTCTCTCTGACAGATGATTCTCAAATCTCACTTGCCGAATCGCATCTACTTTGTTTGTTTGTTGCGCACTTTTAGGGCGAATATTCTACTCAAATTTATGCTTGAATGGCCATTTTGGTTGATCCATTGGTCTTCTCAGAACTTTTCCCTAAAAGAACTAGTCTTACATTATGTTACTTATATCTATTTTCCACCGTCTCAATGTAGGTCGAGAAAGCAAGGAAAAGATTAGATTAGTGGGATGATACAAGGCAACCTTCTCGCTAACAACTAGTGACGATGTCAGAGGTGGATGTAAGATGAGTCCATTATGTCCATATGCTGCTGCAAGTTGATCGAACCACTGGTACTCTTCAGTGCCATCCCATTTGCCACTGCTAACTGCACTTATAGACCACACAATTCAGTAATGTACTAATGCACAGTTCCGTATGAGTCATTCTGTTTCAGAATTAACAAATTGTTCACCGTACCTAACGATACTAATTTGAGCTTCAGCAGCAACGCTTTGTTAACCCTTTGGTTCAATGAGTGGTTACCTTTTGTTCAAAAGAAAGTTGTGCCGGAAACATGGCTGGCGGCCTTATTGAATATTACAATGGCGCAACCGTGGTTGCTAAAATTGTTTACTCCACGAGCCTCCGCATCGCCCCGCTGACCGAGTTAAGAAACTCTGCAGGCCGCAGGAGGCAACAATCAAAGAGACAAATGCCATGAAGTAGCCTCCAACCGGGAAGCTTCTTGGCCGGCCTCATCAGCGTTCACCACTATGCGCATATGTTAACGGATAAACGGAGCTCGTAGCCGTGCTGTGCTTGCTGGAATTTTTTCCCCCCCCCTGCAAGCAAGGCTGGCTGTTCCAATGCACTTTTCGGAAACGAAAATTCCAAAAAAGAAATTCAGGCCTGAGACGGCATAGTTCAGATGAACAATGTAAGCTGGCGATTGCAGGTTCATAGCAGCATGCCAAGGGAGATACTACCTCATGCCGGTGCACTCCGTCATCTTCAGTGACCTCACAAACGTAGTTTAGGCAGGGGCGGTGCTGTTATGTGGCAACGCGGTGAGCGTCAGAAGCTGCTGATGGGCGCGGAGCCAATAGTTTCCAGGCGCGAACGCCGCGAAGCGAGGCATCTAGGCCGTGCTTGGTTGTTACTACTACAGCTCGAACCACGCCTGACCTGAGCCAGGTAGCGTCTTCCGATCGGACTCTTCCGCCCGGTGAGGTGCATCCCTGGGAGGGCAAGAACCAAGAACCAGTGAACCACCGTTACGGTTGCTTTTCGTCGCCCGTCTCTCTTCGTCAGCATTGACTTGCTTCAAATGGTGTTAAACAACTGAGGAAACGAGCAGTTTGGACTTTGGAGGGAACCTCTTCGGCTGGTTGAGATTCTGAAGTGCGGAGACGGAGAGTGGCACTCGGGGAAGGAAGTGCTCCTCTGCCTCAGGGTTTCAGCCAGTCCGGAGCTGAAGCAGAGTTAAAAAGGTTTCGTTTCAGACCACGACCAGGGACGAACGAACCTCTTCGAGCGGTTACAATGGGGTTGGCTTCACCGGATTCCCCTGTTTTTTATTGTAAATTTATTACAGAACCTAAAGAGAGTTCCCTGCAAAAACGGTAACAACGGAAAAGAGAAAAACTAGGCAAGATTCTGGATCTAAGCTCCCAAAAGATCTCCTAAACGCTTGGCTTTAGCTCTCTCGGAAGAGAGCAGGAGAGGTGTCTTCGGCATCGAAAAGCTAGTTGTCTTATCTCTGGTCTTCCAGATACACAAAAATCTCAAATGGTACGGCGGTACCGGCACAGGTCCGGTCTTGGTGTTTTAAGAGCTGTACGTAACACAATTTCAGAAACTCACCAGTTGCAGCGCCTTGCTTATCTTTCGCAAAAGACGGGAGCACGGAATCCTTTTGACCACCGGGAACCCAGATTCAAAGCTCTCATGATATGTTCTTCATGCTGACAGCACGATCCCATACCCACCCGTGAATTGAAGTTCAATTTCGTCTCTAATTCGCCGAAGAGAAAAAATGGTTCGTGATGTGACTGAGGTTTATGGTCCAGGCATGATGTGATCATGCATCTGGCGCCATCGTTTTCGGCTCTGTCATGACCCTACGTGACCTTGGAAAATGAATATTCTCAAGGAAGGAAAATGAACCTGGAGGTGCAAGAACCTTTTTTAGATGAAAATGGTACAAGAAAATTACTTGTAAACACTGTCCAACTAATGATTCCACCAATAATTCCGAAAAATATAAGCTAAGTTCAGCCTGCCGAAGACCCACACCGCATCGCGCATCCTTTGCCTATATAACAACAGGCGAGGCACGCACGTCCCAGCAAGCTAAGAACCAGACCAGACCGCCACCTGCAATCGCAACAGTAGACGAAGCTCATACTCCGGATACTACCACCAGCAACCTCCTCTTCTCCCATCCACCACTTCCTCACCGTCACCGGCGCCGCAAAGACCGAAGATGCTGCTGCTGAAGACGGCGCCGGGGTTCGCGTACGCGAAGGTGGACAAGGTGGACGCGGAGGAGGCGCGGCGCCTCAGGGCGCAGTACCTGATCCACAAGGTGCTGGAGGAGTCGGTCCCGGCGGCGCGGTCGCGGCCGCCGGCGCTGGCGCGCGTGAAGGCGCGGATCGGCGTCCGGCTCAAGAAGCTCCGGCTCGCCGTCCGCGGCGTCCGGGTGCGCGCGTGCCGGGCCGTGCAAAGGCACCTCAGGAGCCTCAGGCGTCTCCTCGCGCAGCGGTCAGGGTCAGGCCAGCCGGCGGCGTCGCCTTGATGAATCTTGATCGGTGCCTTGCCTTTTCCCGTCACAGGAGATGCGGTCCTCGTGGTTTTCTTTTCTGGTTAATTTGGGTGTGGCGTGGTCGCTTGGATAGGGGAGCAAACCAAATGGTTAATAACTTTTTGAGCTTTGCAAAGCTCAGGGATTAGACTCTCTTGGTGTGCTTAATTCTTCCTCTAATTAGGTGGTGGAAGGGTATCATATACATATGCATATAGTAAAATCAGTCTTGCATTTGTGTCTTTGTTTTTCTTTCTTTCCTGGAATCCTGCTCTGCTAGGAATGCACAAGTCAGAGATCTCTTACCCTTTCATGGTTTTGTAGATTTTGTAGTTTGTCTATCACACTGTATACTGATTGTTCCAATAATCCAGCATCCTATGTTTTATTTAGTGTTTGCATTTTCTTGATCCTAAGTGTTTGTGTCTCCACTCTGCAGCATGGTCTTTGCCTACCTTAATGAAAGTTTGCTGATTGGGATTTGGGAGCATGATCGAAATCAATGGCATGGTCTTTCATGCTATTTTTCTCCGGTGCAACTCTGAATCTTCAAGAAACCACTTGCTAATAAAAACCTGCATCGTAAAAAAATTCAGAAGCAAATCATTAATGCATATTTTCTACTACTTCGCTCACCCTTCTGGAAGCTACTTAGCCACGTGATCAAACCGAGCAGTAAGAGAAGTGGCTTAAAAAATATATTGCTCCTTCTGTCATAATTTATAAGTGGTTTTGAGATTGAGCATCAGAATTAAGAAGAGCAAAAATATGAGATGCACTGAAACAAAAATGCGAAAGATAGATATGTAAAAAGTATTAAGAAAAGAGAAAATATATTGTGATAATTTAGAAAAAAATTGAGGAGTCAAAATGGTTTAAATTGTTTTGACGGAGTAACTGCTACCCACTGGACGGACCGGAGCACGTGTCCTGTCATGTGCGAACATGGGAAGGGAGTGATCTGGTGTTCCTGGTAGATTCGGGGTCAGATTCATCCCGCTCTCTTGGCACCAAAGGAAGTGAAGCGGATCATCACGCAGAAGGATCATTCATCATCGGTTTGAAGCGAAGCAAAACTTCTGTTCCACGGACGACCACCAATAAAATGACTGCATCAACCACCGATGAAACATTTTCAAATGCTGGATGAATGGAACGCTTGACTTGAACATGTTTTAAAAAGGAATGCGTCTGAATCGATAGGTTTTGCTTGTGAACTAAGCTTACTGGTGTCTCGCTCTGTCAACGGCGTACCAGAAATAACCTGACCTTATCGACCGCACAGGACGAGTACAGGCGACTGAATATTTGCCGGGAAGTTCTGGTTGCAATTGGACGCCAGATAAGACGCTCGCTTAATTTAAACTGTCATTTGAATTGAAAATCTGAATAACAACGACTACTCACTACGATGATGGCGACGAAAAAAAAAAAGCTTGGTTTGAAAGGATGGCGGGGCAAGGGTGGAACGCTGCGTTGACGGATGGCATCAAGAACTCAATCAAGATGACGTCGAGCTCCTCACGGGCTGGCCGAAACGGCTGGCGTCAGAGGCGTCTTCCTCCCAGCGGCTAAACAAGGTGGCCGCCCACCCAACCACGAGGCGCCATGCCGCCACCGAAGGTTCGGCGGTCTGCGGCCCGGCGATGTCGGGGCAAGATTGGTGGTCGTCTCGTCCCGTCACCTCTGTCAACGGAGGGAGCTTTATTTACACGACGCAGTTATTTTTTAATGAATCACACCTTATTTTTGGCGGTCAAACTGAACTTGGAACCAGAAGTATTTGCCAGTCCAATAGGGAGTTTGACCTCCTCAACCATTGTCAATAAAAAAATGAAACTAAATAAAAATTAGGTTCCGTTCCAAATAAAAGATCAAAAGAAACAAGCAGGAAGAGTGAGATGGGCTCCTGTCAGCGAATTCACTCCGGGCTCGGCACGAACCGACCAAAAGGACATTGAAACCAAAACCAACTCATCGGCCCGGCCCGTGTTAACCCAGCCTCTGACTGCCGCGCATCGAGATCTCAAACCCTATTTCTCAGCCCCGAGCTCGCCCCTGACGCCAGCCCCAAGCTCACCCCCGAGTTGCCTTCGCCGCCCTAGCCTAGCCTCGCCTCTGGACGCTGGCCTCTAGCTCTCCACCGGCGGCGCTGTGGCGTGAGTAGCGGAGGGAGGAAGCAGTAGCGCAAGGAGCGGAGGGAGGCGACGACGACGGTGCGAGTGGAGGAGGCGGCGCTCTGGGTGATAGGGAAGAATGGCGCGAGGGGAGATCGCAAAAGCTGGGCACCCAAACATATCCCTTTCGCTTTTCCAGATATTCGCTTCTTCAAACCAGCGGAGCTAGCTTCTCCAAAACATGGATTGCGGGAAAAACTCAAAAACAAAATCTACCCCAAACAAGGCCTAAAATTGATGCACTCAAGAGGTTTACAAAACTGATTAGTTTTTATGATTTTCGATAAAATCCATCCGATCTAGTTTCACTGAACAACTTCATTTTATTTTTTTTAAAAAAATTAAAAATTTGAAAAATTTTAAAATAACAAAAACGGGTAAAATCAAAGAGTTAACCGGTGGACTATCGATAAACCAGATAAACCAAAAAAACCGATCGATTTATTACTTATAGCACTTCGTTCAAATTTTGATTTCTCGATTTAAAACAATTTTTAATCAGTTTTTACAGTTTTTATCTTCCGACCGATTTTAGCGATTCAAACGAAATAAAAAACCCTGGTACTCACTTACATGGTGCACAAGCAAATTGTAACAATCATTCTCATAAGTTGAAAATTCCTGGTTTCCATTCAAAACATCTAACTGAATCTTTTTAATACCCCTTTATCAATATGGCACCTCCACTGATTTTTTTTTATCCCGTATTAACTCTCCGAAAATAACCAAACAATGCCACCACATGATCAAAAATTGCACCCCCTCAGGTGGGGATACCGTACTAGGCTAGGCAAAACCCATCACGAGCAATCTAAGCCATCGTATTCCAAAGTTAACTGTGCATTTTACTCAAGAGCTTCAGTGCCAATGCCTCTTGCTGAGCGAGAATGTCGGCATCCTTCACATTAACATCGCCTTCATCATCACTGTCAAAATATTTCTTGCCCTTGTTAGATGGGTTATGACCTCTGTCCGATTCAGAGCTGCTGTCCTCTGACATGGCTTCTGCCTCCTCCTGCCTCTTGCGCTTCAACTTCAGTTTCTTTTGCAGCTTCTTCTCACGTAAGCTCTTCTTCTGCTCGAGCTTGTCCTCCTTGTCATACTTCTGCATTTCTTTATACAACTCAGCATACCGCTGGGAAACTAGCAATTGAAACAGAAAAATAACATGAGCTGGGACATTTCAAATTGCTGACTTTAGACATGATTAAGATTGAGGTACAAGGCAAACACACTTTTATCTTTGTCAACCACTGCCTCTGAAGCTACTTCTTCAGCTACGGATGCGAGAGGTGGGATAATGTTGCCCTCATCATCATACCTGACCCTAGTTCCGACAGGCCTGTGCACATTTATCTTCAGCTTCTTCTTTTTTGAAGGCCTTCCGAGTCTAAAAAGCACAACTAGTTAGCATAATACGTGCAGAACTTTACCTGGAAGAAGATATTTGGTAGCCTGAAAATGAAAGTAAGAAGGTTGAAGGACATACGCATTGAGTTGTTCTGGTTCCGTAGTTGTATCTGTGATAGACTCTTTCGGACGAAGAATATCATTATCATCCGCACCAGCATCTGCGGCATGCTTCTTGAGACAAAGGATATCGTCATGTCCATCGTCCATAATGGAATCACTGTTTGCCTGTGGGTTAATTTCGATAAATTTAGGTTTGGAATTGGATTTCATTTGTTTATCATCAATGTGCTCCATATCCTTCTTTGGCACATTCTTTTTGTGGCTAACGAAGCGGATTTTTGGAGTAACAGGCAGACCAAGGGAGGCAGCATATGCAGCAAAGTTCTCTGCAGAGAATCTGCTTAGGTCGAACACCTCTTTGTCTTTCTGGAGGTACAGTGACTTAAGATATGTAACAAATGCTCTTTTACCCAGTTGCTGAAGATTTGGAAATTTAACCAATACCGAGGCAATATTCTGAGATATCTGTTCCAGTTGTTCCGCCTTTGGCTACATCAAAGTAATTTAGATTCAGTAACAAATAAAAAAAGAACGCACTGAATGAAGTAACTCCTCTCCATATGCACTAGTTGAGCAATTCTGTGGTGTGAACAGTTTTATCACTATTCTTTGTTGCAACAGGGAACAGCTATTCTCAGTGTGCTGGCATAGCTCAATCATAATAAAAAGTACTAAAAGGAATTCTTAATGCTAACCTTTCTGATATGAATAGGTATTTTAGTTTCCATCGCCTTCAATTTTTCAAGCATTCTTTCTTCCTCAGGACAAAGGAACATAAGAGCTTTTCCTTTCTTATTGTAGCGAGCTGTACGACCAACTCTATGAATGTAATTATCAATGCTTTCTGGGCAGTCAACCTGTAAATATGATAAACAGGTTACAGTATGAAAAATAAGAAAAATAGCAGTGTTAAATGATATACCTGAACCACCCAGTCAACATTCTGTATATCCAATCCTCTAGAGCTTATATCAGTTGAGAACAATACTGAAGTACTCTCATTGAAATCTGCAACTATGGCCTGCTGGACTTCGTGTTTCATCCGCCCATGCATACATTTCAGAGGAATACCAGGACGAAGTTTCTTAAAAACTTCAAAAACAAATTTGACCTGAAGAAGTCCAATATCAGATGAAATAACAAGTTAACTTGCGAGAAGAATTAATGAAATTATACAGCACAAGGACTCCGAGAGAAATTAAATGATACCTGCTTCACACTAGATAAGAAGACCATCGTTTTTGAATTTAGATGCCTTTTAATGAAACTCCAGAGCATATTTAGCTTCTGCTCAAGAGGCACAATCATAGCATACTGCTCAAGGGTATCTGGGGTGACCGTTCTGGCCTCCTCATGCACACTTATATATTGAGGATCTTTCAGGCTAACCCTTGCGAGGTCCTTAACTGACTTTGTTTGTGTAGCGGAAAACAGTAAAGTTTGTCTCACTCTGGGGATCTGAGAAAGGATGGCATCAACCTGACTTCTAAAACCATTATCAAGAATTTGATCTGCCTCATCGAGCACCAACATCTGTTTCCAATGGAAAAAATGGAAAGGAGAGTATTTTAGATTTTCTAAATGAGCACTCACTGTAATTATAGAACAAGATATGTCTAATGACCTGGAGGTTTGAACAATCGAAATTAGGAGTCTCGTTGAAGTGCTGGACTAACCGCCCAGGTGTGCACACTATGATATTCAGGTAGTTCATGCGTGCCTTCTCTTCCTCGATACCCTTGCGCTTGCCAACAATAGCACCGGCACTAAAGCTATGATGCTTTCCCACAGTCCTGAACACTTCAAAAATCTGCCCAGCTAAATCAGTCGTGGGGGAAAGAATAATACAACCCACACCGTCCTCTGGACCCCATCTCTCCCTGTACAGCTTCTCTAAGACCTAACAGAAGAAGATTGTGTTAAGGTCACCAGTAATTTAGTAGTTATAAACTTACATATAATCAACTGCGCCTCTTTGGAGGAGGCATCGAAATATAACAATTTCCTGGGGACAATCCAGATAGCAAAAATTTCAAAACAGGAATGAGCTCCCAAAGCACAATGTGTATCGCTAAAAAAACGAAAGTCTGATCAATTCAGTGCTAGAGAGAAAGTAGAAACGTTGCTACTGCTTCCCAAGACCCTAACTTTGGGGAACAGATTAATTAGCAGCAGGAGCTCTACCGGGATAACGAAGGCGAGGGTCTTGCCCGAGCCGGTCTTCGCCGCGCCGAGAACGTCGCGGCCGCAGAGCGCGTGAGGAATGGCGGCGCGCTGGATGTCGCTCATCTCCTTGAACCCAGCCTTCCGCAGCCCGTCCTTGGTCTTCTGCGACAGCGGCAGCTCGTCAAACAGCGTGCATGCGCCGTACGCCGGGTGCTCCCCTTCCGGCCGTGTGGCCGGCGCCGCACCAGCGGATTTGGAGGGGGCCGGGGGCTTGGTGCCCGGGAGGGGCTTGCCGCCGTCGATCCATTCGTTGAGGAGACGGATCTCGTCGGCCTCCCGGAGCCGGCCCTGCTTCGCCGCGGCGCGGCGCTGAGTGCGGCGCATGGCGCGAGCAGGCCTGGGCGCGAGAGTTTAGGGTTCCGGTGAGAAGTGTCGGAAGGTTCTAGAAGCGTCGCTGCTCCGGTGCTAGGGTTTTAAGCGAGGCGGCAGGGCAGCGAGGTCGGGAGATAAAAGAGGATTTGTTTGTGTCTGGAAAATGAAATTATGTTTTTTCTTCCTTGGATATTTGAAATCTAGCAAAATTGGGTTTTACCTTGTCTGCTTGTGATTTCCCACATTGTCTAAACTATGGCTTCGGTCTGCTAATTCATAAAAATTTTGTATCAATTAGTTCAATTTTATATAAAAAATCATTCATTTTAAATAAGATAATATATGCAGCCACATATTGTGTTTTCTGGGATGGGGCAACCTTTTCTTTTGTTTGATAACATATTTTTGTTTGGTAGAGTACGAGGGATGAGGCAGTCTAGGTGATGAGAAGATTTGATCTCTATCTCTGCTTCTTAAAAAATACAGTTTTTTTTTTATAAGTACATACAGTAAAATGTCCTCAGCAGATACTACATACACATAAAAAATACACACATAATTATTTTTTTTTATAAATCCGACGGATAAAATCTCTCCACTGACACCTCTTATAAATCTAATAGATGAGCTCTTTTAGATCTCTTAAATTTTGAGCCCACATCGACTATTGTTAGTTAACAAAATACAACTACTCAGAACAAATATATAAAATCTAAGAAAAGTTGTTGAAAAACAAAATATCAACTTTTTTTTCTTTTTTGTTGCAAAGGCAACTATGACTACCTTCTCAACATTCTGTTTCGACCGTACTGTTTTATCTGGGATTAACGTGCATGTGGAGGTGTGTACTTTTCTTGATCTCTATCGTTTACTACCTTCGTCCATAAATTAACATTTTTTACTATTAAATGTCATGTTTTACTTTCTATCTTATTCATAAAAATTGTAAAAATATTATTTATTTTTCGTGATTAATGGTATCATAAAAAATGCTTCAAACATAACTAATTTATTTTTATATTTGTAAAAAATAAATAAAATAAATGGTTAAACATTATATTTAAAAATAAAAAAATAAAAAATAAGAACAAAGATAGTACTACCACTTATCAAAGCAATCAGTTTCTGCGGCTCAAGATGCTGGACCTCTTTGAATGTCAGGGTATCGAGCTGCTCCCCCATGAGATTCAGCCATGCATGATTAGACAAAATTGAGCATTTGCTCTGTATCCTAACAGCAATAGGTCATCTTGAGTAAACAGGTGTAAACCTCACTTATTTTGAGACGGACCTGAGCAAATATATGAAATGCAGCGAAAGTTATTAGTAAACAAAACAAATTTGTTTCGGGTCGTTCAGAATTTTTAAAACGCATCAAGCTTTAGATATGAATCATATAAATTTTGAATGATTAGTTTGTATTTAATCTTTTATGATGAAGAATTATAAATTATAAATTTTAATTTTAATATATTATTTTTTAAATTAATATTTTTAGACCGTAGCGTTAGCACGGGTATCGAGACTAGTATAAAAGAGAGAGAGTTAGTTAGTTTTGAATTTACAAATTTAGCTAGATTTGATTGATATAAATCAAATAGTTAGATAATGCTCAAACTATTGTCTCACTGAAGTACCTTGGTGGCCGTTTTTTTTTAAATAACTCAGTAGGTCCTTCCTCTGCACTTCTCTCCCTCCCTCTCTTTCCTTTCGAATTAGTCGTCTTCTTCCAAGTTCCTGTAATCTCTCTACCCCTCGGCTGTCTCTCTCTCTCTCCCTCATCTCTCTCTTGACCTCATCGCCGAAGGTAGGTGGTGAGGCGAGCGGGCTGTGCAATGGCACGAGCCGAGTGGGGTTGCGGGCGAGTAGGGTGTAATAGTTTAGGTTCTCATACTCATATATAGACTATGTGAACCACGTTTACAAAGTAAATTGTTTATGTTTTTATCATTACATTATGTAAAAGAGTTAACATAAAATTACCATACTTTGAGTCACTGACTACTATTTAAGTTGATCTATTCTTCTTTAAACTAGTAAAATGAGAATATAATTTACCCACACTATAAGCTATGAAATTTAGGTATCTTTGATAGGTCACCATCCACTTGTTTTTTTTCCGGCTGTGTAGCTGTCTCACCCTTGCTTATATAGCTGCATCGGCGGAGCTAGGTGTCGGCTAGAGTGGGTCGTGGCCCCTCTCCCTTTGGTGCATGACAATTTCTGAAGAAAGAACATTTCAGAAGTTAAAGAGGAAAAGTACCTAACATGCATGAGCAAGAAGTATATTTTTCATTGTTAATGTCTACCAAAATTAAGGTAAAGATATATTACTCTATCACTGATGAGGTTATTGACTAATTTTTGTGTATCTGCATAATCGACCTCTCTGCAATTTACTTCTAGCTCCGCCACTGTATAGCTGGTCAACGGACTGAGCCGGGCTGGCATGGCACAGGTCTGATCGAGCTCGAGTCACATCAAAGTCGGCCCGGCACAGTCCGCCAATTGATCGGGCCGACTGCTCAGGCTCAAGCACGACTCGAGTGATTTTACACAAGCTTGATCGACCCGAAGCATGGAAAAAAATAAATCTTATTTTTATTTAAAAAATTATTGAAAATTAATTATATAATATCAAAAATCATATATTTTAAACATAAATAGAGAAAAATAAACATATTTTAATATTAAATTTTAATAAAATAATAAACAGGCCGAATCAAGCTGTGTCGTGTGGACCGAGCTAAACGGGCCTGACTGAACCAACCTAATCGGGCCAGCTCAATGGGCCTACGGCCAGATCCAAACACAATCCGTGTCGTGCCTCGGACTAACCTAGCCCAGCTGACCATCGTGCTAAATCATGCTCAAACCAAGCCAAAATTATCATACCTCGAGCCGACCCATTTCGCTCAATCCAGCTGTCCAGCTATACTTGCTTGCCCCTGAGCCAAACGCCACCGAAAAGGTGGCCCTCCTACTCAACTTCGCCTCCGTATGAAACGCACCCTGAGATGCGGTACAAAATTGCGAGATACTTCTGCTGAAACCACTTTATCAGCTTCCCCGAACAATGTACCAATCTCATTCAGTGTCGCGGTCCCTTCGACGATAAGGCGTATTTCTGTTTCTTTTCAGGTTGTACGTATTCCCGCGCGGTAAACACCGTGCCGACCACCCTCACTTACGGGTCACTCATACGGCAACGCAAAGCGCTCCCAAGATATTTGCACTCTCCATTGAATGCGCTTTCTTTTGTGCACATGGGGGCCGCACATGCGGACCCAACCCAACTTGGTGCAAGTTGCGGTCAATCACGTGCCGGCTTCGCGCGCTATTTAAACGCGGCCGCCACCGACCGATTAAGTTGGGAACAAATATAATCCACAGAGGCCAAAGAGAGATTGCTGCTTTCCTTTTCAGCTCGGCTCGGTCGTCATGGATTACCAAATGGAGGAGGAGGTGCACCTGCACCAGGGATTCCAGCCTTGGCAGTGGCAGTGGCGCCTCTTCTCGCTCCTGTCGTCCCCCGCCCTGTTGTCTCCGGCGACGGCGCGCCGCCAGCCCAACCATGTCAGCTGGGAGGAGACGGCCGCCGCGCACCTCTTCTCCGCCAGCCTCCCCGGTATGTAACCGACCTGAATCTTCTCTGTTTGCCACTTTCAGCTCGTTCAACAGAACGCAAGCGACTTCTGACTTCTGAACTTTGGCTGCTGTTCCGTGGCGTTGACTCGTTGTGTTGCCTGTTCGTAATTAGGCGTCAGGAAGGAGGAGATCAGGGTGGAGGTGGAGGACGCGCGGTACCTCGTCATCCGCACCGAGCTAGACGCCGACGACGTTGACGCGCGGGAAGACGGGGTGGGTAGGACTAGGAGGAGCTTCGCGAGGAAGTTCCGGCTGCCAGGGATGGTCCACGCGGACGGCATCTCCGCGGAGTACGCCCACGGCGTGCTCACCGTGACCGTGCCGCGGATGCACACCCGGTTCCGCCCCGCCGCAGCCGCCGTCGGACTCCTCGGCCCCGGCGGGCCGGCGCAAGACTCTGCCGCGCCGGCGGCGTGAATTCACTTACGCTTGCTCCTATGTATCTTTGTTACTGGATGTAACTTGTAAGGTCTCGGTTTTATCTGGGCCTCCAGTCGATGGAAGGATTATCACTTTCTTGATTCATTTGCATCGGTTAATTACTTGATTGCTCTGTGTGTGTTGTGGTACGTTAACATCTGGTTAAGCATTGGCCTTATTGCGAGGAACATTGTTACTGTAGCAGTAAAAAAATGGAAACGGGCTGTGGTTCTGATTGGTTTTTTTTTTCTCTTTTTGCGACTATATGTGGTTCTGATTGGTTGAGCAGCGGAGATTGCTGAACGCTCATAACTTTTTGATTGCTTGGAAGTTTTGACAGACGGGTGATGATGGCTGACGCCGACGCGACGAGCCGGTGGGTGGATCGGGGGCGCCGCCGCCGCCAGACCTGTCGACCTCCGCGAGACCACGACGTTTTTCTTTTCCTTTCCTTTGAAAAAGGAGCTCCGCGTGCGTTTTGGTATGTGTTGTCGGTTGACCCGCGGACGCACGGCCCAGCTCGCTCGGCAGGTACCTGCAGCACAAGGGCGCCGGATTTGGGCTTTCTGGACCAGGATCGAGCGCGACTCGACCCGGGAAGCCCAATATCATCCATCCGGGCCACTACCGAGGATAAACCTGGTCCGCCAGTTCTCTCTCCGTCTTTTTTTTTTTTTTTTTCAACAAGTTCTTTCTCGATTTGTTGTCTTTCCTATTTTTCCTCCTCAAGTTTGGCGCCATGCAAGTCATTGTTTGGGTTTCAGAAATGTTTCAACGATATCTGGTGAAGTTATCTTTGGTGGCGCAGTTGCCCATCCGAACAAGCTCCCATTTTTTTAACCGGCGTTGCAATCATATTTATGATATACATTTCTCCATAAAAATAAATTTTAAAAACTAACAGAATAAGTTATATGACAAAATTATCATGGAAGTACGAATTCATTAAGACACGATGCACTAATAAGTTGTTCCGCAATCCCATTATTTTCTGGTCTTTTTGTTTGTTCAAGTAGAAAGATGTGGAATAGGCTGTGTCAAGCAAATCCACAGAATGAGCAGAAAACTATAGCAGTGTTCGTGTCAGGTTACATTTCCAAATAATCGAAGGAGCTTTGGGCCTCCTATGAAAAGCAGATACGTTTACGTATGTTCAAACGTTTATGTAAAGTCAAAATTTTATTTTGGGATGGAGGAAGTACTAAACAAATTTTATGTATGACATCAGTCTGTTTGAAGGCAGAAATTCAATGCATCAAAGTATTTCATTAGAGGAGAAGTAATATTTTGAGTCCCTCTGATTTTAAAAATATTGACGCTGTTGACATCTAACATCATTTTTAACTATTCATCTTATTAAAAAATATAAAAAATATGATATATTTTATTCTAATTTATTTGATAGATTTTAAAATAGACGTATGATTGTGGACCGTTCATTTGCATTAATCTCAAGTCTTAACTTACTCCCTCTGTTTTAAAATATAAACAAGTCAACGTCAAATTTCTATCACTTTGACCACTAATAATATATACTCCCTCCGTTCTTTAATTGATGTCACCATTAACTTTTAAATTCAACTTTGACCATTCGTTTTATTCAATTTTTTTTATAAATTTAATATATTTTGATATAATTTAATTTATCATTAGAGTTATTTATATCACAACTTAAAATTTTACACATTCAAGAATTTTTTTTAATAAGACAAATGGTCAAAGTTAAATTTAAAAGTCAACGGCGACATCAATTAAAGAACGGAGAGAGCAATTAATAATGTTTTATCATATAAAAAAATTATATTATTGGTTAAAGTTAAAAAAATTTGACCTTATCTAAACTTAGAAATGCTTATATTTTGAAACGGATGTAGTATTTTTTACCTCTTTGAAGGTAAAAATTCTCTAATAATTATTACTCCATAATTACTATATCATTTAATTAGAAAGTACTTAATGAGTTTTGGTAGGTGAGAGTAATCTAACTACCGGTTAATATTAATTTGTTTCTATATATTATCTACATAAATCAACGCTTGGGATTGAATTCGTATCTTATCTCTTCGGAGGTCAACAGAAACACTTGGAATACCTAAAGAGCTCATTTATCTTATCATTAAAGATATTTGATAAACATGGCTAAAAATATTATAATTTTTTTAAAAATAAATAAACAAATGGTCAAAGATGATTAGTAGCAAAAGTTTTGTTCCTTTTGTCTCATATTCACCGGTTAAATCCAAGCAAGGAGCATGCATCTCTCGAGCACCTTGCTTCACTGCGAAGTAATTTGAGCGCTGGTATAAATCTAGGCGTCCACTGGCCAGGCCGATGCAGTAGAGCGGAGACGACACAGTTCTCAAGTTCGTCACCAAGAAAAGGGAGACATCTAGGTTGTTAGTCGGACATGGATAGCCATTCATCACGCGGTGTGGGGATGGATCTCTCGAGGATCGTGGCGTCGCCAACTTACGGGAAGGCCGTGGAGACGTACCGAAAGGCGGTGTCGACAGCGGCCACGGTGACCGCGTACGCCGTGCTGGCGCGCGGCATGACGCGGGAGCTCCTCCCCGACGAGCTGCGCGACGCGGCCAGCTGGGCCGCATCCTTCCTGGCGCGACGCCGGCCCCGGACCGTGATCATCAAGCGGTGCGACGAGGAGGGCCGCGACAACGGGTTCCACGCGGACGCGCGCGCGTACCTGGCCACCAGGATCGATCCGCGCGCCATGAGCCGGATGTGCCTCAGCCGCCGTCACGGCGGCGGCGGCTTGGGCTGGGATGAGGATGATGAGGACCGCGACAAAGCCGCCGGTGAGCAGCAGGTGCTGTCCATGGTGCCCGGCGACTCGATGACCGACGTCCTCGACGGCGTCGAGTTCACGTGGGCGTTAGTCGCGCCGGACGGCGAATACGCGTGGCTGGAACTCAGCTTCGACGCGGAGCACGTGGAGATGGCGCTCCGCAGGTACATCCCGTTCGTGACCGTGAAGGTGGTCGAGGCGCACTGGCGCGAGCGCACGCTCAAGATCTTCATGACCGACGACGGGTCGTGGCGCGGCATCACCCACCAGCACCCGGCCACGTTCGACACGCTCGCGATGGACCCGGAGCTGAAGCGGTCCGTCATCGACGACCTTGACAGGTTCCGCAAGCGCAAGGACTACTACCGCCGGATCGGCAAGGCGTGGAAGCGCGGGTACCTGCTCTACGGCCCGCCCGGCACCGGCAAGTCCAGCATGCTCGCCGCCATGGCCAACTACCTTCGCTTCAACATCTACGACCTGGACCTCTCCGCTGTTGGAATCACTCCTCTCTTAAGTGTTTATCACAAACACCCTCTAGTTTCTTCTGTGGTGGACACGCACACAAGAACAACAACGAAGGAGCAGCAGTATTTTACGACACGGCTGTTACGGCTTCTAGTCATTTCATTTATTTATAGACTCGTTACATGCTAAAAAAAATTACCCGCCAAGTCATTTCATTTATTTATAGTGCATGCAGACGTTCAAGCACTAGTGCAGAGCCCAGTCGCTGGCCTACTCTTGTGCCTCAATCTCTGTGGCTGACCTGCATGCACTGGAATCCCATGCACTCAACTAACTTCTAATTTGTCTCACACTAACTAGCCGGCTGCTAATGACTCGGCCATGCCACGAACGAGCGTGACTCAGGCCACTAACTAAAAATGCATCATGCAACTATGCGTACAAGACTTACTCCAAGATCCGCGGTGCGCTCCAACTCCAACCTGCAGTGGCTGCTCGCCTCCATGTCCAACAAGTCGATCCTCGTGATCGAGGACATCGACTGCGTGTTCAGCGCAAGAAGCCGGTGTGAACCCAAGAAGAACGGCGCTGATAAAGAACCATCACGTGACCCTCCGCCCAATAATGCCAATACGGCAGCACAGGTTAGTACTGCTGGCTACCATCTGGCTGTTCTGCTTTTTCCCTCTAGTGAAACAAAATGGCCGGTTACCATCGAAGTGCTCCTGATCGTCAATGGCTTCCTCTGATCTGAACAGGAAGAGGGTATCACTCTGTCCGGTCTGCTCAACTTCATCGACGGGCTGTGGTCGACGAGCGGCGAGGAGCGCATCATCGTCTTCACCACCAACTACAAGGACCGCCTCGACTCGGCGCTGCTGCGGCCGGGGCGCATGGACATGCACGGCTACATGGGCTACTGCTGCTGGGAAGCCTTGAGGACGCTGACCAGGAACTACTTCCTCGTCGACGACCACCAGCTGTTTCCGGAGATTCAGAAACTCCTCTCGATCGGAGGTGGAGGTGACGCCGGCCCAGGTGTCGGAGATGCTGCTGCGGAGTGAGGACGCCGGGGCTCAGCGAGTTTTTGCAGGACAAGAAGCTAGAAAGATCCAATTTGGCAAAGTAGTGCGTTAAGTCGTTAACGTTAGTAGTACAGTACTACTCCATAAGCAAGTAGTAGGAGTAGAGAAGAAAAGAAGAAATGCTAGTAGGCTCCAGCGGTGAACATGTAACGCTGATCAAATTCATCCATAATTTATGTTTGTTCCGGTCTTCATCTTTCAGTAGATTTGTGCTCATGTATTTTTTGTTAAAAATGTTTGTCCCTATTTTCATTAATTCACTCCTTTCTTACGCACGATTTTTTATAAAAAAATATAATAATTTATATGAATCAGTTCAATTTTATAAAAAAATTTAGAAAAAAAGAAATTTTTTCTCCGTTCAAAGGAAGCTAAAGTATATGACAATCAAAATGGAAACTCACGAAGAAATCAGCTGAAACATTATTGTCCCCTTTGAAATAAAGGAAATTTTTTGAAACCCTACAATTTTTTAAAATTAAACTAATTTATATGAAATTCTTGTACAATTCTTAAGTTCTAACTTCTAAGGCCTCTTTGGAATGAAGAAAAATTTTCATACTCCTACGTTTTTTTTAAATTAAATTGATTCATGTAAAGTTGCTACACAATTTCTACGAAAATTCTGCATTACAAAAAAGCCCTAAAAGGAAGCCTTAGCCACTGTAATCTCGACATCTCTTCCAATTTCCTCGCGATCTTGTCCACCGTCACTTCCACTTGAGTTGCCATCTCCTCCTTGTACGTCTTCTTGAGGGTCGTACTCGACCGAGATTCTGAGATGGCACCTCAAACAATGAGGTCCTATAAATATTTTGAAACACAAACAATCGTACTATATTTAGACAAATACTATTATATAACTGCGTGTTATAATAGTACTACAAGAAAACACATGTAGCACCGGTTTCCGCTGCGGTACCGGTAGAACGAAGGAATTCACCGGTACGCTGGCGCCGTAGCACCGGTGTGAGGGATCTTGCCAACATCACGCACCGACGGGCGACGCCTGCTCACCATCCCACGCACGCATGCGTTCATCTGACGCAGTCGCCCACGTATCAGTCGACCAAATTTTTTTTTTTGAGAATTCAGTCCACCATGATTCGGCACCGCGCGGTGCACAATGCCCACTGCTCATGCACGGGACGCTCCACGTTCATCTGATGCTTGGGCCACTGCATCACTCCAGTCCACCATGATTCGGGCCGCGCGGCGCAATCCACAGCTCATGCACGGACGCTCGCAGCGCCTGCGGCTGCTAGAGATAGACGCTGGACAGCTAGCGTCCAGCCAGCCGCGCGCGGATCAGGAAGCGTGATCGTGGATGGGGTTCTGGGCGGGCGTCCTGTCAGTCGACTGATCCTGGTCCGGAACGGAGCGTGTTGGGGTCTTGGTGCAGACGCCTGGCAGTGGCAGTGCTTTTGCCAGTGTTGGAACGATGAATGCTGCTGCGTTTCTCTTTGGCAAAGGAGAGTCGCCAGGCGGAAGGAAGGGAGCGTGCTGGCGCCTGGCAGAAGTACTACTGCTGGTCTGGTTTCCCTGCAATGTTTCCGTTTCCTCGCAATGGCAGGGCAGGGCAGGGCGGAACTTGGAAGGACGGACCAAGTCCCTCTTTTTCCGCTAGAGATTGCAGGGCTGGAGACCGGTCTCACTCCACCCATGTGAGCCACTGCCTGGAAGAGTCACCGGTTCGAAAAGTGGAGTATACAGCATCTTTGTCACTATTTGGAATATGTTCCAGATTAAAAAGCGGAGAGGGGCTTTGCTAAGGGTCCTTTGGAACAAAGAAATGGAAGGTGGAAATTTTTGCTATTTTTATATTTTTCCTTTGAAATTAAACTAATTTCTATGTGATTTTTTATGAAATTTTGTGTTCCAAAGGAACCGAATTATGCAGGAGTAGAAATTTTTTTTAAAGAAATTCGATCTAAAAGAAAAAAATACTACTATATGTGTCAATTTTGGAGGATAGAAAGTTTTCTTCATATTTTGTACTAGGAATTCTAGCATGATGTCCAACCTTTCACTAACTTCCTTTGAGAAATATTTGGATTGTGAGATTTTTTTCTTGAATCCAGTATTTTTTTTGTGAAATTGAATTTATTTCTATAAAATTCTTGTGTAATTCATGTAAAATTCCTACGTTCCAAAGGAAGTCTGAAAGTTATGAACTCTCTTTCTATCACCTTTGCTCTTTTTTACTAATGAACATCTAACCATAAAATTCTTATATTTTTTCTGCAAAGCATCCAAACATCTTTCGTAAGCAATTTCTATTTTTTTTTTCATTGATAAGATTCAAGAGCATACCCAACTATTTTTTCTATTTCAACGTTCTAAAGGAGGCCTTAGAGTTTTTTTTAATAGGTCCTTTTGTACCATTGTTTATAGTGTATATGTTCTATTCGTCTAAAAAGAGTGTATTCTATTTGTTTTCCTATTATTATATTCCATGTGACACGCACAGTTGAGTTTCGGATAAGGTTTTGGAAGAAATTTTGAAATTGGATTCAAAATCACAGGGAATGAAAATCTTTCATCTCATTTTGAAATTGAAATATAAGATTTTCGGCTTTGTTTCTACATTAATCTTCTCTCTGTCGCCTGCAGCCGCAGCTGCTGCCTGCTACTGTGAAACCGGATGCCGAACGCGCCCTTCAATTGGGAGGCTGTAACAATCTTAAAACTGTTCTCAGCTGTGGAAAAGTTAAAAATTGAGAAGCTGAAGCAAATGAGATTTTGAAAAACTTCATTTGAAAATGCTAAAAAGGTAGCTTTTGAAGAAATTAAATAAAAGCTAAAAAGCTCTTTAAGAGATGATTCTACACCCGGGTCGGATCATGCGTGCCCGATCGAGCCGCGGACCGCACGTGCCTCGCACCCGACCGCGCCCGACCCCACGCCGCCACCCACCACCGCCACCGCTCGTCGAAGTAACGCCCCCGCC
>BCLF01000001.1:3978103-4005041 GCA_001602275.1 Zoysia japonica | reverse complement strand
GCTAACTCGGCATGCGACGCCCCTGCCCCCGACACAGCCCACCGCTGACGACCTCCTTCGCGGTCGGCGTCGCCCCTGCCGCCTCGCCGCCCCACCCGCACCGCACCCCCCACCGCTGGACCTATCTTCCTCTCTTTTCTATGTTCAGTAGCAGAGAGGATGAGCTTTGAGGATACAAATCCACGCACTTAAGAGATTCTTCAGAGACGATGGCATCAGCGGCTGTGCTACGAGCTTGCGAGTGATGAGATTTGGTGAAATTACTAAAAAATAGTGAATTATTGAATGAGTCCGAGAAATTACTGCATGATCAAAAAAATTACTGAAAAAATCGAACCAACATTACTATGGAAAAGAATTTACTGAGGGGTGATGAAATTATTGGATTGGTCGAAAGAAATTACTGAATGTCTGTTTTTAGATGGGTAACGCGCGCGGGAGGGCGGGGATGGGGCGGTTGGCGCGGTCCTGACGCGGGCACACGACGTCATTCTGACCCAGGGTGTAGAAGAACTATTCTACAAAGCGAGTCTAAGTTCAATGGTAATCGTACTTTGACTTTGATAATCAAATTGATATGCTTTCCAACATTTTTTATACTACTAAAGTGATAGCTAAATTCAAATAAAGACAATCACAAGAGTGTACTCTTTACATCCAGTTCAAGTGTCATCTATTGATTTAGTTAAGATAAAATGAAGTTAGGTTTAACTATTTTTATAGATAAGATTATAATATCATGATACTACATAAAACAAGTGCTTCCTCCGTCCTATTTTATATAAATCGTTTTGAGTTTGAGCATGAGAATTAAGAGAAGTACAAAATGTGAGATGTTTTTAAAATAAGGAGAAGAACAGAGTGGAGATGTATTGAGAAGAAAAAAATTATCTCGAGAAGTGAGAACGAATTATAATTTGGGAAATCGAATGACTTATTATTTGGGATGGAGGAGTACATTTGAAAATATATTTTATGGTGAATATAATGACTATTTTTATCATCTAAATATTAATATTTGAACTATTTAATCAAACTTAAGATTATTTGACCGATCATATCAAGATCAAAAGAGGCGCTTGTGAATTTGTAAAAGTGGAACGGTACAAAGTCGAAGGGCAGGACGGTAATTTAAACGAGAAACATTGCAAAACAACGCCGCCGCATGCTTCTCGTTCCCCAGCGGAACTCTGGACGCCGCCGCGGCCCTCACAACCTCCATCCCACTCTGCCGTTCGGCTGTCCTCCTGGCGAGAGAGATGGCGACGAATCCCTCCACAGCGGTGGCGATCCCGTCCTAATCTAAGGCGGTGGACGCTTACAAGAAGGCCGTGGCCACGTCGGCCTCGGTGACCGCGTACGCCGTCCTCGCGCGCGGCATGGCGCGGGAGCTCCTGCCGCACGACCTCCGCGACTCAGCGGCCTGGGCCATGTTCTTCATCCGCGCCGGCATCGAGCCCCACCCCGCTGAGCGCCGCACCATCTTCATCAACCGCGTCTCGGGGGAGCACCTCCACTACGAAGCCGAGAACGGGCTGTTCGAGGAGGTGCGCGAGTACCTCGCCACTCGGATCGACCCGCATTCCATGCGGCGGCTCCGCCTCAGCGGCGGCGTTGGTGGCGACAGGAAGGTGCTGTCCATGAAGTATGTCTTCGAGGGCGTGGAGTTCATGTGGGTGTCCGTCGTCGCGGAAGGCCGGCACGGGGACGCGGCGGAGTTGCTGGAGGTCAGCTTCGACGCGGAGCACATCGACATGGCGCTCGGCAAGTACGTCCCGTTCATCACGGCGTCTGCGGAGGAGTTGCGCATGCGAGAGCGCGCGCTCAAGATCTACATGAACGAGTGCGCATCGTGGCGTGGCATAACCCACCGCCACCCAGTCACGTTCGACACACTCGCCATGGACCCGGCGCTGAAGCAGTCCATCATCGAAGACCTCGACCGATTCCTCAAGCGCAAGGAGCACTACCAGCGGATAGGCAAGGCGTGGAAGCGCGGGTACCTCCTGTACGGCCCGCCTGGAACCGGCAAGTCGAGCCTGGTCGCTGCCATTGCCAACTACCTCCGCTTCAACCTCTACGACCTCGACCTCTCCGACGTGCACTCCAACACGATACTGCAGAGGCTACTCATCGGCATGTCCGACAAGTCCATCCTCGTCATCGAGGACATCGACTGCTGCTTCAGAGCCGCGTCAAGGGAGGAGGACAAAGATCAGGCCGGCGACAGCCATTCCACGGATAGCCATGCCCTGGACGAAGGCGTACCTCTACTACCCGCTCTATTGAACACGGTACAAAAAGCAGGATCACGGAAGCATGATTCGTTAACATTTTATCATTATCTGATTTAGTTTTTGGGATAAGAATCATGATTTTTCAACGCAATAATCTCTGAGCTATACATGCATGGGTGTTCTGGTGTGCAGATGGCGCCGCCGCAGCATCAGAAGGTAACTCTGTCCGGGCTGCTCAACTTCATCGACGGGTTGTGGTCTACGAGCGGCGAGGAGCGTATCGTCATCTTCACCACCAACGACAAGGAGCGCCTCGACCCAACGCTGCTCCGTCCGGGCCGCATGGATAGGGAAATCTACATGGGCTACTGTGGCTGGGAGAGGCCTTCAAGATGTTGGCTCGCAACTACTTCCTCATTGAGGATCACCCGATGTTCCCAGAGATACACGAGCTGCTTGAGAATGTGGAGGCAACGCCAGCTGATGTGTCGGAGATGCGGCTGCGGAGTGAGGATCCAGACGCTGCGCTCCTGGGCGTTGCCAAGTTTCTTACAGAGAAGAAGTAGGCAGCTAAGGTAACTAACGCGATTTTATCAGGAACCGGCTAGCTAGGAAAGAAACTGGAGCAGCGCTTTTTTTGTCCAGCAAGTCTTTTGAAATGCTGATGATCTGCAGTTCTAACTAACCATTGTTCTGCATTGACTGTAGCTGCTGTTCTGATAATTCTCTAGTTGTTGTCTTCAGAAGTTTAGAATTGATTTAGGTTGATCAGTTTAGGATCCACTATATTTCTGTGCCTTGAAACATCAAAATCCCTGATGTTACTTGGTCGTGCTAGTTGGCGGCAACATTTGGTGGCTTCTGCCTATTGAATGTGTGATAAAACATTGTCGCACCACGTTTCAGGAATGCACTGTACAACACGTATCAGTCCCTGAATCATTAGCTGTTACGAATATACACAACAGAATATATTATCAAAAGCATACTTTGAAAAGAAAATAGATACCTGAGACAGAACTTGTATCGGCACACGGGGAGGATCTCTATGATCCAACACCAGTCGACTAGCCAAAAGCGAACCAAGCAGCGAAACACTGAGGGCCAAATTCACAAACAAATTTGAGAAGCAAAACAAAAACCCAGTACGTCGTCACCTACGCGGTTCTCTTTGTCTAAATCCACAAATGCAAATAAACGAGTACATAAGGTACTCAGCAAGCTCTAACACTAGGCAAGGGTATATATATAGATGCACATTTAGTTGTAGCAAAAGGCTACGGGGTTCAATTTTTGCGAAACACCAGTTTTTATGCAGGGTTCACTACAGAAGATTTTTAAAGGGAAGCAAAAATATTTGTTGTCTATATTTTACTAGGTTAGACCTGAGGGAGCATAAACTATTCCCGCCAGTTTTTAAATTTTAACTGCAAAGGTCTTCACAATCCCATCCAGACACTTTCCAAAACACGGGCATCTACATCCACTCACACGCCAAAGATATCATATAAAACTAATCGTAGTGTACCTGAACAAGTAGCATGTCAACACTGTGACAATGGCCATTCCGGAAAAATTTTTATACTCTACAGAGATTGTACACTGTAGCCACAGTCTATGTCTTCTTTTGCGAGCAAGAAAAGCATAACATTTACCCCACAACTACATAGGCTTCCACAGATTCCACCCAAGACGCATCCAGAGGCTATCCGTCAGGGTTTCACTCCCGATGACGCGACGTTACATTTCCCAAGTCGGATCGTGAAGATTTACCACAGTCACGTTTTTTTCTGGTCCCCTTCTCTTCTCTAAACTGGGTATTACCAAACCAAGGGTTATATCCGTGGGCTTACGGTTCCATGACGCGGGCAATTACATAGTCGAAAGTCGGACAGGGAGTTATCTCACGCCTTTCTACTGACCTCTTGTGTCCTACCGACCTCCTAGTGGCTCAATGTGGAATATCTACACAGCAGGGATAAGTCCCTCTCATTTGTTGGGTTCTGTGGTTGCACGAAATTGCTAAGTCGAGGACTAACGAACCGGTTCTTATATGACAAGGGTGGCGTGCTCGTCCGTGGCAGGTGGACCAAACCGAAGCCTACACATTTATCACCATCACCTCTTGTTAGCCCCACCCCACGACCATAATCACTGATCTTCACCTATCACCAGTTGCACTAATTCTATCCCATTTTATTTACACACACCACCAAACGCATTTTATAAATTAATGGTGTATGGTGTGGCGATGCAAAACATCGCAAAGGGGTTCCTAAGCATTCTAATAACAAGGTAACTTTTCGTTCGTTAAAGTATTTTAATGACTGTAGCCTATGGTTAACAAAGACGGTGTCGTCAACGGATAATCAAGGTATTTAATATTAATGTCTAGTAACTGACACTAATATCATTAAAACAATCAATCAAGTAGGATTATAACCAACATAATGTTTTACATCAAAATATTATGCATAGCAGAAATAGATGGGCACTATAGGAGCGTTAGCAAAATATAGGTTAAATATGATCAAAGGGTTAGAGCTTGTCTGCAAAATCTTTGTGCTTCTCTTCACACACTGACCTTCTGGCTCCTCTTGAAGTTTGACACTTCCTTACACTCAGCGTTATCTACGCGAAGAAAAGCCTAATAAAACTACTGCGAAAGAAACAAAGCTCGAGAAAAAGCAATAAAATCGAAGAACTCCAATAAGAACCAATTAAACACCACGAGAAAAAACTAGTGCAAGTCATGCATGATGCGGTGGTTGATATGCCTAGTGCAGCTTATGGAGAGTGTACTAGGTTTCCTGTGGTGGGTAGTTATTACGATGAGCGGTTAGGCCTACTGTCACATCCAAAAAAAAATCCTAAGTCAAGAAAATGAAGTTTTTAAAATTTTATTTTGTGAACCTAGCCTTTCTAGCCCCTTTTTGAAAATTTTCAAAGTAAAACTAAACTAGGATAATATAGCTAAATGGAAAGTTTCAAAATTTAAAAATTTGAACTTGTCAAGTGTTGGACTTTCTGGTTCTCTTGTTTTCCGTTTTTGGAATTTAATTGATGGATTTTGTGGAGTTTGGAAGTCCTTAAACCTTAGCATATTAGAGAAATTGGGAGAAATTTGAATTATCCCACGTGGGCTCAAACTTCTACTGGGTCGGCCTGCCTCTGCTTCTCGGTCCAGCCCATGCGCGCGCCCCCCTGTTTCTCTTCCCCTTGGCACGCCCCACCGAGCCAGACGCCGGCGCCACCTGTACGGTGCCGGTCCGGCGACGCCGCGCACTCAGCCACAGTCGGACGTCGTCGCCGTCCAGCCGCCATCGCGCCTTGACGGAAAACTGTCGCGCCCCCAGTTTCACGACCGCTTTTGGCCAGGTAGACGCGCGCTCGATGCCCTCCGTTGGAATGCCGTTGAACCACCTCACCGCCACAACTGCCTCTGTTCCACCGGCCGCAGTAACTCCTCAGAAGCTCACCGCGCCGACCAACGGCCGTCAAAGCAGCTAACACTGCTTGCCCTGTCAAATCGTGCACTAATGGAGCTCACGCCGGTCGGGGAAGTCCTAGACGCCGTGGCGCCGAGCGAGCTGCGCCAGTGCGTCTAGTCGCGCGGCCTGGCACCGCCCTGGCACCACCCTAGCACGCCACGAGATAGGACAGCAGCCGGGAAACGTCACAGGTGGGCAATTTCGCGCGCGATTGGCCTTAATTCCACCTCGCCGCATCGGTTATAATAAGGGCCTCATTGCCGCGCCCGCGCGTCCCTAGCTCCGCCCCCGTACTGTCCAGGTCCGCATTGCCCCTCCTACTTGAATTACTCGCCCAATTGCTTGAATTTTAACCTTTCCCCACGTCGTCTTCCTCACGGCCGGCCATCACCTGCCGTCGATGCCAACCCAATCCAACCCACCTTCGGTCCTTTCAGCTACCCTCAGCACCGCACGTCCACGCAGGAGCTAGCCGACACTTGCACGCGGCCGCTGAGCGCCCCTTTTGGCCGCTCCACGTGCGCCCCTTTCGACCGACTGCGGGCCATGGTGCCAGCCTGCTAGGCGCCGCCTTTAGCTCGAGGAGGACTATGATCACGCTCACCACACCACGAGGAAGCTTCCACGCCAGGAGCAGAGGCGACTGCGACAAGCATTGCTCCCTTCCCCGCAGAGCTCCGCCGCAGCGCGCCTTCTGCTCACCGCCGCCGCCGCTTCGGCTCACCGCTGATGACGGTGAGCGTACCCTCAGGGTCACGCATACACATACACAACACGCGCGCACGCACGGCCTCTAGCCGATGGGCAGCCACTCGGGCAGGGCACTGCCCTGGCCGCGTTGCTAGGACGCGCTGGAACGCCCCGGACAGGCCCAGTGCGCGTCCAGAGCACACCCGCGTCGCGCCGCTTTCAGCTCGTCGACGGCCACAACAAGCGCCGCATCGCTACCTCAGCGCTAGGCACATAGTAGAGTACTGTACACACACACACACTCACCGGACAACACACGCCGACGCACGCCTGGAATGCGTCGGGACACGCCAGTGCGCGCCCGAAACGCGCCCAGAGCGCGTCTGGAACGCCTAGTGCGCGCCCGGAGCAGCACGCGTGCGCTGAACAGTGAACTCAGCCCTGGTCCCCGACCGGAGGGCCGTATGACACTATGAGTCGCTGCACGCACGGACACGGTCACAGTTCACGTGTCCACGGACACGTCACAGTTCACGTGTCCACGGACACGATCACAGCTCACACGTTCACGTGTCCACGAACATGTCACAGAACTCTGTGTCCACGGAGAAATCCTCGATTCTGGACACCCGTGTGTCCAGGGGCCGTGGACACAGGCCGAACCACGTGTCCACAAGATTCTTTCTGATTCTGGACACGCAGGTTCAGAAGCCGTGGACACATGCCGAACCATGTGTCCATGCGACTTTCTGCAGCACTGTCACAGTCGCCTTGTCGAGAACTTTGCCGCCACATCCTAGCTTCGATCATCACAACCAATATACCGTTGGAATCCTTATCACGAGCACTACCATTCCAGACCATCCAAACTTCACGTTTTTGTTCGGTTTCTGTTTTGTTTATAGATTTTGTAGCTTCTCTTTTAGTAAGTTTATAGTTGTTTGTTGTTTGTAGCCGAAGAAGAGCCCGAAGAAGGAGAGCCCGAGGAACCCGAGTACGAGGAAGAGCTTGAGGACGCCGCTCAAGGCAAGTCCTAACACACCTTTGAACCACATTGAACCCATGTCTTACTGCTGCACCTATAGAGCCTGATGCCTGCTTATTTTTACAAATTGTGTTAAAACGTTGTGTAGCTTAATACCTATTTGATTCTAGGTACTTATATTAATATCAGTTACTTGATGTAGTTAATATAATGTACCACCTTGTTAGGCCTTGGCGACGCACCCTTGTTAACTATAAGTCTCCCATCTTTAAATACTTTTAAAGAACGGAGAGTTGCCTTGTTTAGTAAAATGCTTAGGACCCCAATTGCGGTGTCTCGCACCGCTACACCATACACCATAACTTACAGAATGCGTTAAACTGTGTTTGGTGGCGTGTGTAAATAAAATGGGATGGGGTTAATGCAACTGGGGCTAGGTGAAGATGGGTGGTTCTGGTTGTGGAGTGGGGCTCACCAGAGGTGATGATGATAGGTGTATAGTCTTCGGTGTGGTCCACCTGCCGTAGATGAGTCCGCCACCCCTGGCATATAAGGACCGGTTCGTTAGCGCTCAACTTAGCAATTTCGTGCAACCACGAAACTTGTACATATTGAGCAGGACTTATCCTCGCTATGTAAGTATTTCACATCGAGCCATTAGGAGGTCGGTAGGACACAAGAGGATAGGAGAAGGGCGTGACATAACTCGCTGCCTGGCTCTAGACTATGTAATTGCCCGCGTCATAGGACCGTAAGCCCACAGATATAGCCCCTGGTTTGGTAATACCCGACGTAGTAGGGGACAAAAAAAGACGTGACTGTGGTAAATCTTCACGATTCGGCTCCGAGAATGTACTGTCGCGTCATCGGGAGGGTGATACCTCGACGGATTGCCCCTGTGTACATCTTGAGTGGAATCTGTGTAAGCCTATGTAGTGGTGGGGTAAGCGTTATGCAACTCTGTTGATCAGGAGTAGCATAAACATGGATACAGTGTAGAACCTCTGCAGAGTGTAAAATCCTTTCAGATAGGCCGTTGTCACGGTATTGGCATGCTATTTGTTCGGGTACCCTACGATTAGTTTTCTATATTATCCTTGACGGGTGAGTGGGTGTAGATGCCCGTGTTTTGGAAAGTGTTGGTTGTGTGTTGAGGGACTGCATGGATGCATGCTAGTGCCCGATTAAAACTTGAGAACTGATGGAAGGGGTGAAAGCTTTCCTCAAATCCACCCTACTAAAAGATAATAAAAATAGTTTTCCATCTTGTTTAAAGACTTTTCCTTTAGAAAGCCCCCTTACAGAAACCTGCTTTCCGCAAAACTTAAACCTCAAGCCTCTTCTTGCTTCGCTCCTCATGAACCTTACCCTCCTTACCGTTAGGGCTTGCTGAGTACGTATATACTCACCCCTTCCCCTGCTGTTGTTGTTTAGAGGATGAAGACGATGAGGATGATGCCGACTATGAAGATTAGAAGTCTCGCCCTTCGTTCGAGTGTTGCCTATGGAGTGCTAGTAGTTATCGAGTAGGTGTGATGTTCGAATAAGAGTCGCTGCGCCGACTTGATGAATGTAATATAAGCTATGTTTGTTAGATCGTTCTAAAGTCTTGTAGTACGTTGAACCCGTATGTGTAATAATATCACTTTGTTCTTGATGTGCGTACCAGCTACCGGTTTAGAGATTGGTACAGGAAGCATAAGGACTCACCTTCTCGGAAGGGGGTCTTACACCTACCAGTGTGGTCAATGGTAAGGTATGTGCACGTGTAGTTCTGTGAATAGCGCGAATGCCTTATATTGAGAACTTAAGGCATTTGCATGGTGCATAGTGCGTCATCTTATGTAGATCTTAGCTTAATGACTAATATTAACAGTATGTGCTTTAGCTTCTAGTTCATTTTAGCTACATTTGGTTAGTGCTCAAGTGATCACGTGGGTGCATAGGGTACCATTTAGCTATCTAGTTTCTAGTATGTAACCTCTAGTGTGTAGAGATAAATTATAAGATTCTAGACTTATAGCTAAACTGGTATGGTTCACTGACGCTTATGTGCACTATTGCAGGTAAGATGCATATAGGCGCCATCCAATACTTATTTAAATATAGCATGCATGAAGCCTATTGTGATTAAAAGATTAATTACTTTGAGTCCTAATAAGCAATTGCTTCCTAATGATTACCGGATAATTGCTTGCTTTTATTTTATAGATAAATTACTAAAGCCAATGTGTCTCTTATGTCCTAATGCATGCAGATGCAGAGCAAAGTGCCTATAGGTGCCATATTTAATTAATTCCCAATATATATGTAGGAAATCTAGTGTTTAGCTACTAATTACAATATTCTAATTTTATCTAGTTTACACAGACTAACTTGGTACGTGTGCTGATGCAGGCTGGCTAGAGATGAGATGCATATGCGGCTATTCTACAATTTACCTCCTATTATGTAGGTGATCTTAATTATTACTGAGTGACTAATAAATATCTACTGAGTTATTCTTGTAGCTATACCATTAGTGTTAATAGGCGGCACGTGCGTCCTAGTGACTAATCACTTGATTCTACAACTACAACTAAACTACTACATTAAGTAGATGAGACCAACTATGGTGCGGTGAAGGGCATAGCACTATTGTTAATTATCTAATTTATATACATATCGATGGGTCATCCTAAGTGATCAACAATTAATTACCTTGTTTAATTTATATAATTAAACTACTAAAATTACTAAGTGGCACGTGTGCTAATAGGTGCTATTGTATGAGTGAACGCATGGCAGGACGCTTACGGGCTGCTATCTAAGTATTCACTTACTTCCTAATATTTAGCTATTAGTATTTAACTACTAATCATATACTCTATCCTTAAATTAGATTACCTAGCGTTAATATGTTGGGTATGCATACTAATGTGTGCTAAATAATGAAATCATGCTATGATGGGGTGTACACTAGCTATTATGAATCTACGCCAAGGAATGCATCATAATTAAAGACTTGTGCTAACTTCGATAAAATCAAAAGAAGGAACAAGCAATTAAACTCCACGAAGTACTATTAAAACAAACTAGCAAGATCAGATATTGGCTGAGGTTTGAATGACTTGATGGGGTGGAGCTCGAAACAACGGTTCGAACGGTGTCAAAATTACTGAAAACGGAGTTGAGGGGAGGCTGTGGTGAAGCAAACAAGGTGCTCACGACGGGAGACAAGAGAACCCCCGTGGACACGCAACCCGGCACGTGTCCACGGCTGCCGAGTGTGCCGACGTGAAACAGAGGATAGACCTCGTGGTCGCGCTGCCCGGCTCGTGGCCCTGGCCGCTGGGCACGTGCAGACGCGGAGTGGTGGAGCAGCTTCGAGGTCACGTGGCTCGACCAGTGACCTTGGCCATTTTCTAACATGGTTGGGAGGTATGTGACCGGAGTTTGAAAAAGACAGCGTGGATGCATGTGTATCCAGCATCGGGGGAAATCCCGTGGACACGTGGTTCAGCCTGTGTCCACGGCCTTTGGACACATAGGTGTCCAGAATCAGGGAAAACTTCGTGGACACGTGACATGTGACGGGTCTGTGTCCGTGCCCTAGGTTCGTGGTCTAGGAAAGTGACCGTGTCCGAGCTCCAGGACACGTGTGAACGGGTCAGCCGGCTACCGTGTTCGGAACACGTGCCGACCACCGTGTCCAACTCTGTTCGTGTTCTAGGCGTGCTAACCGATGACGTGAATCGTGGATATGTGAGCGTGGTTGTGTCCACGGTTTGGTTTGTGGTCACGGGAACGCGGCCAACCGTGTTCGAGTCCGTGGACACGTGAGCAGTGCCATGTCCGTGACCGTGGACAGGTGTTCGTGACCGTGTCCAAGGTGGACTCGGGGCCGTGACCGTGTCCAAAGTAGACACGGGGCCGTGCCCGTGTTCGAGAACATAAGGCCGGGTGTAGAACTTGGCGTGAGCGTGTGCATGTGCATGTGTGTGGCCACCTCGCAGGGTCACGCGGCCCATTGGTCAGAGACTAGGGCCGGCGCTTCCTTTTTAAGCGCGCGGGCCAGTGGCGGTGTCGGTGCGGCGTGCGCCGAGCAACCAAACGAGGCGTGCAGCGGCAGTGGCGTGTTTGAAATGCTTCGGTGGGGTGTCATGAGGTTGCAAAGGTGTAGCTCATGTCGTGGCAAGCGTATGAGCGCATTAGCGTAAGAATTAACCAAATCGGGTTTACGAGTAGTAAGGTACGAATATTTAGTGGAAAAGAACTTAACTGTAGTCATCTAAAATAATCAGAGGCTAAATCTGTAATTAGCAGGAGATTAGCATAGGCCTATATTTCATCACAGAAAAGCCTAGTGGTCTGAGTGTAAAATGAATAGGACTATTGTGTAAATAAAACAGTTGATCAGGGAGTTTTCTGTAAAGATTTAGGCTTAGAACTTCACCTAATGAATTGAAGGGCTTTACTGTAAAATGTTGCCCACCATTTTTCCCAAACAGGATTTGGGTCCCTGTCCACCGCTCTGTGGACCGCACGGCCACAGGCCGGCTCACAGGCGCTCGCCGTGAACCGCGGCGGCGGCCAGGTGGCGGACGGCCGGAGGGCCTCGGGCTCCAGGCGTTGAAGCACATGGGCGGCACTGGGGAGCTCCTTGTGGGGTCAAGTGCACCGGAGAGGGGCCAGGGGCGACCGGCGACGAGCAGAGGCGGTGCACGGTGGCCCTGCGCCGCGCCAGGGCAGCAGCGGCGTCGGAGGGTTCGCCTGAGCTGGAGAATGGGTGGAGGAGCGACAGGGCGACGCGCTGAAGTTCTCTAGGTGCTTCAGGAAGCCGGGAAGGCATGACAGCGCGCCGGCGACAGTGGACAGGTGGTGCGCGGCGGCGACGCACGGCGCCAGCCCGCAGGACAGCGGAGGCGGCTCGATTTCCTGCGTAGGAGAGGTTGGGCGGAGTGGTTAAGCTTCCCATGTGCTCAAAGGAGCCGGAGATGACCAGAGGGCGCCGGCCACGGGGAAGTTGTAGCGCGCCATGGCAGTGCTCCGTGGAAGCTCGATTTCGGCCAGGTCTCAACAAAATTGAGGTGGCTCAGAGGAAGGGAGGGTTGCGGAGAGGGTGTGCGCGGTCCCGGGAGGGGAGTGGCTCGTCGGAGGCAGCGGATTGCGGTGGCGCCCAGCTCGGTGGACTGGGCGGCGGAGGGGAGTGCGCAGGGCGTTCGTGGCTTGTTGGAAAAGATGGGAACAGCACCTAGGGACGAGGAACACGTGGATGGGCACGCGGCAGCTGCGAAGGGCGCCTGCGCGGCGCGTGGCTGGGCGCGTGGCGGTGTCGACGGCGTCCGGCGAAGAGCGCCGGCCGCGACGTCCGTCCGTCCCAAAACCGCGGGCAAAGCTGTGGGCGCAGTGGTTTCCCGTGTTGTGGCGCGACAGCGGCTGACGGTTAGCTGCGATGGCGTTCTGACGGCGGAGTCGAGAGCAGCGTGGCCGGCAGCGAGCCATCCAGGTGGCGCGCACGATCTGCCGGTGGGGCGCGGCCAGACGAAGGAGAAGGCGTGCAGTGCGGGGCCGGCGGGTGGCCAGCGCTGCTGGGCCGAGTTGGGCCACGGGGAAAAGAGGGAAAGCAGCCGGCTGGGCCAGGGAAGGAAGGGGAAAGGAAAAGAGCACCGGCCCACTGTCCAAAATTTGGGTTTTGGGATTTTTTTTGAGATTTTGGTCTAACTTGGATTGAATTCAAAGAGTGGAATAGATTTGGAATTCCAAAAGAATTTGGTAGGATACAAGGATTTCAAAGAATTGGAAATCAAAAGAAGGCAAGAAAGCAACCGGTAAAAACGAACAGAGTCAAACACTTGTTACACTTCTAAATTTTAGTATTTTGAAACCTTCAAATTAGGTAAGTTTTAATTTAGTGACATTTTACCTTTTAAAATAGGGAAGAAATGAGAAGGTGAGGAGGAGAAAGAAAAATATTAGGGTGATTGTTAGAAAAATTTTGAATTTCGTATTTTTAAATTAGTTTTAAATTTTGGGATGTCACAAACACCCAGTTACATGCTGGTACCTGTGCTTGCGTAGTTGCGTGTTGTGGACTTGTCGGCGTTCTGACCACCGGCACAGTACGAAATACGATCATGGGGGTGGTGTGCCTTCGTATTCGATGTGACTTAGTCTACGAAAGACTCAAAGAGTTTTTACCTTGTTCGGGCCACCTCGAACGGTGTAACACCTTACGTCCAGGGGATGATTTATCTCGGTGGAAGAGTACAAAGGGTCGGATTATCTCTTTAGGAGAGGATCCGATGCCTAGATCGTGGGTGCTCGATGCACGTGTTCATGGGGTTGCTTGCGCGTGAACGGATACGCGCAAGAGCTCTGGGCACTTTTTTGTCCCCTGTTCTATCGCTCCCCGAGCCCCCTTTATATAGGGTGGTCTGGAGTTACAAAATAGTGGACCCTACGTGGTTCTGCTGTCTCCTTGACAGGTGGATCCTCCACTGGCGTCGTCATCATTCGTTACGCCCATGCGCGGGCACTGTAGCGTCAGTTCGGTACTGTAGCGTCAGCCATAGTGCCACAGGGTCTTGTCCGTTGACTCCAGTGGCCCGTCTGACTCTGCGGCTTCAGCTGGAGTATCATCGTGGTGAAACCTGTTCCGTCCCGTCAGGACGGTTGGTGGTTGGCCACCGGAGTAAATACAACGTAAAGCCGTACCTACCCCCCGAGGGTCGGCCCCCTCGGCGTTGGCCTTCGGAAGTCGGCGTCACCGCGTGCCTTAGCGTGGCTAAGGCTTATATTTCGTAGATCGTCGCCTCGGGGGTCGGACCACGCGCTCGTATGCCGTCATCCGACCCAAAACTCCTCGGGGTCTTGGCCCACATGTACAAGTACGGGTCGTCAAGTACCTGGGGTACATGATCCCGATAGTAGTCCCCGAGCCTGACGCCGTTTGCGACCTCTAGTTGAGGCGGTGCTGAACTGGTCGTCTCAGAAGTTCATTCTGATCCTACGGGAGCACGCGAGCGTGCCAGTAGGGCGTAGCCCCCGAGCCCTCGAGCGAACCGGAGGGTCGGTCGTGGGCTGAAGCGTTGTGCGGACCATCATTCATTGATGGTTGATCCTACGGGGGCGCGCCAGAGCGCCCGTAGGGCGCAGCCCTCGAGCCCTCGAGCGATCCAGAGGGTCGGTCGTGGGCTGAAGCGTCGTGCCGACCATCATTCGTTGATGGTTGATCGTAGGGATGAGCGTGAGCGCGCTTTACGAGCCTAGCCCTCGAGCCCGGAGGCGATCGGGGGGCTGACCGTGGGCTTAATCGCCACGCATCGTTCTGACTGTCGAGGTCGCGCTGAGGTCGCTCTCGGTCTTTTGTTCGGAAAGACGCCTAGGACGGGCCGGTTTGATGCAGTCCCTGCCCATGATCAGCGTCGCGCCTAGGCCGAAAGCCATGATTAGCGCCCGATCGTTTGAATTGGCCAAGTGGCCTCGGCTGTCGATCAGCCGATCGTAGGGGGTTTTATTTGCGTGCACGCATCGTTTCGACCGTCGGGGTCGGGCCGAGGTCGTTCTCGGTCTTTCGTTCGGAGAGACGGCTAGGGCGGGCCGGTTCGATGCAATCTCTGCCCATGATCAGCATCGTGCCTAGACCGACGGCCATGATCAGCTCCCGAACGTTCGAACTGGCCAAGTGGCCTCAGCTGTCAATCAGCCGATCGTGGGAAGCTTCGTTCGCATGCTTTCCCTTGTTCGGACTCACCGTGACGGTCACGGGAATCGGACGGCCTTCGTGCCTCCATGTGGAGGGTGATCGGACCGTTCCGAAATCGCAACCGCCGGTCGATCCGGGCGGTTGGTTTGAATTCGAACGGATGGCATCGGGGACGCGGCGGTTCGCGCACTCGCGTCACGTCGTCTGCCAGTCGTACTTTGGCAGCCGTCTCGTCAGAGTAATGCCGGCGCCCTGTCCGCGGCGGATGCGGCGAGGTGTGGCCCGGGCCCGTGCGTCGGGGCGCGAGCCCACGATCGCACAGTTACTCCCACGATCGATCGAGGGCAGCGCAGTAACTGCGCAGGCCTTTTAAAAGGAGATGTGCGGTAACTTCGCGTTTTCACCCAGCCTCCTTGCTTCATCTTCAACTTCCTACTGCGCGCGAGAGCTCGCTAGCTCCGCCCTTCGCCTTAGCATCGTTTGGTTCGGCGATCGCCGTCGCTCTTGCTCGTGTTCTCCCCGTGTTGGTCGTCGCCACCATCTTCGCGATGTCTGAGTGGGAGCCTTCGGCCGTCGACGACGCCCTGCTCGCGAGGTGGAACGTCGTCGGGATGATCCCACCGAGGGAGTCGGCTGGCTGGGTGGGCGGCTCGGTCACACCGCGCCCGCGTCGCAGCCAGGGAAGATCGTCAGCTTCCTGGTCTACCACGAGCGTGGGCTAGGATTGCTGGTTTCGAGCTTCTTCCGGGGCGTCCTCAACCAGTACGGCGCTCGGCTTCACCAGCTCGCGCCGAATGGGGTCCTCCACGCCTCCTTCTTCGCGACGCTTTGCGAGGCGCATATGGGCATCCTGCCCAGCCTTCTGCTGTGGAGGTACTTCTTCCTCGCCACTCTCCAGACGTCGAAGGAGAATGGGGTCAGCAAGCGCATCGGTGGTGTCAACATTTGCTCCGGTCCAGGGAGTCTCTGGAGTATATCGAGGTCGACCTGAAGACCTCATTGAAGGGCTAGAGGAAATTCTGGTTCTACATCAACAACGCCAACCCCCAGCTCCCGCCCTTCGAGGACCGGGTGCCTGAAGTAACCGGGTTGTGGAAGTCAAAGCTCTCGACGGCCGTGGTCGAGTCGATTCGGCCGCATCTGGAGTCGATCTGGCGTCTATGGGAGCAGGGACTAACCAGAACGACGGTCTTCGACGTCGCCATGCGATGTCGGATCATGCCGTTGCGCTGCCGAGTGCACAGCATCGGGGAGTACGAGGGGCCGGACGACAAGACCTGCGAGGTGCGCGGCTAGCCTCTCTCAACAAAGGCGTCCTCGCCCGGACCTCGACGGTCTTCAAGAACGCCGAGGGCAGCCTCAACCGGGGGCCCGTCCCAAAGGCGTGGTGGCCTCGGCGTCCTCAGCTGCGCCCGCCACTGAGCGCGGCCTGAGCGAGACGGCTCTTGGCAAGATGCCAGAGATCGTCAGGGCGTCGGGTTCTACGGTTCCGGCTAGCGATGCCGAGGCCGCGAGCGGGGTGCGAGAGCTGACGGCGCCGATCGCCGCTGGACGATCCCCGGGAAGGGGCCTCTTTCGCTTGAAGGGGAGGCCGACGGGTTCAGCTACTTCATGGACCAGGTGGGCGGCGCCCGGGCACTCAACATGGGGTTAGCTTCGGCCTCCGTCAATTGCACGAGGTCGCCGAGGAGGTCGACGCTATTTTTGACGAGTCGCACTTTGTCGAGTGCCTGGTGAGTGTTCAGACTTCGTGTTTTTTGTTTCTGATTTCTGTAGCCTTCGGGCTGACAGTCCCTTCGCAGGACAACCTCCACGCGGCTCTGGGTCGGCCCTCGCATGGATTCGCCTCCCAGTCCGAGGTTGACACCTTGCGGGAGGAGCTGGCGAAGGCCCGAGCAAGGTCCGGGGAGACGGTGGCCGACCTGCGCTCCCAACTCCACGCCGCCCTGGAATCGGCCCGCGTCGCCCTCGAGGAGGCCCACAAGGCACGCACGGAGGCGGTGGCCTCCGACGCCCGGGCTAGCCGGGTCGCGGCGGCCCTCGAGCAGGCCAACCGCACGGTCGTCGGTAAGTTGAATCGTATTCGTTTGGCTTCGAGGTCGGATTTTAATTTGCGGTGTTGCAGGACTTCGTCGTGAAGCCGCCGAGCACGACATCGAGATGCGGCGCCTCGGGCTCCTTCACTAGCGTGCCGAGGGGGCCCGCTTGACCTTGGAGCAGACGATCCGCATCGTCAAGGAGGAGCGCGATCGTGCCTTCGACCAGGTCGACCTCCTGAAGTCGGAGCGGATCGTACTCCAGTCCGAGGTCGAGCAGGCGGCGGCGGAGCTCGAGCGGACGCGCCAGGAGGCCGTTGGAGTCTAGGAGGATCTCTCAGCGGTCCAAGTCCGGAATGAGTGGCTTCGGAAAAGCCTTGACCGGGCGGGGCAGGCCGCCGAGGCCGCCGAAAAGGTATGAGACGGTAAGGGCGGGCCCCCTTTTTATTTCGCTCCGGCGTTTGGAGTCGATTTGCTGACAGTCTTGAGTGCAGGCTAGGCGGGCGAAGTTCAAACCCTGAGGTCGGCGGGTTTGAGTCTTCTGAGGAAGTTGTACTCCGACGTGCCGGACTCCGTCCCGACGGGGATCCTCACGCACGCCCTGCATCGCTTCCGGGGGTCGTTGCCGACGTCGTCATGAGGGCGCTGGAGGACGGGTCCGCGACAGCACTGGCCCTGGCCTGCTCTCACTATTCGGACGCGGACTTCGGTAGGGTCGTCGAGGGCTTTGCGTCCGGCTACTCGGACGAGCAGCCGGACGCACTATCGGTGGAGATGCAGGAGCCTGGGGCGAAGGCTGTCGTCGACTTCAAGCCGGAGAACTTCTTGCCCGAGCGGTTCGGCTCGCTCCCCTATGTATAGAGTTAGGTTTGTAAAAAGCGTCGTGTAATGAAAGATATCGATTGAGAAATCATCATTGCACGAACAAATTCGAGTTTCCGACCCCTCTTCGCTCCTTGCGACTTTTTCGCTCTCCGCTGGACATCAATCAAACGAACGGATCGAGTATAACTCGTAGGGTCGGGTGTCGGGCCTGATACAGCCGTAGAGCGTCATCGGCTCCCGATCGTTGATAGTATAGCCGCGGGGCAGATTCAAAAAAAGTGCGCAAAGTTTATTGCACTTGGGTATCACCCGCGAGCTCGGCACGGGCTGGGGATCCGACCCCGAAGAAACAAAATGGGGATCCAACCCTAGAGAAAACAAGGCAGGGATCCGACCTCGGAGAAACAAAGCGAAGCGCGGACTCAAGTTTTCGACCCCTTTCGCTGCTTGTGGCTGCTTTTTCGCGTCCCATTGGGCGTCAATCACCCGAGAAAACATAACGAAGTGCGAGTCAGCGAAAAAACGAGACGACGTAAAAGGTCAACGAGGAGCGGTGCCTCGGCACAAAAAATCGAAAAGAGACGAGCGAGGTCGGACGTTTCGACGCTCGAGAGGGCGAAGGTAAGTAGCCCTCGGGTGCGGGGTGTGGCCGAGACGGTCACGGTTCGCAACCCAAAAACGACAAGCGGGAGTAAGTTGCAAGAACTTAACTGTTTTTATTAGGTGTAGAACCTTCGAAGGTTCTCGATATTCCACACGTTCTCGAGCTCCCGGCCATCTTCGGTCGCTAGCTTGTAAGCTCCGAGCCTTAAGACGCGCTTGATTACAAAGGGTCCCTCCCAGGGGGCGACAGCTTATGCTAGTCGGCTTTCGTTTGTACCCTTCTCAGCACCAGATTTCCTATGTTTAGCGCCCGACCCTTGACGCGCCGTGCGTGTAGTTGTCGTAGCCTTTGCTGGTACTTGGCGGACCGTAGGAGGGCGACTTCGCGCACTTCTTGCAGCTGGTCGAGATCGTCTTGCAACGCGTCCTGCGACTTTTCCTCGTCATAGGCTCGGACTCGCAGAGAGCCGTTGTCCAGGTCGGTCAGCAGCATCGCTTCTGCTCCGAACGACATGAACGTTGTGAACCCGGTGGTTCTGTTGGGGGTCGTTCGCAGACCCCAGAGGACTGACGGGAGTTCGATCACCCATCGTCCAGCCGCTTGCCTGACGGAGTCGTAAATCCGCAGCTTCAGCCCTTGAAGTATCATTCCGTTTGCCCGCTCGACTTACCCATTCATCCTTGGGTGCGCCACGGAGGCGAAGTCCAGACGAAAGTGATATTCGTCGCAGAATTCCTGGAACTGTCGACCGGTGACTTGTGCCCCATTGTCGATGATCATGGAGTTCAGAACCCCAAACCGACAAATGATGTTGCGGATGAAATCGACCGCTCGGGTTGAAGTGATCTTGGGCACCGGCTTGGCCTCGATCCACTTGGTGAACTTGTCCACGGCGACAAAAAGATGGGTGAAACCGTCGTGTGCCTTTTTGAACGGTCCGAGGATGTCGAGTCCCCAGACAACGAAGGGCCAGGCGATCGGAATCATCTGGAGCTCGTGGACTGACAGGTGCATCTGCCGGGCGTAGAATTAGCAACCTTGGCAGGTTCAGACGAGCTTTTCGGCGTCGACCACTGCCGTCGGCCAGTAGAAACCTTGGCGGAAGGACTTGCCGACTAAGGTTCTGGGTCCGGCGTGGTGACCGCAGATGCTTGAGTGGATATCGTCGAGCAGGTGCATGCCCTCCTCCCGAGGGATGCAGCGCTGCAGTACACCACTCGTGCTTCGTTTGTAGAGCTCGCCGTCTGAAATGACGTAGGCCTTGGCTTGATGTGCGACATTCCTCCCTTCGTTGACGTCAGCTGGAAGAGTGCCATATTGAAGGTAAGCGAAGATATCGCGGGACTAGTCGGGGGCGACGGCCATCACCTCCGCCCTCGGATCTGGGATCGACTCACCCCTCGTGCCCTCGGTGGGCGGGTCCTCGATGCTCCTGATGGAAGGCTTAGTGAGGACCTCGAGGAAAACGCTGTCGGGGACCGGCTCACGCTCCGAGACCAACTTGGCGAGGGCATCGGCGGCCCTGTTGTCCCGACGTAGAACGTGATGGAGTTCGAGCCCATCGAACTTGTCTTCGAGTTTGCGAATCTTTTGACAATAGGCCTCCATCTTCAGGTCTCGGCAGCTGGAGGTCTTCATGACCTGGTTGACGGCCAGCTCAGAATCGCCCTTGACGTGTAGCCGCTGGACGCCGAGGGTGATGGTCATTCGTAGGCCGTGGAGCAGTGCCTCGTACTCGGCCGCGTTGTTGGAGGCGCGAAACTGCAGCTACAGAACGTAGCGAAACTTGTCTCCCTTCGAGGAGATTAGGACGACTCCGGCCCACGCGTCCTTGAGCATGCAGGATCCGTCGAAGTACATCGTCCAGTACTCGATGCTGCCGGGGGCCAACGGTTCCTGAGCCTCGGTCCATTCGGCGACGAAGTCGGCCAGGGTCTGGGACTTGATGGCCTGCCGAGGGACGAAGGCGATTTCGAGTCCCATGAGCTCCATGGCCCACGTGGCGATGCGCCTGACCGTGTCTTTGCCGCTGACGATCTCCCCAAGTGGGAAGCCGATGACCACCTGGACAGAGTGGCTCGTGAAGTAGTGCCGTAGCTTGCGGCTCGTGATGAGGACGGCGTAGATCAGCTTCTCCACCTGGGTGTACCGAGTCTTGGCGTCGGCTAGCACTTCGCTGATGAATTACACAGGCCGCGGAACAGGCAGAGCCCGACCCTCCTCACTCCGTTCGACGACGAGGACGGTGCTGCAACTTTCGAAGTCGCCGCAATATAGAGAAGGGGCTCTCCCAGGATCGGGGACGTGAGGATCGGCGGTGACGAGAGTAGGGTCTTGAGCCGTTCGAAGGCTTCCTGGGCCTCGGTGGTCCAGGTGAACCGCTCTGCTTTTTGTAGCAGCTGGTAGAAAGGCATCGCTTTCTCCCTGAGGCTCGAAATGAAGCGACTGAGGGCTGCCAAGCACCCAGTCAGCATCTGGACACCCTTAACGTTGCTGATGGGCCCGAGGTTGAGGATGGCGGAGATTTTCTCGGGGTTCGCTTCAATTCCCCGTTCGGAGATGACGAAGCCGAGCAGTTTGCTCGAGGGCACCTCGAAAACGCATTTTTCAGGGTTCGGCTTGATTCGATAGCGCCGGAGGTTCGCGAACGTTTTCCCCAGATCTTGGACGAGGTCGGAGGCCCGCCGAGTCTTGATGACGATGTCGTCGATGTAGACCTCCAGATTCCGACCCAGCTGGTCGTGAAAACACTTCTGCATACAGCATTGGTACGTGGCGCCGGCATTCTTGAGCCCGAACGGCATCGTGACATAGCATAAGGATCCGAAGGGCGTGATGAAGGACGTGACCGACCGGTCAGACTCGCGCATTGAAAACTGGTGATATCCAGAGTACGTGCCGAGGAAGCTGAGGGTTTCGCATCCGGCGGTGGAGTCCACCACTTGATTGATGCACGGGAGAGGGAAGGAGTCCTTCGGGCAGGCCTTGTTGAGACTCGTGTAGTCAACGTACATCCTCCATTGCCCAATCTTCTTTTTGACCATTACAGGGTTAGCAAGCCACTCGGAGTGGTAGACCTCTTGAATAAACTTGGCGTCTAGGAGCTTCGTCAATTCTTCCTCGATGGCCCGACGCTTCTCGTCGTTGAAACGCCGGAGTCATTACTTGATGGGCCGAGAACCCGCAATGATGTCGAGTGAGTGCTCGGCGACTTTTCTCGGGATGTCGGGCATGTCCGAGGGTGCCCAGGCGAAAACGTCCCGATTTCGGTTCAGAAAGTCGACGAGCGCGCTTTCCTATTCGCAGGAGAGCGTGGTTTCGACCCTAGCCTTCTTGAAGGGGTCGGCGGTGTCAAGAGCCACCTCTTTAGAGTCGTCGGGGGGCTTGAAGGAGGTCGAAGACGAGGCCTTGGAGTCGAGCGTCGGGGCCGGCCCCTTGGTCCTGCAGATCTCGTTCAGCTGGGCCGAGCCAGAACGGGTGGCGGCCAGCTCGAAGCTTTCCAGCTCGCATGCGAGGGCGTGCTGAAAGCGCGACGAGACCGTGATGACGCCCTTCGGCCCGGGCATCTTCAGCTTGAGGTAAACGTAATTGGGGACGGCCATGAACATCGCGTAGCACGGCCAGCCCAGGTTGGCGTGGTAGGCGCTGGTGAAGTCGACCACCTCGAAGGTGAGCGACGCGGTCCGGAAATTGCTCCGATCCCCGAATGTGACTGGGAGCGTAATCTGCCTGAGGGGCGTTGCGTAGCCCCTAGGGATGACTCTGTGGAACGGAGCGTGGCTCGGGCGGAGGTCGACCTCCGTCAGCTTCATCGCCCTGAAGGCGTCGGCGTAGAGGATGTTGAGGGCGCTCCCTCCATCCATAAAGACCTTCGTCAGTCTTATGGAGCCAACGATGGGGTCAAGCACCAGCGGAAGGCGCCCAGGTTGCGGGACGTGGTCGGGGTGGTCGGTTCGGTCAAAGGTGATCGGGGCCTCGGACCACTTGAGATAGCGGGGTACCGCGGGATCGGTCACGTTGACCTCCCGCCAAGTCCTCTTTTGCAGGCGGCGGGACTCGCTGTAGGCCGCGGGGCCGTCAAAGATCATGAGGCAGTCCTCCGGCTCGGGGAAGGCTGCGCCGGCGTCGTCCTTAGCCCCTTTGGCTTCGGGGTCGGCCTTGGCCGCCGGGGAGTCGGGTTGGAACCCGCTCTTGAAGAACCTCCTTGTCAAGTGGCAGTTCCGGAGAGTATGCTTCACGGGCACGGAGTGGTTGGGGCAAGGCCGGTCAAGCATTTTTTCGAAGTGGCCGTCGTGATTGGCCGGCTTCTTGGTCGAGGGTCGGGCTGGTCGGTCGGCGGCAGCCACGAAGTCGTCGTCGCGGCGTCGGCCCCTCCCCTTCTTGCGGCTCGAGCTGCCGCCGCCTCGCTCGTCGCGGCGGTCGGCATGCTGGTCGGGGGGTCGATCGCCCCGACGGTTGGTCCCGGACCTCTGGTCTTTCGCCCAGCTTCGGTCGAAGTTGGCCTGCACGGCCTCTTCCCCAGTGGCGAAGGTCGTGGCGACGTCGAGGAGGTCTCAAGCCGTCTGAGGGTTCCTACGGCCTAGCTTGTGGACGAGCGCCTTGGACGTCGTCCCGCAGGTGAAGGCGTTGATGACGTCGGCGTCGCTGACGTCAGGCAGCTCGTTGCGCTTTCGCGAAAAGCGCTGAATGTAGTCTCAGAGCGACTTGCCAGGCCTCTACTTGCAATTTTTGAGGTCCCAGGAATTACCTGGGCGCGTGTAGGTCCTCTGAAAGTTACCGATGAAGATGCGGCGCAGGTCGCTCCAGTCCTAGATGCAGCCCTCGGAGAGGTGCTTGAGCCATCCTCGGGCCGAGTCGGTGAGGAAGAGCGGCAGGTACTGGATGGAGAACAGGTCGTCTGCTCCTCCGGTCCTGCAAGCGAGACGGTAGTCTTCGAGCCAGTGAACGAGGTTCGTTTTCCCGTTGTAGCGGCCGATGGTGGTCGGGGTTTTGACCACCGGCACAGTACGAAATACGATCGTGGGGGTGGTGTGCCTTCGTATTCGATGTGGCATAGTCTACGAAAGACTCAAAGAGTTTTTACCTGGTTCGGGCCACCTCGAACGGTGTAACACCCTACGTCCAGGGATGATTTATCTCGGTGGAAGAGTACAAGGGGTTGGATTCTCTTTTCGAGAGAGGATCCGGTGCCTAGATCGTGTGTGCTCGATGCACGTGTTCGTGGGGTTGCTTGCGCGTGAACGGATACGCGCAAGAGCTCTGGGGCTCTTTTTTGTCCTCTGTTCTAACGCTCCCCAGGCCCTTCTTTATATAGGACGGTCCGGACTTACAAAATGATGGGCCCTACGCGGTTTTGCTGTCTCACTGACAGGTGGGTCCTCCACTGGCGTCGTCATCATTCGTTATGCTTATGCGCGAGCGTGGCCCATCGCGTCGCACGCAACGACGGGCACTGTAGCGTCAGTCCGATACTGTAGCGTCAGCAACAGTGCCGTCGGGTCTTGTCCGTTGACTCCAGCGGCCCGTCTGGCTCTGCGGATTCAGCTGAAGTGTCGTCGTTGTAAAACCCGTTCCGTTCCGTCAGGACAGTTGGCGGTTGGCCACCGGAGTAAATACGACGTAAAGCCGTACCTACCCCGGGGGTCGGCCCCCTCGGCATCGGCCTTCGGAGGTCGGCGTCACCGTGTGCCTTAGCGTGGCTAAGGCTTATCTTTCCTAGATCGTCGCCTCGGGGGTCGAACCGCGCGCTCGTGTGCCGTCATCCGACCCAAAACTCCTCGAGGTCTTGGCCCACGTGTACGAGTACGAGTCGTGAAGTTGCCAGGGTACATGATTCCGACAGGACTTGTGGTATGTAACTTCTGAACATGGTCCCTTAGCACTTCCGTCGATTGCTCTCTGGTGGTAATCAAATGAGCTTGATGCTCATAATTATGTGATGTTTAGTTTCATGTTCCTTTTTGAGGCATCAGAACCGGGATTTTCAGAGCTCTTTGGTCCTATTGGTGAATTTCTGTGGTCGAATGTGCATGATAGAATGTTACGCCAATGGTTAGTTTTGCTGAACACTTCGATGTCCGATCATTCTGTTTCCATGATACCAGTTTTTCCTTGTCAATCTATTTTCTTCTTCCAACCAAAGTATTATGGAACTATGGTAGGGAAAAAATTTATTTGCAATGCGTTACAGCAGTGGTGACAGGAACTAATGATAGGTGCCAACTGCCTAGGTGGTCTGCTGGTGTGTTGTGTCAACATTTGGTTCAGTTGTAAGGGGTGGGAAAATGTTCATTTTAATGCTGATCCAAGGGCATTCTGATAGTTCAGGATCTGAGTTGGGATAGTGCATTTACAGGAAAGTAGCACCACTTGTAATGCATTAGAGTTGGGATAGTTTAGGATCCGAGTTGGGGTGCGCCTTTGTTTTGCACCACTTGGAATGCAGTAGAGGAAAAGCAACATTTCGAGTTGCACGCAATCAACTTTTTTCTGTGATGACCACTTATTTAGCTACGATTTTGGGGGAACAGTTTGTGGTGAAAGTTGCGCAAACTTTAATTTTTATGTTTTATTTGGTTTGCACTTAATATTTGGCATGTACATGGTTACATTCAGAGAGTTCCATTTTGTTCAATACAAGTACTGTCGAAGTAGCTGTTTATTCCCCCGTTTAAACTCTTAATTAATCACGTACATGGTATTATAATTTTACAAAATTTGAGATATACCAAAATAGTCCACATTACCTTTCTTATTATTGTTACGACAGTTAAAACTCACAAAATTATAATAACATATATGTGACAATCCAACTCTTTTACTTGATGCTAAGCTGCTGAGAGATCAATAGTACTGACGAACGCGCGCTAGTCGCACTAGGCTGATTCTTCGTGAAGGGATTGTCTGACGAGCGTTTGCGTGACGAGCGCCCGTCGATTTCCCTCTTTACGGCTTCGATTTCGTGGAACCATGGTGCACAGTGATTTTTCTCGCTCGATCCCTGCCTGTCAGCGACCGGAACGGCGCTCGTCCGTCTGACGATAGTCACGAACCGTTTCCCCTTGTCCTCTGTTTCTTCTGAAGAAAGTCTACAAGAACCCCGAGCGCGACGTCGACGTCCTCGCTCCGCAGCAGCATCTCCGACACCTCGGCCGGCGTCACCTCCACCTGAGCAAGCAGTTCCTGGATCTCCGGGAACAGCGGGTGGTCGTCGACGAGGAAGTAGTTCCAGGCCAGCGTCTTGAACGCCTTCCAGCAGCAGTAGCCCATGTAGACGGGCATGTCCATCCGGCCCGGCCGCAGGAGCGCCGGGTCGAGGCGGTTCTTGTAGTTAGTGGTGAAGACGATGATGCGCTCCTCGCCGCACGTCGACCAGAGCCCGTCGATGAAGTTCAACAGCCCCGACAACGTAACGCCCTTAGAACTCGGTGGCAGTCCGTGGTCCGCCGAGTCCGATTCGTAATCGGCCTCGAGCCCGTCGGCCGGCTCCGACGACTTGGCCTCCTCCCTCGAAGCGGCGGCGTCGAAGCAGCAGTCGATGTCCTCGATGACGAGGATGGACTTGTTGGGCATGTTGATGAGCAGCCTCTGCAGCATCGAGTTGAGGCGCACCTCGGAGAGGTCGAGGTCGTAGAGGTTGAAGCGGAGGTGGTTCGCCATCGCGGCGACGAGGCTGGACTTGCCGGTGCCGGGCGGGCCGTAGAGCAGGTACCCGCGCTTCCACGCCTTGCCGATCCGGCGGTAGTAGTCCCTGCGCTTGAGGAACCTGTCGAGGTCGTCGATGACGGACTGCTTGCGCTCCGGGTCCATGGCAAGCGTGTCAAACGTCGCCGGGTGCTGGTGGTTGATGCTGTGCCACACCGTGCCCTCGTTCATGTAGATCCTGAGGGCGCGGTCCCGGCGCATCAGGTCCTCCGCCGTGGACAGGATGAAGGGCACGTACCGGTCCAGCGCGACGTCCGTGTGCTCGGCTTCGAAGCTGAGCTCCAGAGACTCGCGCCGGCGGCTGTTGCTGCTGCTCCCGCGTCCCTTCTTCTCGTCGCTCCCGTCGGTTTCCACGGGCACGGACGTCCACGTGAACTCGACGCCTTCAAACACGTCGGTGGTGGTGCCCCCGGGCTCCATGCACAGGAGCGTGTTCCAGCTGCTGCTGCCGTCGGGGTCCTTGACCTTCCACCGCGCGAGGCTGAGCCGGCGCATGGCGCGCGGGTTGATCCGTGTGGCGAGGTACGCTTGCGTCGCGTCGAAGAGGTTGTTCTCGTGGTACCCCGAGTCGGAACTGCGGCCGCGGATGACCAGTGTGTGCCGCTCCCGCTCGGCGCGGCCGAGCCGCGCGCGCACGAACGCCGCGCCCCACCGCACCGCGGCGCGCAGCTCGTCGGGG